>OZ007569.1:9665162-10255162 GCA_963931925.1 Onchidella celtica | reverse complement strand
CACCAGGAGAAGTAAAAATATCGTGACATTTAAGAATAGGCTCCAAACTGAAATGTTTAGGATTGCTTTCATTGAAACTGAATGATGTCTCTTTTTGGTCTCAGAGGATTGGGGATGAGAACAAAGTGTTTGTTGATGTGTGTGAGTGGGAGCATGATGAATTGATTCAATGTTAATCCGGTTTTTGATTTTAGTTCAACGCCTTAAAGCACATCATTTTGTGCGGATTTGAGAGCTATACAAGCTATTATTACATTACATTACATTCACGTGACGCCCTCCAGGGTACGAGCAGCGTGAGAAACAACACGCACAACAACAACCAACGTCATTAACTTCTGTGGGAAATGATAACAGCGATGGAGGCTGTTTTTTCACATTCTTCAACAATAACTTCTGATAATTCTTCATTTTAAAAACTAGACGAAGGTCTTAGGAACCGAAAGTCAGTGTATTGTATTACACTGAAGAATATTTTCATTTTGAATTAATTTTGTTAAGAAAATTGGGTTAACATTTTATTTTGGTCATTTGTTGCTAAGGTAAAACTTTTCAAAGTTTAACTCCGTTTCAAACCACATTACAAGTTTGTACCCTGCTCTATTGCGATCGCACAGCTGTTCTCTGTCTGTCGGTTTGTCTTTCGAATTCCAGCCACCATACCCTGAAGGAAGGGCTGTGTTCCGAGAATCTGTAAACAATAAGTATCCGCATCTCTGTATTGATGTCACTATTTCATTGTAAGCGCCTGTCTTCTTTAATATTTTGTTAGAGACACAGACGTGGATATAGATTTAATCTATCTATCTATCTATCTATCTATCTATCTATCTATCTATCTATCTATCTATCTATCTATCTATCTATCTATCTATCTATCTATCTATCTATCTATCTATGCTCCTTGGAGCAGAGGCAACATCCTTTACCACCAGAGCAACACGTCTTGACATCACAGTTATAGACAATACTAATAAGAAAGTCCAGATCGTTGAAGTAGCAGTACCATACGACTGTTACATTGATAGATGTTATCAAGGCAAATTTGACAAATATTTCCCATTAGCCATTGAAATCAGTGCTATGGGATACCAATGTGATATAATAGTTTTAATAATTGGAAGTTTGGGAAATGTTCACAGAAGATTTATTACTGGGCTGAAGAAACTAAACATTAACAATTCAGAAAGTAAGTTCATATCTAAGTACTGTAGTATCAGCTCAGTTATTGGATCATTCAAAATCTGGAATAAAAGATGCAGGTCGTATAATAGGAATTATTAACTCTATTTAAAAACATGTCCCAGTTTTGCCCACCCCTTCCATAGAAGAGATAAAGTAAAGCCACCCACCATGGCACAATTTCCACTTAGATGTAATGTTTCGATATTATATCTGTACAATCTGTATTGTATTCACATGGAAATAAAGAATTTATATCTGTCTATCTATCTATCTCTCTCTCTCTCTCTCTCTCTATCTCTCTCTATCTCTCTCTCTCTCTCTCTCTCTCTCTCTCTCTCTCTCTCTCTCTCTCTCTCTCTCTCTCTCTCTCTCTCTCTCTCATGTAGACGCATTCCAATTTGGGAATTGCTGTAAGATGTAACTTATGGATGTCGACACAGAACACACGAAAACGTAAATCACAGAGAGGTTTCAGGATTCCACAACAAAGGGACATAGGGAAATTATTTTGATGAAGTAAAAAGAATGGAAGAATACAAGATTTAACCGGGAAATGATAAAAAGAAATGTTTTTTTTTGTATACATCAGTATAGAAAAAGTCCAGCGCCATTATGTTGTGCCATAACAATAGTTTCCTGGCATCTATAATGAAAACAAAGGGCCGGATGTTAATTTAATTAATGGTAAGATAAAAAAAAAAAAAAATCCATTCTTCCTTCTCTGCAACATCGGAGTTAAAAAGTGAACTATATTTAGATTAATTGCAGCCTCTTTCACCAACTGACTGTAGAAGAAAAATCTCAAATTTTTCCTTTCTCTCAGCGGGTGGAAATGCAAGAGAATGGAAGAATCGACGAGATGAAATGAAATGAGGAGGGAGGAGGCGGGAGAGAGAGAGAGAAAGCGAGCATGAAAGACAGAAAGAGAGGGGGAAACAAATGCAGACAGAGAGAGAGACAGACAGACAGACGGACCGATAGGGAGGTTTCAGGATTCCACGACAAAGGGACATAGGGACATGTTTAATACTGAGAAACAATAGTACCTCTCCGGGTTTCAATACATGCCCTTAAGAGAGAAAGAAAGAAAGAGAGAGAGAGAGGACGAGAGAGGTCGAGAGAGAGAGAGAGACAAGTCGAGAGAGAGAGAGAGAGAGAGGACGAGAGAGAGAATGGGAGAAAGAGAGGACGAGAGAAAGAGGGAGAAAGAGGACGAGAGAGAGAGGGAGAGAGAGGATGAGAGAGAAAGAGTGAGAGGCCGAGAGAAAGAGGGAGAGAGAAGACGAGAGAAAGAGGGAGAGAGAGGATGAGAGAGAGAGAGTGGGAGAGAGAGGATGAGAGAGAGAGTGGGAGAGAGAGGACGAGAGAGAGAGAGAGAGGACGAGAGAGAAAGAGAGTGGGAGAGAGAGGACGAGAGAGAGAGAGAGAGAGAGAGGGAGAGAGAGGGGGGAGAGAGGACGAGAGAAAGAAGGAGAGAAAGGATGAGAGAGAGAGAGTGGGAGAGAGAGAGGACGAGAGAGAGAGTGGGAGAGAGAGGACGAGAGAGAGAGAGAGAGGGAGAGAGAGGGGGAGAGAGGACGAGAGAAAGAAGGAGAGAGAGGATGAGAGAGAGAGAGTGGGAGAGAGAGGACGAGAGAGAGAGAGAGAGGGAGAGAGAGGGGGGAGAGAGGACGAGAGAAAGAAGGAGAGAGAGGATGAGAGAGAGAGAGTGGGAGAGAGAGGACGAGAGAGAGAGTGGGAGAGAGAGTACGAGAGAGAAAGAGAGTGGGAGAGAGAGGACGAGAGAGAGAGAGAGTGGGAGAGAGAGGACGAGAGAGAAAGAGAGTGGGAGAGAGCGGACGAGAGAGAGAGAGTGGGAGAGAGAGGACGAGAGAGAAAGAGAGTGGGAAAGAGAGGACGAGAGAGAGAGAGAGTGGGAGAGAGAGGGACGAGAGAGAAAGAGAGGTTTCAGGATTCCACACAAAGGGACAAGCTACAAACTGTGCACTGCTCTGCGTTGCTGCTGTCATCGTTGAAGTTGATCCAACTATTACTACTTGTCCAATTCTCTAGAGGACAATTAAATTAATGTAGCTGGTCAACTGATGCATATTAACAAATGTACAGAATTCAAGGTCTATCACACATATTTATCATTAAAATAATAGCATAGAATCTCTCTCTCTCTCTTTCTCTCTCTCTCTCTTTCTTTCTCTCTCTCTCACTTTCTCTCTCTCTCTCTCTCTGTTCCTCTGTCCCACCCTCTCACTCTTTCTTTCTTACTCTCTCTCTCTTTTTCTTTTCCCTCCCTCGTTCTGTTTCTCTCTCTGTTTTTCTTTCTTTTTTTCTTGCTAGGTCTCCCTCAACCCCCCCCCCCGACTTTTTCACTCTCTTTCTCACTCTTTCTCTCCCCCCCCTCTCTCTCTCTCTCTCTCCCTCTCCCTTTCTCACTTTGTTAATGGCTCTCCTCAACTTCTAGCTTTATATATATCTCTCTCTCTGTCTTTCTCTCCCTTTTCTCTCTATCTCTCTCTCTTTCCAGGCGCTTCCACATACACATATGCATCAAAGTGAGATAGATAGATAGATAGATAGATAGATAGATAGATAGATAGATAGATAGCTAGATAGCTAGATAGACAGATAGATAGATAGATAGATAGATAGATAGATAGACAGATAGATAGATAGATAGATAGATAGCTAGATAGACAGATAGATATAAAAATATTTCATTAATGGCATTCACTTCCTGTCAACACCCAAAAAACAAAAAAAAACAAAACAAAACCCATAAAAACACATGTTAAAAGGAAACAAACAAACAAACAAACAAACAAACAAAAAAACAACAAAAACCCCAGTAAATCCTATCTTTTGCCCTACTAGAATCTTGCATGTCAGTTACAGAAAATCAGTTTTTAAATCTTGGATTCCCTTCCAGAAACCAGAGCAGTGCCACGCCTTGAGACTGTGACCAGATAAGATATCATCAATCTGCCTACGTGTACAAGCTTGAGATAGACAAAAACAGTCTCCACAAAGTGCAGATTTGCTAGACCTGAGTTACGAAACTTCCTGACGGATCAGCATGTGTTACATCCTACTCTAAGCAGGACATGTCACGTAAGTCTATTGTGTAATGTTTAACCTTTAAGTTTCTGTGCACTATTATATATATGCGTCCGTCATACTGCAGTAGTAAGAGGACTCCTTTCTTCATCTCTGATCAGTCCTCTGAGTTATCATCATCATTGTCAACCTCACTCCATCATCAAAACCATCTTCAATAGATTGATCAGTCAACTATCTCTAGCCCATTGCAGGTTTCAACCAAATGCCCCTTGCATCAACGCACCAATCTCTTCCCTCACCCCGTAAGGATATTCTTTCTGCAGATTTGAAGAACTACAACATTCATTACGCTGTCTTTGCCCGTGGAAATAGTTTTCCCCTTTAATAATCGGGGTTCGAAAATCAGTGCAGAACCGAGAAATATGCTCGACATTCGGAAAAGAAGGCGAAAATCAGAAATAAAAAATCAGGCAGCCGGCGGTTGACCCCAAGATCTCTGCAGATCGGCCGGATGCTCTACCAACTTAGCTCTTACGCAGCAGATAGAATGATTCAGAAATTGAAATAAATTCAAGCAGCCACAAATCATTCCCCAATTCCCATCTGTAGATTATTACAGTTCTTGAAAACTAATGTTTTATATTATGCCCAGCCAAGACTTTATTCCGGTGACCTGCTTGACTTTCATTTGAAACTATCTTTTTCGGTGTCATTCACTGTACAGCATGCATGATCACTTATTTGATTCTAAAGACAGAGATAATCTAAGTTGTCAATGCCGAAGTGCTTAAACAGTCACCTAGTTTTACCTTAAGTTTGAGAATGCTTGAAACATCACATATGTGTTGAGAAACAGTTAGAAGAATATAATACAAGTATATACGGGCAGATTAAGATAGACACAATAATTGTATATTAAAACTTCTATTTCGGATCATATTAACATTTCGTCTTTTCAAATTGGCTCTGCAATTAAACTAAAATATTGGCAAAAGGAAAAGCTGTATGTAGCAAAGCCTCGCGTAAGAAATAATATCCATAAGATACAATGTGGTTTTTATATTTCTTCACTCTCCAGTTTAAGCCTCTAACATACGTATACCTTAAATTGTTTGAGTCTCCCCTCAATACCTTACATATTGAAAATGTTGAGACATTTTTTTCCTTCATTATAATAAATAGATTCAGCGTCATAAAACTGTCTGTGCAAAGTGGAACACCAGAAATACGGCTGTGAAGCATTGACTGTAACTGGGTATAAAAGACAAGCCTGTTGTGGTCATGAATGAAAGTTTCGCTAGTTTCACTGACCAGATAAACGCGTGTAGATATATGATCTAGGTCGTGTTAATACCATCTACGTTTGCTTGTGTTTTTCTTGAGTGAGACGCAGAAAACAAAGTTACAGGATATCAAGAAAAAATAATGCATATCCCAGGTTCCTGCGCTTGAGATCACAATCATTTCTACTGTTGTTTTTATCGCCATCCAGTTTATTACGTCGAATTATGAGCATCGGAATTGGCTATGTTACACACTTAAAGCTTTCGTAGCCTAGACTCTCAAGAGGGCAATATTGATCGCTTGGGCGCTGGTATATGAAAGCACCAGCCCAATAGCTGTGCATGCCCAAGAACCTTTCTTTCCTGACCTGCGCAGGGTGGGGCGTCTAATAAATAACATGTCCAATATCAGTGGTAACAATAGAATTAATATTGGTACATCTTTCTTCTAAAATTTGTCAAGGGGTTATCCCTAAGTACATAATCTAGATTTTGGCAATATTCGACGTACCCCCCATGCACTTCTTTTCTTCATGTACGCTTTTCATATGCTTGGACGAAATGGACACGCCAATAAATGGTCGTACTGGTTTAATATTCTACAAATATTTCATAGTCTAAACTTTTTTTTATTGTTCAATTTTTTATCTGTTCAATTTTCCACCTTATTTTTTATTTGTTTCGTTTTTCTTTAAGAAGGTCTCTAACTGAAATATTGAGTTGTCTCCCCCTTTTCTTTGCGTTTTATTGTATCGTTTCCGTATTATTTCTTATGCGAGGCTTTGCTACAATCATACAACTTTTTCTTTTTGCCATATTTTGACTTTTCATATACTTGGCTTCACCCCATCCCATTTCCCGTTTATACAAGTATATGGCCATTAGTCTGAAGACTGTCGATGAGAAGGCCTTTGTGTTCTGAGACTTTACATGGAGACCGATAAATGGTGAGTCTCTACAGGGCGAGGTGTAAAGGGAAAGTTGACAACAACAACAACAACAACAACAACAACAGCAACAACAGCAACAGCAACAACAACAACAGCAACAACAACAACAACAACAGCAACAACAACAACAACAACAACAACAACAACAACATCAACAACAGCAACAGCAACAACAACAACAACAACAACAACAACAACAAAAAGTATTTGTTCTGAGAATGTTAAGAGGTATTTTACACTAACTATTTGACTGTTTCATTAGAAACACGATTTTTAATGTAATCCTACAGCTTAATTTGTTCGAAAGAGCAAACTTGTAAATTCATTATCATACTTGGAAAATGCTCGCACACTCACCAGAATCCTGTGCATGGCTGCAGACGCTGCGCCCCCCCCTCCCCCCCCCCCCATCTAGCGTTTTTATTTCATGTATTATTCCTGAACTTGAATGTAAATTGTGTCACATTTTCCACTGAATGCTGATAATAATAATAATAATAAGTCATTTCTATAGCGCCTGATTCCACAGAAGAGTGCTCTAAAGCGCTTAACAGTTCTCTCAGTCACACAACACACATTTTCATCAACCTATACCTAATCACTGTCTCAAGAATGTTACATATCCTGCGTATACGCTTTTGTAAACAACGCTGTTTTAAGTTTTCTTTTGAATTGGATCAAGCTGTTTGAATGTTTCACATGATCAGTCAAGTCATTCCACATTTTAGGTGCACACACTGAAAAAGCTCTTTCTCCCATGATTGTTCTTGATCTGGGCACTACTAATAAATTTGCTTCTGCTGATCTCAATTTTTTGGGTGGGATGTATTTTTCAATGAGCTCTGCAAGATATTCTGGTGAGCTTTGATTGAGGCATTTAAACACAATGCATAAAATCTTAAATCGAATACGCTCTCTAACAGGCAACCAATGAAGGTTTTGAAGAACTGGTTGAATATGTTCTGATGTTTTTGATAAAGTAACAAGTCTAGCAGCCTTGTTCTGGATCTTTTGTAATCTATAAATAGTTGCCTCAGGGATACCAATGAGCAAAGAGTTGCAATAATCTAGATGACTGACAATAAATGCCTGGACCAGAATCTTTGCGGTCTCTTCATCAATACATTTTCTGATCTTACTGATATTCCGCAAGTGAAAGTGCATTGTTTGGCAAAGTTTTGTAACATAGGTTTTCATGGACAGGTCTGAGTCGAAATAGACGCCAAGGTTCTCAATGGCTCCAGATGTTACGTTGATGGTAGTACCGTCAAGATTTAAGTTATCAATTTTCACATTAGATCTAGAATTTTTTGCTCCAAGTAAAATTATCTCAGTTTTGCTGTCATTGAGTTTGAGTTTATTGTCAAACATCCATTGCTTGACATCCTGTAAGCATTTCTCGATGGCCTGGATCCGTTGTTGCTCATCACCTTGGCAGATGGGAATGTACACTTGGGTCCCGAACATAAATTAGTCCCATTTTTTAATTTTCTTAAATTAACACCAAAATTCGACTGATGCCAAACAATTTCGTAATTCTGCGAATGCACACATTCTGATAATATGCTTATATTCTTAAAAAGTTAGGAAAACTTCCGACTTTATGCTGAAAAACGGATACAAATAAAACCAGGGAAAATTGCAAAGACTACATTATCTATTTTCATTAAGAGATAACGAAAACAATGTGTTTACCGGCCCGTTCTGTTTTTGTAATTTATCATCCTTGACAGCGTTTTTACATTGGTGTTTTGCACCGTCTGTATTTGAAATTGGATGAATAACTTTTGTATTTTCCCAAATCTAACCAAACTGTGCCTAAATTACAATAAATAAACGATACGGTACAGCGCAGGGTAAAAGCCTCGTCAAATGTTACCCTGTTATAAAATGTATTTATAACGTAGAAGAAATATTCAGTTTCGCTGTTTATTTCTCCAGTTTCAAAGTAATGGAACATGATATTGATCGGGCATTGAAAGTATCCATCCGGATGACGTCCATCTGTGATCTCTATCTCATCACGTATGCGATTGAATGTCTCTCATTAATTCACCTGCTCTATTTTGGAATGTGTGAATATTGTTTTTGCAACTAAACGCACATACTCACCTCTTAAGTAATCTATCTATCTATCTATCTATCTATCTATCTATCTATCTATCTATCTATTTATCTATCTATCTATCTATCTATCTATCTTTCTATCTATCTATCTATCTATCTATCTATCTATCTATCTATCTATCTATCTATCTATCTATCTATCTATCTATCTATCTATCTATCTATCTATCTATCTATCTATCTATCTATCTATCTACATGTCTATCTATCTATCTATCTATCTATCTATCTATCTATCTATCTATCTATCTATCTATCTATCTATCTATCTATCTATCTATCTATCTATCTATCTATCTATCTATCTATCTATGTCTGTCTCTGTCTGTCTATCTATCTGTCCACCTGTCCATCTATTTATTTATCCATTGCGGCTCTATAAGCTGAACATAAGGTTCAATACAGGTATAGTTCTGCTGCCACACTAACCAGAAAGACACCAAGAAAAGCTACATAGACATGCTACAGACATAATTTATTAAGTTGGCTGTAGTTTCACTGCGCTGTCACTGGGACTGACTCATCGATAAAAAAAACAACAACAACCTTTTTTTTGTTGTTTTGAGATCGAATTTTCACTGTGATCAGATTAAATTGTTTCACTTCTGATGCTCCTATTGTTTCTGTGTACGTGTATAGAATGTGTCTGAACAATGGGAATAGGTTTGGGAAGTTTCCACATTTGGCAGTGGGTCTAGTGAATACACTGAAAAATGGCCAGGATTCATTTATTTTACAGAAATGAGGCAAATATACAAATAGTAATTATTCACCTTGCATCAATTGATATATATTTTTTTTCGGTTGAAAAGTCGGGGAAGGTGAGGGGGGGGGGAGGGGGGGGGGTCCAGCACACTTTGGACAGCAGACACTTCATGTGTTAAAAAAAAAAAAAGAAGTAGAACCCTTGCCTTTTGACCTTCCACTGACAGACAAGATGGACGCTTATACTGAACCAACAGTACATTTATTAGAATAAACTATTTTTGTTTCTGTTGACTCATAGAGTAAGCAAAAGGTTATTGACTTACATGAAACTTCAGTGACCATCATTTAAATTACGGCGATAGAACTTGTCTCATGACGAGCAGCTGTCACGATGCAGATCATTTTAATTTGTGCATAAATTATCATTCAATTCCCTTTATCCATCCATGCGTTGGAGAGCTAGGTACATACGCATGCAATAAATTTTTTTTTTTAAATGCCTAGAGCACCATTACATTTTGCCGTGGCAGGGTTAAATCGATACACTTGAAAACTGTTCTTTGTTGAAAATACGCTCATTGCACTGAAAGATACAGAAAAGTGATATCGCAATTTGACTACCAACAAAAGGGCCGCTAGCTGCACCTGTCTAAATGACTATGCTCTGTCCACTGGCTGCAGACACAATAACATGCTACAGGTAATGCCAGCAGTACAGTAGATACAGTTTGCAATTTGCAATGTCCAACAAACAAACTAAACAGCACATTGACGGGTGGTGTGCCGGTTTCGTATCAGAAAGTCAATTGCAACGTACCACAACAAACTAAACACTACATTGACGGATGGTGTACTGGTGTAGTATCAGAGCGTCTCGAGCTTCACCTTGGATCGATCTTGCTTCCCGGTCTTGCAACTGCAATACATACTTAATATTTCATCCAGGAACTGTAACCAAGGACGTCACCATCCCAGGTGAAAGGGGGATTGTTGTCAGCATCACAATGGTTACAGAATCCAGGACTTCCTGAAGACTGTCACCGGATATTTCTTTTCATACTACTACACGGAACTCACGATATACAATTGTGTTGAACTCATCTTTGTTTTGTGAAGGCCATTATTATTAAGTGGAGCGTATTGTTTAAAGTTTGTATTTTTGACGTGATCGATAATGCGTGTCTAAAAGAAGAGGAATAATTTCAAAAATAACGTGTAGCGTGACTCGGGGGAAAACTGAAATAGTGCGGAAAGTTACCTGTTAAGTTCTCTTCATATATTATTTCCTCGTATGACTGAGTGAAATTGTTTTGCAGTACCGCGTATTTGTGGCAGTCGATTCAAGTACCGCAGAATGAAATTGTATATTGATGCCAGGAGGAAGCTTTGTAGTGGGAAAAAAACAAACAAACAACAACAAAAAAAACAAACAACATCAACAACACAAAAAATCAAATAACAACTTTTCCAAGTTACCATAGACACACGGTAATTCATTAATGTGGTGGTTGGCGAGTTCCTCTGTAAGTGGATTTTCTGTGACGTGAAGCTTCACAACGATTTGAGCTTGACTTCCAGTATTAATTTATGTGATGCAGCGTCTTAGGATTTTACTTCACTTTTATCATGTTTTGAAGTTTGTGTTCTATTAAGTGGATGTTAGAAATATTTCTCAGACCAGTAACACATGGAATCCGGCACTGATGGAACCCAAAAAAATCTCTGTTTGGTAATTGAAACCTTACAGCAAAAATTTTTCTGGACCTCAGCTAGTGAACAAATTTCTGCCCGTAATAAGATAAGACAAAATGAGATAAGATAAGATAAGATAAGATAAGATAGGATGTAACTTTATTATCCTGTTGTCAGGAAATTTGTTGTCGCAACATCAGTAACACAGTTACAGTACTACACTAAATACAATATCAAATGCACACAGGTCCCTAACACATGCCCGCACACATGCACATTGGTCACACAACATTGCCAGCAAAACTAGAACATTACACACACACTGAAACGTACAGTTAAAATATTAAACGATCTGACTCACTTAGTAAATTATTTAAGTAACGATTACATTTTTTTTTTTTTTCAAAATCGTTTGTGATGTTTGAATGTAAGGATTTAAATTTCGTACTCAGAAAGATCGGACTTCACTGTTCACCATTTTTCTTTAAATAATTGACGAACATTCGAATTTGTTTGGAGTTGTTCGGGCATTTTTTTTTTTTTCGGGAAGTTCGACGTGTTTCTGATTGGGAGAAACTTCGAATAATGGACTTCCTTACCCTTAAGGTTAGAAATGCCCTGAACTCGTTTAAATGGAGGTTGGCAGCTGGTGGAAAGACTGAATTGTATAGTATCTTCTAAATGCTACCGGCAGGTGGATGAAAAGAAAGACTTTTTAGCAGAAAGGAAACAAATCTATGCGACAGCCTTCAGAAACCTCGTATTTATGAACGGTTCGTCCCCTCAGAATGACAAAGTTCTAAGTCCCTTCTGTCAACTTCTGAGAAACTGATGATTGAAGTTTCATGTGCTCATAGCTTATAGTAGTACGACTTTCTTTTCATTTTAGAAATACTTACAAATTACACACAGTACCCGCTTGATATTTTGACTCACAACCGAGAAGGCCTGTAGCAATAGTGTGTATATGTAGTGTGTAACTCAATTCAGCCAAAAAGTGGAGAGAGAACCTCCTTGTCATTCAAAGTGGACTGGTTGCTGCTTCCCCCCCCCCCCTTCCTTTGTCATAGACTCTTCATTTGGCCGAGGTGTTACTATCGTAGGTTTTTCTTTTAAGAAAAGTATAAGAATTTATATTTTTATTTACCTCCTTCAGGTGACCTATGATTATACTCTCATGTCTAGAACCTTCAAGGTAACATTATTGAAACAAACACCCATAAATTTGTGAACCACACAGAGGAAGACACTCAAGCTCAACATTCAATACAAAATCAAACTGTAATAAATGATACACAATAATATAGATGAACCCAGAAAAATCCACGACAAAGAGGTTTTCCAAACAACTGGCATATCATTTATTTATAGCGAAGACACAACATGACAGTCGTAAACTACGTAAAATCCCTCTAACTAGCCTACATGTCTGGTGCGTTTTTATTTTAAGACAGTTCATCACATTTTTAGGTATACGTTTTTATTTTATTTGTTGAAATACTGCGAAAAACTTTTCAGTAAAGATACGGTAACTGTATTTTAAAATTATGCGAGATGTTTGTTAGTTTCAAAATTCTGAATTCGGAGAGAAGATGCACGTGAAGGACGTTTGTCATTTACATCGGTATTTCCTTTTAATGAGAGAAAGTATTGTAAATAATGATATTCGTATGATGTATTCTTGCACAGAGCAACTGCGACTCACTGAAAAAACGAGTAGCGCGAGGTGATTCCACTATTTGGCTCAGGGATAAAAGTGTGCGTTAATCCGTAAACAATTTATGTTTTTCCGATCGAAAGTATAGCATTTAATTTTATTTGAACTGTGCTGTACTGCATGTATCATGTGAACAGCAGTATGTGAAGCTCTTCTGTGAATGATACTGTTTACATTTTCGACCTGTTTTGTACTCGTGGTTCGATGTTCCTAAAGTAAAGACAAAGAAGTGGCCAGGAGGAGGGTTTTTAACTGTGATCAGCCAACACAGAATAACACGTTTGGCCTGAAAGTGAAGGAAATATGAACAGAAAAGGTAAGAATTTTTGCGTTTTTTAAAATAAAAAAAACAACCCGTAGCCTAATATTTATTTATTTATCTGTTTAATTATTCATTTATTTATCTATTTGAAGTTTTACAAGCCTTTATTCTTTCCACCACTTTTACAACTTCGCACTTTTTGATTTACCGATGAAAACAAGTTCCGGACTAGGGTCTATGCAATAAAAAACAAAAAAAAAACATGACTCTATAACGAAAACACAGTGAACAACTATTGCATATCCGCCTTTATAATCTACCCATCTTTGTCTATGATTTCTCTTCACCACGAGTTGCCAGGTAACATTTACGTCACCATTACCATGCTGTTGAGTTGTCAGAATTGCTTATATTAGCAGAGATAATGATACATCAATAAAAATATTTCACTTCTGCCGCTGTCACTACTTTGGAATCATTACCACCACCATCACCGCTAACACCATTATATTATACTACCATCACTACCACATCGGTATCATTATCACAGCTGTTGCACTGTCATTACTACAACCATTGATGCTCTAACTACCACCACCAGTAATGTCTCCACCTCTATGTCATTGCCACTCCAACTGACATCATCGCCCAATGGCTGCAGCATTACTTATACTCTATCATCACCATTAAATTCAACTACAAGAAAACTCCGCCATCACCATTATCATCACCATTGTCATCGACATCATCGTCATAATGATGATCATCATCATTACTACCACCACCACCACCATCATCATCATCATCATCGTTGTTATCATCATCACCATCAGCAGCAGCATCAGTATTACTGCTGCTGGCACAGTTCAACCCCCCCCCCCCAATACTGCATGAGCTGCAAATTTCAGCACGTTATGATGGGGAGAGTCAGATGAACTGATCGTCTACCCCTTAAAAAAACGAAACTGTCTCGAACTGTTGTAGAAATAAATAACAGGATCCGATGAACAATTAATACTAACTTTAATAACTGTAAACACAAGCTGATATCCACAAGTTACTTACACCTATCAGGGAAGGCACTACACTTCTACTACAACTGGATGTACACACCTACGATTTGCACCTTACGATTTTCACCCACGATTTGCACACCTACCGCTCGCCTGGCCCTCCTTATATATATTCTGTCCAGGAACGTTCAGGAAGCGGCTTTACCGCCCCATAAGCACGAGACAGACCTAGATCGTTCGGGACACATACAGGCCACCCAATCGTACACAGACACGTCACAGCATTACATCACTCAAGGTCGACCTAGCGTAATCTCGGACACTGCAGTATCTTTCAGACGCTTCTAGATTTTCTACAGTGAGACAAACAAGCCATACATCGACATCAAAGGGAAATACCGGCCTTGCTGGCGAGAGGGGGGGGGGGTCGCCGAGTGAGACGCGTCATGCAGGGGGAAGAAAAATATCGATCGTTCAACTAGTGGGACGCTACACAACTCCCCAATTTAAGTTGAACATTCTTCAACTATCTACATCATAAAGCGTCTACACTATCATACAATACTTATCATTTCCAATCTTACAATAGACATTGCTAATAACGTACTAGGTGTCTTCCCAATATCCTAAGTACAATACAACAATCATAGTATCCTTATAACACTAATACAATCTCATTACAATATCATTGCAGTACCATTACAAAACCATGGTCAACAGTAGACCTACTATTATAACCAGTACACTACCACCACTGTGGTGAAACAATGGTCAATGATACTATTAAAAATCATACCATGGTGAAACGATGGCCATCGAGTACAAAATACTTCGTGCACGAACCATAGCACATAACGTTGTACATAACAATGGTTGTCTTACATACCAAATGCATAAAGTCATAGATACAATGGCAAAAATACCAACACATATCGACCACTGATCAGGGTCAAACTTCATCATATCAGATCAAACAAATTATAACAAAGCAATACCGATACTGCCCAAGCTTAGGCCACTCGTAAATTACATCAATGCAACGTACAAAATCTCTGCTTGCTCGCAGTTCCCATTTGGGTTACAGTCTTCAAAAATTACATTGTCCCATTGGTAACAAATAATGAAAACATCAAAATATGACTAATACATAGTGGCTCTCTGCCGGCCAATAATTCAATACTCAGTCAGATATACATTACAGTACAATACAGTCATCCCAGAAACATATCCAACAGGCAAAACTCTGGGTTACAATACATCTCACTGAACTTGTACTATTCAAAACACTCTACTTAGGAAGTCGGCGCCGACATTTTCCTTGCCCTTGACATACCTAATCCTGAATCTATATGACTGTAAAAATAGACTCCATCGTAATAGCTTTGGGCTGTCAAATCTGGCAGAATTCAAATACTCTAATGACCTATGGTCAGTCTGGAGCACAAACTCCTTACCATACAAATACAAAGTGAACTTCTTTACGGCCCAAACGATGGCTAGGCATTCTCGCTCTGAGACTGAATATTTCGTCTCACGAGGCAATAGCTTACGACTGGCATATGCCACAGGATACAACTTTCCCTCATATTCCTGCATAAGAGCAGCACCCAACCCGCGATCTGATGCATCAGTTGCTAGAACAAATTCTTTTGAAAAATCTGGCAAACATAACACGGGTTTGGAAACAATGCACTTGCTCAATGTATCCATGAATTTAATTTCTTTTTTTTTATACAAACCGTTTTAGGGGACTGATGTGTTTTGATCTGGCAGCCATGGGGATTACCCTGACTGACATGCCAGCATCACTCACTGATATTATAATAGATTTATATTTCCTTTACATCCCTTAAATGATTATACGGCTTTTTGGTATGTGTGTTTAATCTCACATGATTATTACATTCATTATGACGGAAACAGATGTTTGTCCAATATATTTCTGTCAGCCACAGATAAAATTTCAAAGAGCCACACTGAGGCTGGCACGCGCGCGGTTTTTGCCGACCTCACAAACATCATAAAAAATGACAACAACAACAAGAAAGAACAACATCAACCAAGCAAACAAATAGGAAAACGGTCCGGCTTTTGGTAGTGGAAACACTCTAAATTTTGTCATGTAGGATAACACGTGAAAACTGCGCAAAATATTGAAATTCACGCATGCGCACCTAAGCGAAAAACCAAGAGTGAATGGAAATTTTATCGATTTTTCTTTTTCGTTTCGGTTATGACCCAGTGAAAGGGCACACATCCCTGACGTTTATACGGATGCCAAACCGCCCATGTCTTGAGATGGCTCAGTCTTTGACCAGAAAAAAAGAAAGGGTTAATGGCAATTAAATTCATTGATTTTAATCAGTTGAATCCTTTGTTTACATTTGTAACACTTGTGTGTTTTAGTTTCAGTTCGTTATAATATTACACAAAATGGGCACACAAATCGAGGACGACACAGAACGGTGATGAAAAAGGCGGAGGACGGCCGTCCTTAGACCTATGTAAACATTGCCACAAATTGAAGACTGGATTTTTGTTTGTTCCTTATTTCTCTCATTTCTATCATCAGTTAAACCTGTGTGTTTTTTAATATTTTTTTACAATGTTGAAGTCTCTATTTCAAGTCTACATTATAGTAGGAGACCCCAATTGTTTCGTAAGTCAACTATCCAAAGTCTCATTCTATTTTGTATTAGAGCCTGGGGAGGAAATACAAAGGAGCACGACAGGAACAAAATTTACAACTCTATTATCAAAAAAGCTTGCTATCTAACCAACAGTGCATACGTGAACTTTGATGAGTTATTTATGCATTCGTGCAAACAGAAACTAAGATCAATTCTAAATGATTGCTCCCACCCCTTGTTCCATCAGATAGTCCGATCCCAAAGAAGTGGACGAATACTGTATTTAAAAACAAACAGAGAGCGCTATAGATGATCTTGTTTGCCATCCGCAGTTCGAAGCAGTAGTGTTTCCTGATGCAGTAGTATGCTGCTGTTAATTTTCCTAATGGATTGTTCTGACAGTGTGTGTGTGTGTGAGCAATGTTCTTATTTGCTGGCAAATGTTGTGTGAGCAATGTGCGTGTGTGCGGTATGGATTAAAGACCTGTAGGTCTTAGATATTGTATTTGCTGTTGTACTGTTACTGAATGCTGTGACAACAAATTTCCTGGCAACAGGATAATAAAGTTATATATCTTATCTTGTCTTATCTTAATATCACTTGCGGGAGACGAACTACAAATCCTCGGGACACTATGGAAAACAAGAAGAAGGAGAAGCAGAAAAAGAAGAAGAAGAACAACAACAGTAACAGCAACAAAAACAACAACAACAACAATAACATCAACAATAAGAAGAAGAACAACAGCAACAACCAAACACACAAACGAACCAAATGGTTTTAATTTTTAAAAAGATCAAGACAAGGAGACAAAAATAACACAACAAATGCTCTTTTCTCTCAACAATGAATAATAATACCACTGTATAAATCAGACTGGATTACTTATGTACTTAAGACATCTTTTCAACGTTGAATGTTTTAGAGAGCATTGGATACAAAAATCAATAGCAATGTATTATTTATTGTGAATGATAATGTAACATGAAATTTCCTCAGATAACAAAACATATAAAGGAAGAGAAAGATTACAGGACAGGAATGGAAATTTATTCAAAAAACAACAACAGGAGGAGGGAGAGCGATGGAAGAAACAAGCGGGTGGGGATGAACCCCTCAACTTCCGCTAATAGGGTGGACGCGCTACCGACTGGGCGATAAGTACAGACAGAAGAATGAGTCATTGAATTTAATTAAGTTGTCACAAGCAGATTTTCCAGCCCCTCATGAACAGACATACAATGAAGACAAATCCCGTAAACAATTTTTTTTAGGCAGACTTTTCAAATTAGTTCGCTATTGTTATTTTTGAAAACTTTTGTCGCGCAGGGTAAATGGATCCCTGTCGGTTTACATGGCTGGAAATGCCACTGTATTTTCCAGCCGCAGTAATGTCATGTCAGAATCCTGACTTCCAGGAATCTAGACAAGGATACATTAAGTCTGCCTGGATTCTTACTGCTATTCTATGCAATTATTTGTCTCGTCTTATGGGCTTTTTATCCCCCCCCCCCCCCTCGCGTCTTCTTTTAATATCTGTAGTTTTAGTGTCACTATACTGTTTATTTTTTAGCTCTCCTCCTCAAGGGGTAAGCATCAAGTACCGAACTGATGGCAGTCTATTCAACCTCAGGAGACTTCAGGCAAAAACCAAAACCAAAAGTACTCAAGTCTGTGACCTACTATTTGCTGATGATTGTGCACTTCTGGCACACGATGAGGATAGCATGCAAAACTGTGTTGATAAGTTCTCTAGTGCCTGTGACAACTTTGGCCTCACAATAAGCATAAAGAAGACGGAAGTGCTCCATCAGCCTGCTCCAGACGACAAGTATCCTGTGACCCCAAATATCAAAGTCCATGACAGTCTTCTGAAGGTGTCGGAGAACTTCACCTATCTTGGCAGTACACTGTCTTCCGCGGCTCGTGTTGATACTGAAATTCTCTCAAGAATCAGCAAAGCCAGCTCTGCATTTGGCAGGCTTCGAAAGAGAGTGTGGGATGTTGCCGGCATTCGCACAGACACTAAGCTGAAAGTGTACAATGCTGTGGTCCTTCCCACCCTACTCTATGGGGCTGAAACCTGGACAGTGTACCAATCGCATGCCAGAAAGCTAAATCACTTTCATCTGGCCTGCCTTAGAAAGATCCTAAGGATCAAATGGCAGGATAAAATTCCAGACACTGAGGTCCTCAATCGTGCCAAGGAATTGAGCATCTTCTGCCACCTGAAAAAAATTCAGCTACGTTGGGCAGGACATGTTGTCAGAATTCCCGACTCCAGACTCCCTAAGCAAATCTTCTTCTCTGAGCTCTCCAATGGAACGAGGAATGTTGGGGCCCCAAAGAGACGTTACAAAGACACTCTCAAGCAATCACTGAAGGCCTTTGCCATTGATGTGAGTGAGTGGGAAAAGCTCTCGCTTGATCGTGCAAATTGGAGGGCGGCCCTTACCAGAGGCAGCAAAGCATGGGAAGCTGACAGAGTCCAGCAGGCTATCAAAAAAAGAGAACGGCGCAAGAAAAGGCCCAGTGGTACTGAACCAACGGAGCACTCTTGTCATTTATGCGGAAGGGTCTGCAGGGCAAAAATAGGACTTATCAGTCACATGAGAAGCCATAAGTCATGAAAGAACAGTCTTTCCATTCTGTCCTCTGTGTCCTTTAGTTCTCTTTATTGTCCATGTGTTGAAATTCTCAACAATTTCTGTTCTTTATTCCTCTGGTGTTGTTAAGGTCATCATCATACCTGATGGACGAACTATTATTATTATTGTTTATTTATAGACTACATTGGTTGGAAAGGAAATTGAACTTGTTCAAAGTAGACTCCGCTGGAATGATCCTGGCCTGGGAATATATGGGGACCGAGTGTTTTCAAATGAATGAAAGTGTCAAGTTTTCAAGCCTTGAGCTTGGGGAAGGGGGTTTGGGGTTGGGAGGGTCCATGCTTATTATAGGTTTCATTTACAGCTGTTGAATGCAAAAGCTGGCGGTTAAAAAACACAGCAGAAACCAGATCGTGTCCGATAAGATTTTGGTAAAGTTACAAAATGTGATTGTGGCATTTGGATTTTAGAAAAAATAAACGTAGCCTACCGAGGAAATCAATTAACCATTGTATTATTGTGATAAATATTACGACTGATATTGAGAATACATAAGAATGCGCTCCTTTTCCACCTAATCGAAAATTGGTTTTCTCTCATCAGTTAAGATCCATGTTTACTCTCATTTTTTCGTTTATAAATATAAAATATATGGATTTTAGTGATAGGGTATGAACATAGGAATGGAAGATAAAAATTAGGGGGGAGGGTGGAGAGGAAAAGAAAGAGATTAATAGAGAGAGATAGTGCGAAAGAAAGAAACAGGGACAGAGTGAGAGAACGAGAGAGCGAGAGAAAGAGAAAAAGAGAAGACAGACAAACGGACAAACGGATGGACAGACAGACAAAGGAGGCAGTCGAAAATGTATTTGTAACAGGGTGATAGATTGGCAAGGTATAACTAGTAGTTATAATAATATTGTGCCTATAACTAGCGTGGGAAGATAGTTAACGGCGGGGAGACAGAGTCATTGTAGGCCAGAGGGGGAAAGTATGGGATGCAACTGAAGCGCTTTGACACCCGAAAAGGGTAGTGTTTACTTGACCGCCGTACTTGTCGATCAGATCACCTGGGAATTGCTTGGGGGGTAGAGCTGTTTCAATAGTATTTGACGTGGAGCCGACGGGGGTGGCTATTAGGATAAAATGCACACTCGGTGGGCGTCTTGGGACGCTACCTGACTGGGTATAAATCCCCGAACGCTCCTTCCAACTTCAGACCGCTGAGAGCACTCACCAGCTTCGTGCCGAAGAGGAGACCACAACTGCAACTGTAACTTTGTACTAGTCTTGTGAGTGGGGAAGGTCAGGGAACCCGCAAACATCCTTTGTCAGAGCGTGGTATCTTTGGTATCTTGTCGGCATTTGGGCTGTTGCTGAGTGGTAAGTTAATTGTACGATGTATGTGTATTTTACTTAATGTTCATGATTGTAGAACCTAAATCTAGTGGGTTTACTTTGGTATAACTACTGCCTCTGAGAGAGTCACGGAAACGCCGTTATATATATGTTACGAAACCTTATAGGATGGGGTCTGTTAGAGAGAGCGTTATTCTTCGTGGGGAACGTGTAAATATCATTAAAACTGTGTTGATCGTTTATTCTATTGCCTATATGGGAGTCTATGGAGTATAGGAGCTGCAGCCTGTCTTATAACAGTGTCAGCGGTTAAAAGTATTAATGTTGAATATCCGTCATGGAGTAAGTATGGAAGTCATGCCTTCCAACAGTAGATTAGGAAGTTACGATTGTTTTTCTACAGAGGAGGAAGAACAACACCTTCTTGGCTTCTCAACTTCTTGTACTTTGATTAACGACATCGTGGCTTCTTGGCTTCCCGACCTATTGGTACCTGCCGATACCTGTTGATCTAACTGCGCAGTCAAGCCAGGGTAGAGAGGAAGAACCAGTGCCCAGATAGCGCCATACACCCCTAAAGGAGAGGTTTCCTTATGCTGAATGTTCCCATGTGTTTTATAAAATGTGCTAGAAATTGAATATTACGAAGCCATTTAATTAGCATGTACTGATTTGCATCAACTTCATTCCATCGAAATTCACATGAAATTGTATGACCTGTGTTCCTATTATTATTGAATGAATTAATAATTATTGTATATATGTAAGCAATACAGATATCGTTTGTTATAACTTATAGAAGAGAGATAGTCGATTATTTAGTGTGTTTGTGCCGTGCCCATCACGGCTGGTGTCAGAAGAAAGTTTGTGAGAGAAAGTGGAAACATCACAATGGTGTCAGAAGTTTGATCCTGCTAGTAAATAACATTTAATTTTGATCTGGGTCGTGTCAAGGGGCTATTGTGTGATTGTGTGGACAGGTCATCTGCCCTGAGGCGAGTGAGAGAGATTGACATTTACTACCTGAGACATGCTCTGATTTTACCTGTGTTCAATTTTATCTTTTGTCACAGAGAAAATTGTTGTTTGCTATTGCAGGAATATTGTTGTTAACTTCACAGTTACGATCCACGCTTTATTGTTAGCTTTGTTACAGGTCAATTGCTGATGGACTATCTGGGCGCACTGAAGCTTGCCAGACAAGAAGGCATTAGTGATGAGGAATTCAAAATTAGGTGGGACGAAGAGAAAGCCCAAAACCGAGAACAAAGGGCGATCGAACGAGAAGAAAAGGAGAAGGAAAGACAATTCGAAAGGGAGAGAATGGAATACGAACGGGAACTAGCCAAAAACGGGTGTCACAATGGTAAAGGGAGTGGAAAATCTGCTGCCCCGAAGGTACCTAAAATTGCCATTTTTGATGACTCGCGCGAGGATCTCGACTCGTATTTGAAAAGATTTGAAAGGCTCGCGCAGGCAAATGATTGGGAAGAAGACACCTGGGCAGACATGTTAGGGGCATTGTTAACTGGCAGGGCGTTAGATGTTTATTCCGGTCTCAGCGATGAAGACAGTAGGGATTACGAGAAGGTAAAGAAGGTGTTGTTCAAGAAGTATCACCTCACGGCAGAGGGTTATAGGCGTAAGTTTAGGGAGAGTCGTCTAGATAAGGACGAAACTTATACGCAGCTGTCCGTGAGATTGCAGAGATATTTTGAGAGGTGGGTAGACCTCTCAGAGGCAGAGAGAACTATGGAAGGGATTACGGGTCTGTTAGTCAGGGAGCAGATGTTGAAGATTGTCGACTGTAATCTTTCCATATATTTGAAAGAGAGGGACCCCAAGTCCGTGCATGAGTTAGTTGAGATGGCGGACTTGTATAGTGAGGCTCATCAGTCGAAGCGAGGGCTGGAGCAACAGCAGAAGTCAGGTAAGAGGGTTGAGGAGAGCAGAAGTAAGGGTTTAGGAGTGAGTAAACCGGTATGCTTCAACTGTGGCTCTCCCAATCACCTGAGTGGGCAGTGTGACCAGGGCAGGACGAAGAAGGGTGCTGCTGCCACTGTCGAGGACAACCGAGGTAAGTCCCAGCGTGAGAGTGGGCGTGGTTGTTTTGTGTGTGGGTCACTTCTCCATATTGCGAGATTCTGTAGGAAGAGACAGAAAGAGACGACCGCAGTCGTACTAACCAGCGATGAGGAAGCCGATGACAGTCAGTGGGAGTCATCGGGCAGGGCGAATACTCAACCAGGGGCTGAGCAGAGTGTTGGGCCACAGACCTTCATTTCTTGGGAGACGGAAGGTAAGAGTATTGAGTTAGAAGGTTCGACAGAACATGAGCCCGAAGACGATGTTCCGGAGAATGATTTATCCGCTCCATTTTTGGAGAAGGGGAGGATAGGGGATAAAGAGATTACTATCCTTCGTGACACGGGATGCACGTGTGCGATTATAAAAAGGGACAAACTGCCTCCTAACAGCTTAACTGGGAAGAACAGGAGTTATGTCCTGATGACGGGACGAGAAGGTCTGCTCCTGTCGCGGAAATGTGGGTAGAAACCCCATTTTATACTGGGCTTCTCAAAGCGCTAGTAGTGGAAGACCCAGTGGCCGATTTGATTATAGGAAACATAAAGGGGGCGTCTCTTGAGAAGATAAGTGTGGTACTCACGCGATCTCGCAAGGTGGAGATTGACAAGGAAGAGCATGAGTGTGAGAATGCGAGTGCGAAAGTGAGTCAGACCACAGATAATGAGGAGGCCAAGGGCAACTCAACGGAGGAGGTAAGGGTAGGGGCCAAGATAGGGGAACTCACACCAGGTGAGATAGCCCGGGCCCAGAGAGAGGACGAAACTTTGAGAGTTTTAAGGGAGAGAGCCACGTTGGAGCAATCGGCTGAGGTAGGTACTCACATAAAGGAGAGTAAGGGAATTTACTATCGGGTAAAGAAGGCCGGGGCTGGACGTGCTGATGTGGAGCAGTTGTTGGTACCTAAGCAGTACCGAAGTGAGCTGATGAAGATAGCTCACGAAGGAGTGTTCGGGGGACACTTAGGAATTTCGCGCACACAGGACAGAATAATGCAGTCGTTCTTTTGGCCTGGGATAGGTGCGGACGTAGGTCGTTTCTGTCGATCGTGTGACGCGTGTCAAAGGACATCCAATAAAGGTAGGGTGACAAAGGTACCCCTAGTGCCGACACCCCTGATCGACACGCCCTTTTCGCGCGTCGCCATAGATTTGGTTGGTCCACTTCCGCGTACGGAACATGGGAGATCGCGTTATATTTTGACGCTAGTAGATTATGCCACGCGTTTCCCGGATGCCGTAGCCTTAAGGGGGATATCAGCTGAGCAGGTCAGTGAAGCGTTAATGGAAATATTTTCTCGGTTAGGCATACCAAAGGAAATAGTTTCAGATAGGGGATCACAGTTTACCGGTGAGCTGATGAGAGAGGTCAGTGCACTTCTCAAAACGAAACAGATATTCTGCTCGCCCTACCACGCGATGGCCAATGGTCTGTGTGAAAGATTTAACGGAGTGCTGAAGAATATGCTTCGCCGAGTAGCTCATGACAGACCCAAGGACTGGGACAGAATGTTGTGTCCACTGCTGTTCGCGTATCGCGAAACCCCACAGGCCAGTACAGGTTTTTCGCCGTTTGAACTAGTGTTCGGTCACCCTGTGAGAGGACCACTTGCAATACTGAAGAATCTGTGGACTGGGGAAGCGGAGTCAGAAACGAGGTCATCGTACGAATACGTGGTAGATATGAGGGAACGATTGGAGGATGCCATGAAAGTCGTAGCCGAGAACAGCAGCGTCGAAAAACACAGGCAGAAGAAATACTACGATAGGGGGGCCAAACAGAGGAAATTCCAAGTGGGCGATTCCGTCCTCATACTTCTCCCAAGTGACGGATCGAAACTACAGATGACTTGGAAAGGGCCTTACAAAGTAGAAGAGCAGAGAGGGTCAGTGAACTACATGGTGAACGTCAAGGGGAAGAGACGACTGTATCACGCGAATATGCTGAAGAAGTATATTGAGAGGGAAGACGAACAGGAAAACACAGAGGCAATAGCTGCAGCTATAATTGACGAGACCGATGAAGGAGAGGAAGCGACTTCGATGCCTCTGGAGACAGTCATGCCTAAGCTAGAACAGACCGAAACCTACAGGGATGTACAGTTAGGGGACACGCTAGATCAGGATCGGAGAGAACAGATGCAAGAGCTCATGGAAGAATACAAAGATATATTTACCGATGTACCGGGGCTCACTGACCTGATCAAGCACAAAATCCCATTGCTAGATCAAAAACCTGTGAAGGTAAGACCCTACCAACTACCGTACTCAACTAGAGAAGCTGTCAATGCTGAGGTAGGCAAGATGCTTGCGGCCAGAAACATCGAACCGTCCGAGTCCCCGTACAATAGTCCAATTGTATTAGTTAAGAAGCCCGATGGTCAACATCGTTTCTGCAACGACTACAGGCGGCTAAATGTTGTGACTGCCGATGACGCCGAACTGATGCCTGAGGTAGAAGCCATTATTTCCAATCTAGCGGAGGCAAAATATTTCACCAAGCTGGACTTGACAAAGGGCTTTTATCAAGTTCCGATGGCCGAGGAAGATAAACACCTGACGGCGTTCGCCACACCGTTTGGGCTATACCAGTACAGGGTCATGCCGTTCGGGTTGAAGGGATCCCCCGCCACATTTAACAGGCTCATGAGGAAAATATTAAAAGATGCTGGCGAAGGGGTAGATGCATTTGTAGACGACTGTCTTATACACAGTGCAAATTGGCCTGACCACTTGGAACGTTGTCGGAATGTCTTCGAGCGACTGAGACGGGCAAATTTAAAAGCTAGACCTACCAAGACGCTAATAGGGATGACAGAAGTCGAGTACTTAGGCCATAAGCTGGGACAGGGGACTGTAAGACCGCAGGAGAGTAAGGTGCGAGCCATTGTCGACTGTGACCGACCGACGACCAAGACACAAGTGAGGAGTTTCCTGGGGCTAACGGGGTACTATCGGAAGTTTGTACCAAATTACAGTGCAATCTCGGCGCCGTTGTCAGACCTCACAAAGAAGTCCCAGGGCACAAAGTTCGCGTGGGGACACGCGCAGGAGAACGCGTTCAATGCCCTAAAAATTTGTTTGAGTTCCGAGCCGATACTACGGATGCCAGACTGGAACAAGGAACTGATTCTCCAGACAGACGCATCTAACCTTGGAGTGAGTGGCTGCCTACTTCAAGAAGACGAGGGTACGAAGTATCCAGTTGTATATGTTAGCAGAAAGTTGAAACCCGCGGAGAAGAACTACTCAACAATTGAAAAGGAATGCCTGGCCATAGTTTTCGCCGTTAGTAAGTTGCAGGCGTATCTGTATGGGAGAAACTTCGTGTTAGAGACGGACCACCGACCTCTAACTTGGATGCGAACTAAAGACCAGAAGAACGCGAGGGTAACTAGATGGAACCTGGCGCTGCAACCATACAACTTTCGAGTCAGCAACATCAGGGGGCGAGACGCTCTATGGGCCGACACTCTATCTAGATTACCAGTAGATTAATAATTTTATTAGCCGATTTTGCCAGGGAAAATCGACTTAAGTGGGGGCGATTGTAACAGGGTGATAGATTGGCAAGGTATAACTAGTAGTTATAATAATATTGTGCCTATAACTAGCGTGGGAAGATAGTTAACGGCGGGGAGACAGAGTCATTGTAGGCCAGAGGGGGAAAGTATGGGATGCAACTGAAGCGCTTTGACACCCGAAAAGGGTAGTGTTTACTTGACCGCCGTACTTGTCGATCAGATCACCTGGGAATTGCTTGGGGGGTAGAGCTGTTTCAATAGTATTTGACGTGGAGCCGACGGGGGTGGCTATTAGGATAAAATGCACACTCGGTGGGCGTCTTGGGACGCTACCTGACTGGGTATAAATCCCCGAACGCTCCTTCCAACTTCAGACCGCTGAGAGCACTCACCAGCTTCGTGCCGAAGAGGAGACCACAACTGCAACTGTAACTTTGTACTAGTCTTGTGAGTGGGGAAGGTCAGGGAACCCGCAAACATCCTTTGTCAGAGCGTGGTATCTTTGGTATCTTGTCGGCATTTGGGCTGTTGCTGAGTGGTAAGTTAATTGTACGATGTATGTGTATTTTACTTAATGTTCATGATTGTAGAACCTAAATCTAGTGGGTTTACTTTGGTATAACTACTGCCTCTGAGAGAGTCACGGAAACGCCGTTATATATATGTTACGAAACCTTATAGGATAGGGTCCGTTAGAGAGAGCGTTATTCTTCGTGGGGAACGTGTAAATATCATTAAAACTGTATTGATCGTTTATTCTATTGCCTATATGGGAGCCTATGGAGTATGGGAGCTGCAGCCTGACTTATAACAGTGTCAGCGGTTAAAAGTGTTAATGATGAATATCCGTCATGGAGTAAGTATGGAAGTCATGCCTTCCAGCAGTAGATTAGGACTTTGCGATTGTTTTTCTACAGAGGAGGAAGAACAACACCTTCTTGGCTTCTCAACTTCTTGTACTTTGATTAACGACATCGTGGCTTCTTGGCTTCCCGACCTATTGGTACCTGCCGATACCTGTTGATCTAACTGCGCAGTCAAGCCAGGGTAGAGAGGAAGAACCAGTGCCCAGATAGCGCCATACACCCAAAAAGGAGAGGTTTCCTTATGCTGAATGTTCCCATGTGTTTTATAAAATGTGCTAGAGATTGAATATTACGAAGCCATTTAATTAGCATGTACTGATTTGCATCAACTTCATTCCATCGAAATTCACATGAAATTGTATGACCTATGTTCCTATTATTATTGAATGAATTAATAATTATTGTATATATGTAAGCAATACAGATATCGTTTGTTATAACTTATAGAAGGGAGATAGTCGATTATTTAGTGTGTTTGTGCCGTGCCCATCACGGCTGGTGTCAGAAGAAAGTTTGTGAGAGAAAGTGGAAACATCACAGTATTCATAAAAAACAAGAATTCAGCGGTGAATGTATTCATGAGCGTACTATTTAAATTAATGTTGGTTTCCAACTTGATGACACAGCACTTGCTCTTCTCAACATTTTCAGAGTATTGTTTACTCAAAATGAAGGCGGGGCATTGCCTGACGGTACCGGTTTTAGTAACATGAATGAAACATACCAGCTGGTGATGAAACATCACCGTTCCCACAGCAATAATGACAATAAAAACAAAAACAACAATCACTAAAGCTGAGGTAGCGTGTGGTTTATGGAACTCTTCTTTGACGTTTGTGGAGAAATCGGTTAATTATTCATGACCATCCTGGGTACGTTCACATTTACTATTTACAGTACGTGCTGTTTGTGTTTTTGCATTGATTATCTTGATGCAATAAATTATGAGTGTCCAAGATGCCGTGCACACACGTGTGGCTTGCGTTTGTGGGCAAGTGGATGTGTTTTTGTGTGGACTGCAGTGTGTATGTTTCTGCGAGTGGCCCTTTTGTCCATACAGTGTCAATGTAGACAGTGCTGACATTATTTGTTTATCTGCATCTATACATTGAACTGTAGTGTTGACATCAAATAGTATTTCTGTGTAGATCAATACAGTTCTTATTTATAAATCTTATTGGCCTTTAGTGGGCCGAAAGTGTGCCTGAGAATTACCTGCAGCCTTTATTATGAAGTTAGAGAAATAACATTATGGAGTGACTTAGTGGACTTAACCACAAAAATCACGTGTTACGCACAAGAAGTCATTCTTCACTTTATTTCTCTTTGACCGTTCCAAGCTCAAATACGTACGGCCGGGATCCCGCCAGGGCCCGCTATGACCTGCAAAAATTCCCGAGTACAAATTCTCCCCCTGTTCCTATAGACAGCCGAAGTCTCCTCAAGGGATTCATTTCCTTGGCATCAATAGCTGATTCTGCCACCTCCTAATGTACCCCGCTAGGCCTCTAATTTTCTCGGGCTGCGACTGACTGGAATAAACTGAAACTCGTTCCGTTCCCCAGAAAAGAAAAATACATAATGTCTAGGGCAAAAAAAGCGAAAAGGATGACTATTTTGTCCGCTGAATTTGCTGGGTTGAATAAAAAAAGTAGACAGAGAAAAGGCAGAAAACAAACAATAATCGACATGATACCGTAGCAGGCGAATAGTTTCAGTCCAATTGGTCTGTGAGATGGAGGAATAATTTTTATGAACCCCGACGAGAGTACAGGGAATAATTTGAAGCTTTTGTCGTGATGTAGCTAGACAGTAGAAAAATATGGCCATCAATCTGCGGCAAGCGGTATTGTTTAAATGATAATTAAAGACCCAAGTGTACGCCTCGGCTTGTCGTAGCTACTCTGTGTAAATATTACAAACTAGCTGAGGTCCCCGGCCCTGCCCGGGATAAATCGGTTTGAATATTGGTTTCAGTTCTGGGTAATTATTATGGACCTGCTTCATCTGGCCTGTTCCTATTTGTTTATTTTATTTTTGTTTGTTTGTTTTTAAATAAGTCTTACTGCTCTGCCTTTGTGAGTTGACACCCTGCGCATCCCGTACAACAGCATGATTTGCGCACGAGTTAGTGTGTTTGATAGTGAACACATCGCAGGAAGTGATAACGAAACCTTAAAATGGCGAACCATGACTCGAAATAGATCTAAATGATGGCGAAACAATAAAATTCCAATTAAAAAAACTACACCGATTTGAGACTTCTATTAAAAACTGTGCACCCTTACCTCCATTCTGATGCACCATATAAAATTTGAAGTCTGAGTGTTGGGTGGTTCAGAAGCCTTTTGCAACGAAAAATCTCAAGTCCACAAATATATATAGTATAGATAATGACATGCAATGATGCGATATTACGTACATGGCTGTGATCCCTGAATCAACAATGACAGATCCGGAACGACAGACGTGTCAGATTCCACTCTGTACAATTTAGCCAAGCGTATTGTACAATAAAGTGTATTGAGACTGAAGTATCTTTTTGCTGTATGTGCTAGAAAGACGACGATGTGAGTTTCAGATTTATGTATTGAAAGAGAAATTTAATGTGAATCTCATGGGATGTGAATCTGCAGGAGATCTTCAGAGGTAGGGAATCTCCGTCAAACGAGTGTTTCGGTCCTTGTCTAATGTAACGCATGGAGGATGTTAAGAGATAATGTGGCACGATGATGGGTGTACCTGGCGTAGATAGGCGCCTACTTAAGCACCTAATGATGGTCTTTAGTGAAAATCATGTCTGAATGAGTAGCAGATTCTGCTCTCTGTGCACTGTTATCTGGTCAGAGCGGAGACCAAGAACAGAATAAATTAGGCTTGGCCACTTTGCGTGATATAGCAACGCTTTTGTTTTGACATGGCCAGCACGATATTACTTTCAGTATAATTTATGTATCTTGTAACCCTACTGACTTGGTCTCTTTGGAAATAGAAGAAACCTTTGATTTTCTGTCTAGACAGTGGTACCATTGTTCGAAATCGATTTTTCAGCCGTTTTGATCGAGCTCGTCATATTACTGAGTTAAATGTATCGTTAATGTTTCCAGTCGTCTTCCTCAACCTCTATATCAGTGCTGTCTTTGATATTCTCGTTGATGTTATTTCTTTACCATCGTCGTCTCCACAACTACTGCCACTTCTACCACCCACCTGTATAAAACAATGCTGCCACTAATGCCAATCACACGAAGCAATACTATCTCCTCTACTAACACTATTTCGTGCTTCTTTTTTTATCTTCCCCAGTGCGTTTGGCAACCACTGATGTGTGCCAATTGTTTCTCAGCTTTTCATTCTTTTCCGAGCTCAGTCAAGACGGACAAAATCCGATAAGAACGTGCACTTTCATGGGTGATACGATTACCCGTTTCCGTTTTCACGCCCCTTCCTGGACTGTTGTTGGAATTTCTCCTGCTACTATTTCTCGTCTGACCTTTCGGAAAGTGCTCGTGTCTTCCTGTTATTGTGTGGAATGGAACTTTTTTTTTTTTTTTGTGTTTGTATATATTTGTTTGTTGTGAATTCAAACCGTTATAGCAGTAAATTCAGTTCAGAGGCCTTTGGATTTGTGTGACTGTAATTCGCTGCGGGAAATTGTGATTCACAAGTGCCCGTTCTGGAGACAGCGGTTGTATAATCTGCCTCAAAATAATGGTTGCAAACCTGTGATTTTGTCGGACGGGGGGTGGGGGGTGCCATGATTTCTTGGGTGTACATGATGTTGGCAGCATCTGGCCGTGTCTGACTGGGCTAAGTAATGATACCTTCCAGTAATAAAAACCAAACTCCAGGCAATCTTGAGTGGGACCGACAAAATGACGGCCGGTGGAGATTTCAATGCATTCAATATGAACAACTTCAACTTACAACAACAAATCGAAAAACGAAACAAAACCCACCTGATCCACGCATTCGAGTTTCAGTTTGAGTTTGGAGTTTGAGTTTGGAGTAAGTACGTGGACACGATAACAGTCAAATTGTGCTAGGAAAAAGCAAAACAATAGACAGAATTTAAAAGAATAATGGACAGGTGGAGACTTTACCAGAAGAGCGCACCTTAACCCTTTGAACACTGGTCTGTCCTTATGAACCCATGTTCCTGGTCCCCCTGTCCTTATGAACCCATGTTCCTGGTCCCCCAGCCCAAAATTGCCATTTTCATAGATAGTAATATAATGATGGAAACACACAACAAACACAACATTGATGGATAGGGAGCAAATGTGAGTATTATAGAATGTTTTATACCAGCCTGTTGCTAAGAAATCAAGAGGCTCAGGGTGAAGCCCCCTTCTTGGGACACGCCCACCTTCACCACTAGGTCCAAGTCTAGGCTCTTCTTCAACTTCTATGTCTTGGTCTAGGTCTCGACCTAATTCATCGTCAGAAGCGCTATCAACATCGCTCATTGGATAATAATTATTTGTCAAAACCTAATTCTTCATCGCCCGAATCGAGAATCATCTCCTTAACAGCTTGGGCTGATAATACTGATTTACCTCTTTCACCCCTCAAGGTTGAGGGTTCATCCAATGCTCGTTTCATCACCAAAATTTCACCAAGAAAAAAAATCTCCAAACTACGCGCCGGCTTCTAGTTTCTCTTTGTTTACAACTGGGAATAAAAAAAATATCGGCCAAACGCATTTTTTGATGACATAGGAGCACAAATATGCGGTGTCACCCTTCTGACCGCTGTACCGGTCAATAGTGTATATATCGCCGTAGAATTTGACCGGTGTACTGGGCAATAGTGTTCAAAGGGTTGAGTAAATGCAAATGGGATAAATGGCGCGATAATTTACTGATGCCAGCAGGCTGACACTCGAAAACACATAACGTCAAACAGTAAACACACAGAAAGAGCTGAGTGTTGAGCACGGGTGCGGCGTATGTGTTTGAGGTGCACGTGAGCTCTAACCACTGTGAGTTGTGTTATAGCCTGGAATCACGTGAGCACTGCTTTGTTGTTGCGTTTCCTAATTATTATGCCAAGTGCCACCGGTAGCTATTGGCATTGCAATTAACCAGACTACGGATTAGGAACTGCGTATTTATGAGCATTATGCCCGTAGGTTTCAGAATCGAAGGGCTTAGTTCTATATCATGCGTTAAGTTCACTTGGACCACAAACATACTACATAATCTTCAGCAAAGATCATCGAGCATTAGTTTGTTTCATTTAAGTCAGCCGAAAATCTGATGCATCCCCGCCTCCCTTCAAGTACACTGGGGCCGAGCCTGAGTGATAGTGAGTGCAGGCCGAGCCTGCAAAGATTGGCTGTAATCCAAACATTGAAACTTTCTGGCTCTGACGCTGTGTTTTTGTGAGTACAGACACGGAAATGCAACGGAAATGAGAAAAATCCCAATTTCCAACATGCCTGCACAGTAGGCACGAGAGGCGAGCACCTTGCCTCTAGACCACCTTGTCCCCAATTGATAATATTATGTTATTATTAGAGTACAGCACCGGGAAAGAGCTGATATTTTCTGAGCCAAACCGTGCGGGAAGAAACAGTTTTTGTTCTGTATTTCAAATTTAGCAGTTTGTGACTTGAGCACATTATAGAACTAAGGCCCTCAATGGCAGACAGAAATGTAATTTTAAAAAAGTATTAGTTGGCAACACTTGTCGCCGAAACAAGTGGGACTGTTCTCTCTATCAATCTGTGTGACTGTATAATATGTCACTGAAACTGACAGTAAGACTTAAAAGACTCCGTCTTCACCCTAAGTGCATCCCTGAGACTTTTGTCTATGGCCTGGTTTGCGTTCAGGATCCGGGTTGACACGTAGGCAAAGAATTATATTGTATATAGCAGGCCATTATTGGAAAGGTTGGATCGCCGGCGGGAAAGCTCAAATCTGATTGGTTGCCCTGATTAGCAATAATCCAAAGTATAACCCTAACATAACCCCAAACTTGACACTTAACTCTAAGGATATTTCCAGGGAATGATCTTAATTTGAAAAACTAGCAGGCTTTATAACAGCTATTTCTCTACATGCCAAACTACAGTGACCCCCCCCCTTCCCCCCCCCCAACACACACACACACTCTGTGGGTTTATTCAATATAGCAATAAATATTTCTATGAAATAGAGCACAGTAATTTGGAGATCTATTAATTACGACAATGTCTATCAGGTCGATCTAATCATGCGTCCACCACTGGGCCATTCAATATGAATACATGTATTAAAAATTTCGTTGTTGGATAACACATTATACGAGCTATGGACACATGGCGTTTCATTCACAACTGAAATGAATACTCACAGAGCATGAACCCGGGACCCGACCATGGTAACCTGACCTGAACGCGAAAACAGCCTCCTTGTTCATCTCCTCCCCCCCCCCCCCCTTCCTCTCAGCTTTGCCATGTTACACGAAAACACCGTATAAGCCGATTTAGGTCAGTCTCACTTTTTAACGTCATTTTATAGAATAAAACTAATGTGTTCTGTCTTTCTCTGCGGGTACAGTTCGCTTTCGTCATCACAAAAAGGGAACTGAACAAAGAATGGCGCAGTAAGCAATGTTTTTGGCGTCCCCTGTCAAATTTTGGTTATGTACACAGGGCCTCTCCCGGACCACGACAGAACTCTTGATTTCTATCTTGCACAGTTTCACAAAATGAAACTTGCCAGCATTTTTGCATCTTGAGGAAAAACTGGGTTTTGTATCCTGCCATAGCACTGATGATGCGTTATGTAAATTAGACGGGAAGTTGACAGATACTGTCAGTGATATATGATTTTATTGAAGTTTTATAAACAATGTGGCAGGTGTGGAGTACATAAATACTGCTGGTCGTGCAGGCGGACAAGAGGAGAGGAGAATGTAGCAAAAACAGAGAGAACACCATTGATACTTCTGTGGATTTATCGGACAGTGAATACCCGGTGGAGGTAGCTTGGTGTAAGGTTAGGAAAACCTCAGCTTTAAGCCAATATTAATTTTGGAGGTTATAACAAAATTTGAACAGGCCTATCACTGAAAACAGTTGTTTTAACCATTCTGAGGTAAGGTTATCACACAAGATAACTTTCTCTGATTTTGTATCATCTGTGTTAAAACAAGATTACTTCATATTCTTATATCTAGCAGTTCAGTAGTTTCATATCACAGCGACAACACCATGTCGGTGTACAGCAGAGAACATAATTATTGCCCTGTTTAAAAAAAAAAAAAATAGATTGGAAGGCCAAACACAAAATTTGATAGGAGACGCCAAAAACATTTGGAGAAGCACTCTTCGTTATTCTTTGTTAATTCCTAATGTGTGAAGACCAAAATAAATTATTAAACGTACACACATTTAACCCAGATAGAAATATGGAGCATATTTTATTTTATAAAATTACGTTAAAAACTAAATTTGACCTATTCTGGCCTATACGGTCTTTTTCCGAAACATGACAGCATAGTACAGCTGTTTTGGAACTCACGCGTTAAAAGAAACAAAAACAAAACCTGAAATGATGCACTCACTCTTTGGACATGTGGGGTTTGAAGCGGACGTTTATGTTTCGTACAACAGGGCACAGTTCTGCCAACGGACAAAGGTCTTTGGAGGGAGGACTAGCTTTCATTGCACATAGTAAATGTGTGCAAATGTCAAAAGCACCCCCGGTTGCGGTGAACCATTAACTGTGTGTGTGTATATGGGATCGCCATGTGTTGGGCTGTCTCGTTGGTTTTTGTGGGAGATCAGAGATAGGGAATATTTTCTAGTGCATCGGTTTGTTTCGTATGTTTTTGATGTCGCGGAAAGGTTTTGTGGTGTTTTGAAATGTTGCTCAAATTTCATGGATATTTACAACTGGATTGGGAAAATGATTGTTGCCAAAACTTACATATAATCATCAACGCCAGGAATGTGATTCAGGTACTTATATTTGGTTAAGATAAGGTGGTTTTTTTTTTGTTTAGCTCAGTACACTTGCATTGTTGTGTTTCGACAAATTCTGTGAGAATTTGAAGCTTTTGTGTTGGGGCTTAATTGTCAATTTGCCAGTGTCTCGAAATATATTTGAGATATGACATGCGCATGCCCATATGTTCGAAGCGAGGATATAAGTGTGTAAAGGTTTCACAGAAACAGTCGTGATCATGGTCACTCTGTGGGTCGTCTGACTCTATGGCAGAGAAGAGACAGAGATTTGCAAACGTTGTTTGATTTTGCCCCTTAGACAATCAGCAGATTTCATCAAGAGAGAGAGAGAGAGAGAGAGAGAGAGAGAGAGAGAGAGAGAGAGAGAGAGACAGACAGAAAGAGAGAAAGAGTAGGCGGCTTGGGGGGGGTATAGGTAGATAGATAGCTATTTAGACAGACACAGACAGACAGACTGACAGACAGACAGACAGACAGATAGACAGATAGATAGATAGATAGATAAATAGATAGATAGATAGATAGATTGATTGAAACAGACAAACAAATAGATGTTTAGACAGACAGACAGACAGACAGACAGACAGACAGACGGACAGACAGACAGAGAGATAGACAGACAGACAGACAGACAGACAGAGACAGACAGACAGACAGACAGATAGATAGATAGATAGATAGATAGATAGATAGATAGATAGATTGATAGATAGACAGATTGATAGATAGATAGATAGATAGATAGATAGATAGATAGATAGATAGATAGATAGATAGATAGATAGATAGATAGATAGATAGATAGATAGATAGATTGAAATAGACAAACAAACAAATAGATGGTCTTTGATAAATGTGGGCACAAATAGACAGCCGCCTACGTGGCTTCCAACATCTCTGAGACATGCTTAAACATCTATAAACAACATTAATCCCCAAGGGACATCTACCTCCAAAGCTTTATAGTGCTTGACTAATTCCAAGTTTCTTTACAATACAAAGGACTTTCAAGCCCTATTGATTTGCATTGTTGCTCTCAACACATTGTCTCATACTAATTCCAGGCTTTACCTAAATATGATTTATTTGCTCAGCACATTTGACCAAAGGTCGACAGTGACAAATTGTGTTGCTAACTCTGTTGACAGAATATTAAGGTCGCGAATCCCCTCGAAATACGCACGAGCTTGTGTAACTTTAACACCAAATGTTACCAAAATGTTAGAGAGGAATAACACACGTCCATACCAAGGCAGATAAACATACACTATCGTATTTCATTTAGGAAAATAGTGACGCATACGCTATAATTATAGCCCGACTCTTGGTTGAATCAACAATGTCATTATTTAGTATTGAGGCTTTGAACGCCCTCCAGGAAGACACAAAAGGTGTACTTCATGAGATTATAGGGGAAGAGGTTATATGGTGGGGTATAAAGTAGATGACTATCCGACCATAGAAAGGGGGGGGGGGGGGAGAGGGAGTGGATACGAATTTTTTAAGGCTGAGGACACACACATAAAAATTACTCCGGTAATTAGTATTAAAGTCATGTAAAAAATATAACATGCTGGCCAGGAGCAGTTTTTTTTTCTTTCTATGATAAGAGATCATAGCTATATTATTATTATTATTAATATTATTATTTCATTTTAGTCCCTGTAAAACTGTGAAAGGCGCAAAGTGGTCGTTAGCGTACCGACACGCCTTTAAACTCAAACCCAAACTCGCTTTAGCGCGACCTCCTCTCCAACCCCACCGAAAGTACACACACATACACACACACACAAAATCACCTGCACATAAAATTTTGCTTAGTAGTTAGTCAATACAACACCATCGTCGGTTGTTCATATTCATGACGTGCACACACAAGTACTTTCTCACTTAATATTCAGCTCCTACGCAAACAGAGCTTTATCTCTACCTTAAACTCCACAGTTGGCAATGTACAGCTGAGAAGTCAAGAACAAAGCAGACAGAACAACAAAGTCTCACTAGAAATGCCACCCGCCAGAACACCCTTACATTACTGTGTACTAAACCGGGTACTCTACACTTTATCCTGGACAAACTCTCTTCTGTTCTCGTCACTACAAAGACATGAAAGACAATGAGAAGCAGTCTATCGATATACTGGACTATTGGAAGCCTACGGTCACTGTAGCATGAAGAATGATTCTATTACTGGTCTTCAGACAAAGCAGAGCGGGATTACAAAGCGATATATTTTGCAATTGTATTGTACACGTCTGTGCTGGTCGGGTCCTGTTTTCGTGTGTCACAAGAACTGTCAGGCTTTTGCTGTGTTCTCTTGGCACAGATTAATCAGTTTAAAAAAAAAGAGAAATTGATAACATTTAAGTGGGTTTTACTTTCAATTAATTTTGTTTTAAAGGAAATAGGTGCAGACAGGTGTGTTTGAGACTGTTTTATTTGAAATGATCTGCAAATTCATTCAGTGATGAATCTTAAAGGTGTTTTCCTTCTTGATCTGAGCTACTCTGCTGACATCGCTTGAAGTTTCATGATGGCTTGTGCTATAGTGTTTAGTTTGTGATGACCAATGGCATTTTATTGGGAACTCTGAACTTGTGCCGGGTTGGAGCTTGTTTCTTGCTGTGAGTCCAGTCAGAGGAATAGTTAGTTGGCCAATCAGTGATCTTCAGTCTTGGAGCCCTGATACAGTGGATTCGGGTTAGTTTCGCATTCGTCTCTCTTTAGGCAGTTCTGCCGAAGATTGCTATTTGCTCGTACGTACCCCAAGTTTTTTTCGTTAGGGGAACGTATTTTAAAGCCTTTTGTGAATCCAGAGCTGGAGAGCTCCTCCTGAAATAAGCCTCAAAAACACAACAGCCTTAGTTAAAATATATTCTTTCAGTTTTTCTGGTTTTTTTCCTCCTGTTTTTTTGGTTGAAAGGGTAAGGGGCAAGTTTAGGGATTCGATAACATTTAGGGTTGAGGGTAAGGACGGAGTTAGGGATAGGTACGTGTACGTACGTGCACCTGTCGCAAAACGCTTGAGGTGCGTATGCACAAGTAACTACAGCCTTTGCGGGAAGACGTCCAGTGCTCGTCATTCGAACATAGAGCACACTTTCTATTGAACGCATGTCACCATTAATGCTTGCATATATTTTCATAGCCATTTTTAGGGTGTAAACTTTGCGTTATCGTCATGCATCTATAGATTAGTTTTTTTTTTTTTTACGGTGCTAGCAGCTGTGAGGCGTCTTGTTGTTTGTGGAAGTTAAAAGAAACACTGGAGTGTTTCTGGTGGGGTTTAAGTCGTGCATCCAATAGCCCCTTCTCTTCTCTCTCTCTCTCTCTCTCACTCTGTCTCTCTCTGTGCCTCCTCTTTCTTTTTCTATAGCACCCACACATACACATACATCCCCAACACTAACTTTTAATCAAGACACATACATCCCCAATACTAACTTTTAATCAAGACACCATACATCTCCAATACTAACTTTTAATCAAGACACAAACATCCCCAATACTAACTTTTAATCAAGACACAAACATCTCCAATACTAACTTTTAATCAAGACACAAACATCCCCAATACTAACTTTTAATCAAGACACATACATCCCCAATACTATCTTTTACCCAAAGACCCAAATTACTGCCTGTTCTAAACAGACTCTGCACGATCCTGTTCCCCGCCTCCATGGCGGCAGTAAATTTCTCCTCAAAACCACTAGAGTGGTTGTCACATGATAACGAAACCCGAGTATCCCAGAGGTAACAGAGGTAACTGTATCCACACACTGAAACATGAATTTCTCGGACATAAAACTCCCATAAGGCTTTCTGACGTAATGTCCAGCGAAATGCTACAGGGAACTCACTTGATTATCACGCAGTCGTTGAGGTAATTAATCATTATTTTGTCGTCGTTTTTGATCCAGGTAGTGGGATGAACTTGGCGAAATAAAAGAAAAAATAGAGCAAACATGGAAAAGAATTCTTGTCTGAATATTTCAACAAAGTTAAAGAGAGTTTTAAGGAGTAGAGCAATACAGCTTGTCGGTATATTAAATTAGACAAGAAAATCCCGAAGCTGCTCAGTATTAAACATTTAGGTCAGTTGAGCAATTCCTATTAATTATCATCATTCCAAATTGTATTAATTTATATTAATTTCTTGATGACGTGTTATTGTCATGGAAAAGATCCGATCATATTTTAAAGGAAAATTGGCAGAAAAGGGATCAGTGAGGTTGAAACACTTTCTTGTAGCGAAGAATAAGACAAAAATAAAACCCTAAAGCGATGTACATCCAAGGCAGCCAAAAAGTTCGTGTTTTCAGAGGCCAATAACAGACGTTGTTGGAGAGAACAACAAGAGAATACGTGCAGTTTTTCCCCAAAGCATTTTTATGATGTTCTCACGAAGAACAGACAGAGCAAAATTCTCCAGAGTACAAATAAAGACGCGATGTTTGACAGAGATCTATAGGGAAATAGACCATTTGGTCGAGCACGTTGATGATGTGGACGGTAGCTATGACGTAACTGGCACCAGTTCATGCCTAGGGATCACGTATCAAATGACACGGTTTTACGTTTACCGCACAGCTGGGGTTTTCCGTGCAAAAAATGAGATCGATATGAAAGCCAATAAGATAATATTATACTCGTCCCGTGGAGCTCTTGGTGTAAAGATACAATTTGAAGTTCAAGCTCTGGTATCGATCTAGGAAGGGAGGATTTACAGCAGTATTGTTGTGACTTGCTCGTCTTTTTCCCCACTGTGGATGATACTGAAAGAAATACGTTGAAAGTAAAAAAAATATTCATTGTCTACAAGTTTGTGGTGTTCGTATCAGACATCTTCAAGGATAATATCGTTATGTTATCTAGGAGCAGTACGTAGTGTTGCAGAGTGATCAACAGACCCTTTTTCTCAGTGTGTTTCCTGTGCACGTAAATTGATTGTGCCGTGTCTTATGTTGTATTAACTACCAGCTCTTCATACTTTCTGCGAAGCATATTACGATCTTGTGAGTTTAAAGGATGAAGTAAGTAAACATCTTGCTAACACGTAAGGTAAAATAAGTAAAGACCTTTAACTCATGCGGTGCGGTGAGCAGATATCTTGTTAACTTATAAGATAAAGTTAATAAACTCGTGTTAACTCGAATGATAACAAGAGTGAAGATATAGTTAAGCTGAGGGATAAACAACAAACTCCTAGTGTTTTACATGGTTCCACATATTGTTGCGAGACTGTGGTTCTGAAGTGCTTTTCAACTTTGAGGACAAACTTTAGGATAGGATCTAATCTATACTCAAGCCTCGATAGATGTGTAGCCTGTCTGAGCTACCCATCATTGTAACAGATGGACGTAATGATCTTTCTAAACATTGATCAAATTCAGCCTTTTTTTTTTTTTTGTTTTGTTTCATCTCGAGTGTGTGGTTATGGGTTATTGGAAAACATTCATTCTTGATCCTTTCCTGACCTAAGATATTTGATGACAGGCAGGAACGAAGTTTTATTTAGAGTCCAGTAAATAATAATAATGATGTTAATAATGATAATGGATTGCCCTGTAATGCCTTATGGCTTTTGACGAATTATTATTCCAAGTAAAGGGTCAGATTATTTTAAATACAATAACAGTAGTTTTCAAAGTGGATAGTATTTGGGTGAGCTGCATGGTGAATTTCATACATGCACCGTTCTTTACTTACTCCTTTTCATTAAGAGCGTAATGAACAGGCCCGCTCTAATGTAACTCGAAAGGGGATTATAATTAATCATCGGAAGTCAGAAATATCCGAATGGTATACTTGATCTTCAGGAGCTTTCAGATTTCTGTTTATTGCATTGTATTGTTAAATGAGGTTTGTACATGCAAGGAGTGAGTACCGCTAGATTGGACACAGCACCAGCTGTCGAGGGCATACCGTCCGATCAGGGTTATTCATTGTTGCCGTTGAACAACTTGAATCTCGTATTCTGATAAAGAATCCTATCCATTCATAGATCAGCTGGGCGTATTCTCCTGTTCACAATACTGGAAAAATTATTTTGTCAGAAGCGATTTAAATTTATATCTTAATTTTTGCATTTAGATTTTCAAATGAAAGATCTTTTATCTAGGAACAAATGTCTCGACATAGCTGCATGTGATTAAATGATTAGAATATAAAGATGATGACAGATAGACAGACAGACAGACAGACAGATAGCTAGATAAACAGACTAACTCTATAGGGCACATGTCCATGTAAGGAGGGCAATGATGTTATAAGTGCTGTAACTGAAAACTGATACAGTTTAACATTTGTGTCAAGCTACAGTATCAGTTTCATCGATCTGTTACAACTACAGGAATGTATAACATTTACATTAGTAGTTTTGTAGGAGATCGATCATAATAATTGTCATGAATCCTCTGCGTATGAGGTCTAATAGAATTACTTCACTGTGCCTCTTTCAGTTTGGTCCAAAGCATAACATAAACGGTTTATATGTTTCAGTATAATTTTGCATGACTAATTTTCACCGATCTCTGTTAGTTCACCCGTAATGGTCAGCGAGACAATGTTTGCCAACAGCTCTTGTGTAACTCACTCCACAACTTTAGCATCACTACACTTCTAATCAAGTTAAACTTGTGAAAAATATTCTCCACCCTCATCCAAAGTCTGTAATAGTTTTGAAGACAACACACAGCTGTGTCATTATTTTTTTAAATCTCATATATCCCATGTTAGAATTTATTTTTTAAGCTGCTGAAATGATGTTAAATCAGTTATTGTCACCCAAAAATCAGCAGAAATAAAAATAGGAATGACATACACTGAGATCAAAGCTGTCATAGTATTCGTAAAGCTTTGGTAATTTCTTACTATGTGTGGGCCTTCAGCTTGAAACTTAGCAAAAGGATGAAGTCATGAAAAAGCATGTGCAGTGCATAAAGTGAGATTTATGTAAAGATGTCGCATGTAGCAAATTCACAAACTGTGATATGATCTGGCATATGAAATCTAGGTTAGAGACTGTGCCACAGGCAGTTTCAGTGTTGGAAAATACATGCTAGTGGCGCAATAGGTTTCAAAAATTGTGATCGCTTGATCAGGCCATTTTTCACTGCGTGTGTTTACTACGTAGGCCGACAAAAAGTTGATTTATCAAGAGAGATGGAACTCACAGTATGCGTTTGGTCTTACGCTTCATAAAGACAATTTATCAAGGGTTACTGGAAAAATAATGTGTAGAGCCCTGATATTTGTAACAGCGTCAGTATAAGAGCTATTAGAGCGCATAGAGCATTTCTGATGGCAATGGATATGCACTATATAAATGCCATCCATTATTATTATTATAAACCCCAGGCCAATCACCGAACTTTGGATTATAGAAGGCAACAGACATGACAGTAAACACATTTTATATCCAAGACAATGTTGCAAACACAATAGCTGTTGTGGTTTAAATGCAGATTGACTGCATGTTTTTTTTAATGCAGCAAACAGTTTATCTATCACCATCTTTTGGTTTGTTTCCCTTATGTCACACACAATTAATTATGGTTTTGCAGAGCATGACTTCAGCCCCAATTAAGCAAGGCCATTTTTTTGGCATGAGTGCTCAAACCTGCGCACTCGTGGGAGAACGAAAAATGTGGCCTTAAAACTCCCAATGAAAGAGGAAGGAAAATTCAGAATGTCGCAGGAGCACTAATTCTGTGACGTCATGTGAAACAAACCAATTGACCTAATTTTCAAATGGCCAAGAAATCTAGAATTTGACTCGGTGTACCAAATATGGGTATTCTGGTTCTTTGTAAATGGTGGGTGGGTGGTTGGGGGGAGGGCAACATCATACTGGTTTGAGAACCCGAATTTGCACTAGTGAAATATTTAATATTAATTTATGTCGATCCCAAAGCGACTGTGCTGTCCTCTGCTGGCGATGGCATTTTGAGGGCAGCTTTATGCCATGTTTTAGAGCTTTTCTCTACATTTGTCTTTACGATTCAGCGCGGTTCTGTCCCTCTGGTTGTTGTGATAACCGACGAATTATTTTGGTGATGGTACGGCACACAATGTTCATACTGTAACCAGCGTCCGAGCTCTCCGTAATTTTCCTATCAGGCTTAATCATTTATGCTCCCACCGTCCATCAGAGCTGGTAAAGCTGACACGTCCCAAGACTCAGCAGTCCAAAAATACCTCTTCGTCTGGCATTTCCGGGAAGGAAACGATATTATTTAGGGTAAGATGGCTGCCCCCCCCCCCCGCCCTTTTTTAGAACATACAGCAAATCTTCAAAAGTCTCTTGACACGCAAGGAAATCTTTCCAAGAAGAATAAATTCGTAAAACGATCTCAGTGACAAGACCGCGCGAGGTCGCTCTTCTGTACTCACAAGCCCTTGGTGTTCCCGTGTATACCTGGGGCTAACAGCCGGTTCAGACAGGGCGGTTTCAACCGCGACGGCTACCGCGCGTTTCCCGCTGGTATCGTTCAGATAAGGCGGTTTGCAACGCGACGTAACCACAGCGGTTGACTCAAGAACTGGAAATTTTAAGCAGTGTCAGGATTGATGTGGAGGAAATAACATGCGTTTGGTTGTTACATCGCCGCTTGAAACGACGCAAACAGAGACAAAGACAATATTGGATTCATCCCATTCTACGTGATAGACTAACGCACGGCATGTTTACCACCCTGTATCCTTCCTTAAGGGCGCATGAAGAAAAGTTTTTCAATTATTTGAGAATGTCCAGGAAATCATTTGACGACTTACTGCAACTAGTCAAGGACGACCTGTCTTCAACCAAGACCCCGATGAGGGATTGCATCAGCCCAGAAAGCTTTTGTTTACATCACACATCCTGTTTTCTCATTGGCTGGCGTACTGCAAACCGAGCGGGAGACCAGCTGTGTGTGTACCATGCCTATGTGTGTAGGTATCTCGACCCGCTGGCCGACCGCGCGGTTGCGAGGGGAAACTCACAACCGCGGCGGTTGAGGAAACGCCGCGGTTACGTGTGAACGATTCCATAGGCTATCATTGAAAATGCAACCGCGCGTTTCCAACCGCGCGGTTTAAACCGCCCTGTCTGAACCGGTACTAAAGGATACGTACCGCGGATTCTTCACCCCAGTCCCAAGACGAAGCTCATTTGTCCCGGCGAGAATTATTTAAGCTTATTTTAAGAGACAGAAAATAGAAAAGAGGGAAGTATTGATTCGCTCACAAGGCTGGTTCAATGTGTGACTGGCTCTGAAGGCAAAACATTTTTTTTTTTTTACTTTGCTGAGTTCAGACTGTGCGGCTATGTGGGAAGATTCATTGCTATTGCCGTCACTACCACAACATCATAACCACCAACACCATCACCACCGCCTCCATCACTGCCATCATCACCACCACTACCACCACTAGCACCACAACTACCGGGCCCACAACAAAACATTTATAACAACAAACAGGCAAAGAAATAAAATAATAGCATGCTGAAGATATGAAAGTCGAGGTCAGTCCCTCATGACTCCTTGCAACTGTAAGTCTCAATTGTCTGAGAGGACAATAGCACGTACCATTCTACTGTAACTGACAGGTGCCCGCAGCTGATACTGATGGACATAAAACTTCTCAGCTGCTGAAGCTCCGTATTAATCATTCTACATTTTAATGATTACATCATAGCAGATCAATTTACAGTTGTAGAATTGTTCTCTATGTCAGCTGCTTCAGTGGATAAATTTGGAGTTGCGGAATTGTTCCCTATGTCAGCTGCAGGTACGCTTAAAATTGAAGAAGTGTTATCTATATCAGTTACTCCAGCAGGTAGACTTGGAGTTGCAGAATTGTTCTCTATGTCAGTTACTCCAGCAGGTAAATTTGAAATTGTGGAATTGTTCTCTATGTCAGTTTCGCCAACCGGTAAACTTGAAATTGAAGAATTCTTGTTCTCTATGTCAGTTTCTCCAACTGGCAAACTTGAAATTGAAGAATTCTTGTTCTCTATGTCAGTTTCTCCAACTGGCAAACTTGAAATTGAAGAATTGTTCTCTATAACAGTTTCTCCAACCGGCAAACTTGAAATTGAAGAATTGTTCTCTGTGTCAGTTTCTCCAACCGGTAAACTTGAAATTGAAGAATTGTTCTCTGTGGTCAGTTTCTCCAACAGGTAAACTTGAAATTGAAGAATTGTCCTCTGTGTCAGTTTCTCCAACTGGTAAACTTGAAATTGAAGAATTGTTCTCTGTGTCAGTTTCTCCAACAGGTAAACTTGAAATTGAAGAATTGTTCTCTGCGACAGTTTCTCCAGCCGGTGAACTTGGAGTTGTAGAATTGTCCTCTTTGTCAGTTACTCCAACAGGTGAATTTGGAGTGGAAGAATTGTTCTCTGTGTCAATCACTCCAACCGGTAAACTGGGAGTGGAAGATTATTGTTCTCTATGTCCGTTACTCCAGCCGGTAAACTTGGAGTTGTAGAATTGTTCTCTGTGTCAGTTGCTCAGACAACAGAAGCCCTCTTCTGGTCTAGAGTGGCCTATAAAATTACTTTCGTCCTAATCGATTTTTTCTGAAGCAAAATAGTGGCTCTTGAAGGAAGATTCGATTACGCGATTGGTCTGACCAATCAAAACGCAAGTGATATTTACATTAAGTAAGAGGAATCGCTGCTGTGATTTTGATTCATACAGTGTATGTATCCGTGTTGGTTTGTCTATCTATACGTAAATACAGAGTTACGTAGACTGTGGACAAACATTAAGGAGACTTGGTTTGAAGGGAATTGGGGGGGGGGGGGGAGAGATGTAAAAGTCAACCAGAGTTTACATACGATTAATTGATTTTCACTGAACACCCAAACACCGTTAATGTTGATTTTCAAGCTGGCGAGACATTTCATGTTCCAGATATTGAACCGTTTGCTCGAATCTGATAGTTCTGCTTCATCTGTGTATGATCTCAGCCAGACATATTTGTTTCTAACAAAGTAAGTTCTGTGTGCTCTGCCTGTAGTGGTGAATTCAGCTGTGTGCTACGCTCTAAGTTTTGTATTTCGAACTTGTGATTTGGAAGATTAAAATATTTGTGAGTGATTTGGTAAAATTTAGATTTGACTGGTGTACGTATTGGCAGAGAGGAGAGCTGAAAGAAATACAGCAACACAGAAGAAAACGAGTGATTTCTTAACTACCGCCATTCAGGTTGGGGTTATGGCCCGTGATGAGTACTGAGTTGCGGAGCATGACTATTTCAAAATAGTAACTTTTCCTCGGGTTGCATATCAAGCAACGATTCAATAATACATCTACTTATGTTGTGACAATGACTGTGAACGGATCTTCAGTAACAGCGACCACCATCCTCCCGACCACAGAGTCTGCGCTTACTACAGCAGCAACCACAACTTGTCTCAACGGTACAGGAGGGTGTGAGGAAGAGGATAACAGTGACGGTAAGTTCCATTGTTAGCTCCGGAATGTTACTGGAAATAGAGGGAACAATTTCCCGTCAGACAATAACAACAGGAACAACCACCACCATCACCACCACCACCAACACTACCACCACCACCACTGCCTCTACCACCACCACCACCACCACTACCACCACCACTACTACCACCAGCACCACCACCACCACCACCAGCACCAGCACCACCAGCACCAGCACCACCACAACCACCAGCACCACCACCACCACCACTACTACCACCACCACCACCACCACCACTACCACCACCACCACCACCACCACTACCACTACCATCACAACAAAGATAACAACAACAACAGGAACAGCAATAACAACAACGACAACGACAACAACAACAAAAACGTTCACTTTCACTTTACACATCCAGCAGCCATATGAACTTGAGCCCTGGGCCCGTCGGCTTATTGATATAGCAAAGAAAAAAAACAACAATCCAAAATAAATCTTTGTACTTCAAAATACGAACTCAGATGATCACCCCCCAACTTGTTAGGTAATGAAACTCATGTATAGAGGGCCATTTTGACGAAGTCACATCTCAAATTAAAATTTGTTGAAAATCACGGAGTCATATCGCTGGCTTTTTCATGAAACCGCACAAATAAATTTATAAATGTATTCACACAATTGCATTGGCAACTCTGTTTTTGCCAGTATTCTTTGACTACTTGAAGAATTTTTTTTTAACTTTTAGATAAGGGACAGTAGAATATTTCAAATGTTTATTATTTACATTTCTAAAAATATATTTAAGATCAAGCAAACATTTCCAGTAAAATAGTTTTTTTCCTGTCTTGTAAATTACGTTTTTTTGCACTTAGGCGGTTTCATGATAGGACCAGAGCAGAGATATAATATGTTCTATTTCACAATATCTGACTAACGTAAAATAATTTAGAATGCATTCTCTAATAAATTACTGTCCAATGGAGATTGTATTAATAAAAACTAGTATGGTAGGGAGGCTGTTCCGGATCTATAGAAATGATCAGGATAGAAACTGTGCATTTTGTGTGTGGACGACGTCCCAGTGGTTAGAGCTCTGGTCCCCCGTTACAAGAGATTGTGGGTTGGAAGCACGCACTGGCAGAGTATAGTCTAGCGGATTTTTGGTGGTGTTTAGAGATGTGAGGCTTGCCCCTGATAAATTCACTTAGCAGAAGAGTGACGTGCCAGCAAAACAATTAAATAAGCTATGATTTTTATTGCCGCCGTGATAATTGATGGATGTATTCTGGTACTTAATAAACAAATAGCCGCCGTTATCTGATTAGTCTAACCAGCGAATCCCACAGAGATGGAATTAATGTTTATTATGGATTTGACAGTCTTGATAATTTATGATGACGATGATGATAATGAAGCTGATGAATAATTATAATCATACCATTAGCTTTAATCTGGATATTGTCAGAATGATTGTGAAGGCACATAAACAAATAGATAAATAACAAAAAAACAAAAAACAAATACACAACCAAGAAAAAATTGCAAGAATATTACGCATTAAATCGGGTACCCGACTTTCTCCGGGTAAACCAGCCCCGTGTGAATAATTTTGAATCTGTTAGACGGAGTAGGTTTGTAATTATTGGTCGTTTAGTAAAAAAAATAAAGACGGTGACCACTTCAATCCATTTAAACGATAGTGACTTTGGACATGATTTTAATGATGGAAAACAGTAACAAGCGCATTTGGTTTGGGGAGATGATTATGATTCATGGAGAATGGTAATGAAAGTTTATGAGTTTGGGAGTCGAAAACAACAATAAAGGTATCAGATCTGTCATTCCTTTGAAATATTTTATAGCGGTTTTCACGTGTCACTCCTTTGATACGGTATTTATGTCATGTCATTTCTTTGTTGTGTCACCCCTTTTGAACAGATCCGCTTGAAATTCGAAAACAGATATATGCAAAGACAAAATTCTTCAAAGAAAATCAGGACTTGAATAAAAAAACAACAACAAAAACGCCTTACAACCCGCCATACGGGTATTGTATGGTTATGACATGACCCGAGTGTTTGTTGTAATCTGTGTGAAAATCATAGAGTCTAAGTCTTTATTTTAGGAGGTTCACTGACCGAGGCATTTACACCTCACCTTTCTTATTTTTTTGTGTTTTATTTTCTTGTTCTTATTTCTGTGTGTTTTTGTGGTAGGAATTAGTTTTTATTAATTTACCAGGGCAGCGGCCTTGTTCGGCCTGCTCTTTTCGACGTTCAGCTACCGAGGTATCTTTAACATGCGCAACGTGCACATGGGCCCTCCGAGTTTTTCGTCTTTATTGGAGCAGACTAGGTGCTCGGTCCTCCCTACCATAGGACCAGGGAAAGAAAATCATGAAGTTTGTTCCTTTTACAATTTATTGTATGTATGGCAGGTAATACACGTGGGCAAGAACTGAAAATTCTACTAAATTAGAACGTGTGATATATTATAGTAGTCGCCCAGAGTCTGGAATTGCGCCAGGTCGAAATCTTCTCATGATATGCGGTCTTTTTACCTATCAGGTATACCTTAAAGCACTATGCATCTTTTGCTTGGTTGGGGAATTACTCAAATTTGCACGCTTTCCAAATTATGCATTCTTGCTTGGCTTAGGATAGTGCACTATCACCGAATGAGAAACCTAAGTGAACGCTCTCAAATGGCAGTCAAATGTTAGCAGTTTGTAAGTCAAATCAAGAAAAAAAAAAAAGGCCTTGAAAAGCAGTCGGCAAAAGCAAGGGCTTCCAACATGTGTTGTCCCAGTTACCTTTGGAAACTTGTCGAACGTGAATTTACCCCCACCGCGTTTTGTCTAGCAGTTTGAGTTCACACTTCTGCCATCATAAAACAACAGACAAAAATGTGTTGTTTTTTGAAAACATCATTATTTGAGGTTTAAATAATAAGAACAATAATACTAGATCTAGTACCTAACAATTTTATTTCATCTGTCTATGAACAACTAATGATAAACAGATATCGGTATACCGGAACCCAACACAGTCAGCCAATGAGAACATATAAGGCCAATTTTACCCCTGGGCCGGCGAAACTTACCCTCTAGGGGTAAATTTACCCCAGTCTGGAAATCCCTACAGAAATTTGGACGAACAGACGTGCCGAACGACGCCCTAACTTATATCCGGTGACAAATTACCCCATGTGAACCGTGTTCTAGCCACGTCAGGTCAGCGATTTGGTTGTCTGTAGGTAAAAGGCAAACATGCCGACGTGGACTTTTATTTGCAAGAATGAGCGTGTGTGTATTGTATTTCCTTTTTGACGAACTCGGATACATACATCATATCAACATCATTAATTAATTTCTGTTCTCAGCCACTGGAAGACATGAATCACTTGAGAGAATTACGGAGTATAAGTTTATGAAATTCTCACACTGTCAACCAAAACATGTACAGACAATGCAGTTCCAAAATTATTTTGTTCACTTGATGTCACTGAAAAGTATTGTCACTTTTATTTTGTCTTTCTTCGCAAGTTTCAAGGCCACTTGTTTCGTTCTTCCAAGAATTGCAGTTCTTACTTTTGGATTACTGCCAATCTTTGCGAGTGCGCATGCTTTGTCGCGGTACCAAAAACCCAATATTGGGAAGTTGGCTGCTCAGCGGCCGTACACTGTGGGATGCCGTGCAGAGCGTCGCGGTCAACATCACAATTCTGGTTGACGTCAATGAAACAAAGAAATACAGTAAGGCTGGGTTTTCATGTGTACAGAAAGGGAAACGGCAACAGAAACGTCAAAAACCCTCCAAGTAGTGAAATACAATATAGAAAGAATGTTTTCATGTGTACGGACATTTCGTTTCCGTACACAGAGAAACACTCTTTCTTTTTACTACTTGATGGATTTTTGACTTTTCCATTTCCGTACACATGAAAACCCAGCTGACTGCTGCAATTTTTTTGTTAACATTTTCTCTTCTGATGACAAATCTCATAATACTCATTTCTCTTTTACGTGTAATTTAACATCTCGTTCCTTCCATACAAACCCCTAGCCCCCCCCCCCCCCCTCCTTTCACCCAAATTCTCTTCTCTCTCGAATCTTTCGCGGGGCATTTCGTTTTCCAGATTGGTTCCGTTTCCCCAAAACTCTCATTTTTTGGTTTGTTGACACTCCCTCTCCGCGGGCACGTCATTAACTTTTCATGTTTCCCAAGCCCAAACTGCCAGATAAATTCTGAATTCACTCACAAGGAAAATAACGGGGGAAATATTTCGTTCCGGAAATATCCCTTCTCATTATTTTTACAAGAGTGGATCGACAGTTGTGATTAAGGAAATTGTGATTTTGTGGATGAGAAGAACAAAGCTGGAAGAAGCTAGAATTGGCAGATTGATAAATAAACAAACTCAGATAGGAGTAGATAAAGACAGACAGACAGACCGACCTACCGACCGACAGACAGACAGACCAGAGAGACAGACAGAAAGACAGACGGACCGGACAGACAGACACATAAAGAGGCAGATAAACTGACAGACACTGACAGATACATAAATATAGATAGACAGACATAATCATAGATAGATAGATAGCTAGATAGATAGATAGATAGATTGCTAGATAGATAGATAGATAGATAGATAGATAGATTGATAGATAGATAGATAGATTGACAGACAGGTAGATAGATAGATAGATAGATAGATAGATAGATAGATAGATAGATAGATAGATAGATAGATAGATAGATACGCAACGTCCAATAGCACAGCCAAGTACATTTAACTCTGTGAGAGAGAATATTTAAGAAGTACCAGCACGTGGGCGTGAACAAAAACCAGCCACTGTGACTTACGTAAGAAGCCCTGCCACATTCATTTATGTTCGTCATGTCAGGCTGAAAGATCAGGGCGGAGGCGATCTCCCTGGGCAGCTGGGTGGGAGGCATACCACCCCCCCCCCCCCCACTAGCTCAGCAACCCGGGCGGGCAGAGTTGGAAGGGGATCATTTATCATTTTACTAGGTCTATGGGAGATAATCTTTCTTGACAGGAATTGTTTGCATATAAATATATACGTCTCGTGCTGATGCAGTGGATTTCCCTAGCCACGAAAGAAGCTACTTATTACTATATTTGATTGTGTTATGATGTTCATACGTGCATGGCCTCCACGTATGAGTATGGGATCCAACTACATCATTGTAGCTCATATTCTTCCCCTGTCTTCCGAGTCCGCAAAACTCTTACTTATCCTCTCCGCTTCTTTCACTCTTCTGTCTCTCTCTCTTTCTTTGTAGTCTCTCCGTTTTTTTCCCCTCCCCACGTATTGAATTACATAAACATTGCAGTATCAGGTGTCAATCGTATGTAGACTTTACTGACCGCAGCAGCGAGATATTCATCCCATAATAATTACGGCACCGTGTTAAAGAGCAGTTAAGGGTGAAACCTGCGTGTCTGGACGAGCAACATTCTGTGAGTATTGGGCCCCATGGGTGGGAGCTCTGTACGCAGTCAAGGAGTCAAAGATGAGGAACAACAATTTTTAGAATACTTCAGGGCATTAACCAGCCCTTCCTTGTCGGAAGGGCACTGTTGTCTTACTACCCCTCTGTCTAGACACAGGGAGCATGCTGACCTTTCTGGTCTCAGTCTATAGATAGAAAACCTGATGTTCGGAGTCTCTTTCTCTGCAGCTTTCTGTTTACCGGTGTACTCTTTGTAATACACCCATTTCTTCCCTTGTTATGGCCTTTCCATGGTTTCAAACAGGAATTTCTTTCTTATCCCCTTCATCGCGATAACTGATGATGAGTGCCTCAAAAATACTTATACAAATGAAATGCTTAATGTTGCTTGCACCTCCGTTGAACTGCGATGTCATCAGTGTCTGGCCCAGAACGGCCATGGGTATGAACACACGCCTTAACTCAAATAAATACATATCTGTCCAATTTAATTTGACTTATCTCTTGGATATCTTATTTGACACTATAGGAATAAATATTCAATGTGTTTATACATTTTTAAAGATGCCTTTTACGTGTGCTTTGTTTGCTTTGGTGTTCAAGTCACGCTTTGCTGTCGTTTCCCCACAATATGTTATATTTTTTTTATTTTTCGGATCCCCTTTTGTATTTTCCTAACGTTGTTGTTAAGGGGACATAGTGTTTTACATAGAAAGCTGTAGCTGAACAATGAACACAGCTTAGTATTTTCTTAATTTGGCTTTGTAATTACATGACGCCCCCCCTAACAATTTCCTTTTCCCTAATCCATGCCTTCCTTTCACACTCCTCACCATCACTCACGTATGTCCGAAGTTTTGGAGTGGACCTTTTACAGCGCTCTGGTTCTTGTCATAAAGAAGGGGTGAGTTTGTTGACATGGACAGAGAAAACTAGGTCAGTAACTCAGTGACGTCAAGAATGTTGGGGCTGGGGGTCTGGAGGTGGCAGTTTCAGCGGTTTGAAGCCAGGACATTCTCCTGATGTCATTAAAGTTGCAGGACAAGACCTGGTGGGCAACCGTTCCGATAGACCTGGGGTGTTGGCGTGGGGTGGGGGTGGCCGTGCTGGGGAGGTTGAGGTGAGGGTAGTGGGGCCGAAAACATTGACCTGGGTGGGATGTATTGGAGGGGAGCAAGAACAGAGAAATGAAGGAAATTGTGTGTGTGTGTGTGAGAGAGAGAAAGAGGGAGAAAGAGAAAGAGAGAGAGAGAAAGAGAGATAGAGAGAGAGGAGGAGGAGAAGGAGGACAAACACAATAATAGAACAGATATAAAAGTAAGAGAAATGAGAGGCCAATACAAAATGAAAAAAAAAAGGGAAAGGTCAACGAAAGAAAGAGGTACGACGCAACCCATATAGAAATGATGAAACAGAGACGATCTTGTACGCACAAAACGGGTGGTTGGTGGCCTATTCTGGTAGGGATCCCCCCCCCCCCACCTCCTGTCCTACCCTTCTGTTTTATTCTGTATTCCGTCTTGCTTTTCCCTAGCACAGCGTGACTGTCAGCGGCGTGTTAATCTGCTTTCTCGAAACCCAGACTCAAAACTGAATTGTAGGAACAAGACGGCTTTTAAACTATCATTTATTTGGTGGATCATGAATGTCAGCATGAGTGATGTGAAACGCCCCTGGAAACACTGTTGATATTAAACCAACATGCATTTTTCTTCTTTTCTTTCTCCCTTCTCTTCTCTTTCCTCTTCTTCTCTTTCTTCCTCGTCTGTCTCCTCTTTTTTTTTTTTTACAATAACTTGGTCGCCTAAAAGCAGGATTAGGGTCAGAAGAAGTGTAGTCTTTTGCCTGGACTTTGACCTTTCACCTAGGCATTGTCCATCCACTGCAGGATGTTGTAGCCCTCCGACAATGTCTTCCATTCCTTTCTGTCTGATGTCTTCCTCGTCTATATTGTTCCCTCTCCCTTTTAAATATCATCCGTCCATCTTCTTCCTGGTCGTCCTCGTGTTCTTTTTCCTGTCAGTGGTTGCCATTCAGTGCAGCGTTTTGTCCATCTATTGTCATTCATCCTTCCCACATGTCCAGTTCACTTCTACCTTTGTTGTAGCATGAATTTTACTATGTCCGTTAGCTTTGTTTGCTTGCGTATTTTGGCGTGGGGGAATTTTATCTTGTAGTCTGATGTCTTCTTTCCATTGCCCTTTGGGTAGTTCTTAATTTCTTCCGTAGTTCTTTTGTAATCGACCACGTTTTTTGCCTGGGCTACACTCGTAAAATTTTATACTCCTGGTAACTATTGTTCCGATACTACAAACTGTCGCCTGTAGAATAAAAACAGCACTATTATAGCATGCTCTCTGGCCAATCAGGCATAAGATAACATGTGAAACTGAGATGGCAATTATGCTATCGATTACCAATCCTTGTTTTCAGAATGAAGATAACGATTTATAGATATTCGAATAATCCCTTTAATTTTACAAATAAATGACGAATGTCTTTCTCCCAGTGATACTGGGTGGATTACCGTGAGTACCAAAAATAATGCCATAAAGTGACTGTCCTACAGCCATGTTAATCTATCCAGAATTTCTATAGATCCCCTAGGAACGCCTTGATAGGGAGACGTAGGCCTATAAGTATAACGATTATTGTGTATATAACCAAACTGGAGAGGCAGACAGAGGAATAGGTGGGAGGACAAAATCCCAGAATGGACGGGCTTGAGGTTGAGCGATACAATCAGGAGGTCAGAAAACCCAGAGGATTAGAGACTACAGGAGAGAGAGAGAGAGAGAGAGAGAGAGAGAGAGAGAGAGAGAGAGAGACACAGAGAGAGAGAGACAGAGAGACAGAGAGAGAGAGAGACAGAGAGAGAGAGAGAGAGAGAGAGAGAGAGACAGAGAGAGAGACAGACAGAGAGAGACAGAGAGAGAGAGAGAGAGACAGACAGAGAGAGAGAGAGACAGATGTCAGGGTTAGGACTAGAAGTGTCGTGCTGGGTCACGGCTTGTTTATTTCATGGTCTCGTTGATTTTAGCCAGTGCAAATGTCCTTGAACTATTCTCGTGGACAGTTTGTTTTTGTAACGCTTTTTCTTAGAGATGGAAAGAAAGTGGGGCAAGATAGAATAAATGGATGGGTTAGCAGTGACGGTGCAGTTCTCGACCCCGTGATTTTGATGAATTCTAACAGGGAAGAGAAGGGGTGAGTAAAAGGGAAATAGTAAATTCGTACATAAAACGTAGAGGGTTGGAGACTTTAGTAAGGGTTTTGATATGTTAATTTGACCTTGGCTGTTACTAGTGCAAGGCCGTGACCGATTTCCATGCAGAATCTATTAATACTACGAGCTGAGCTCGAAATGGATGCACCAATCAAATTTGGGCAGTTGGCTGGGGATTTGCAGATGGCCGCGCAGTATTTAAGCGGAGCCATTCCTACGTTTCACTACTCCATGCAGAAATATCCTTCTGTGAAGGCAGTCGGCGTGATTCAGCCAGAGAGAATCAGAAGATTGTTATAGTCATGTCTATGACCTTGATAGACATTGGAATGAGACCATACGCTTCCCACAAATCATCTACTGCTATTATCTCCGGCTCCCTGATCTCGTATCAAGGACCAAGTGTAAGTGTTTGTCTATTGATTCGACGATGAACGTGAAGCTGACCTTAAATTTTCCAGTAGAAGTGCTACCGAAGGATGCAAGACTACAATGTATTTTAACTTGCAACTAGATCTAGCATGAATGTCTGGTATACACATTTGTAAATTGAAATTGATGTGTCTGGATGAGGCTGGGGATTGCCAGCCCATCCTAGAGTAGATCTAGATCTAATTTAACTACGTCAGTTGTATTGACGAGTGTGATCCTTTATAAGCGGTAGGCACAAATAACTGAGTTAACCTTGTCGTCTGAGACATTAGAATATTATTTGTAAGATAGTAGGCAGACTATATCTGGAAGATAGATAAGTAATAATTAAATTGTGAATGAGTCAGAATGATATAATCTTTTAGGAATCTAGAGGAGACTTCTAGTGATATATTATTGAATTTTCATTTGATGCTGCTGATGTTGTCCTTTTAATATGTAAGAGCTAGACGAAATTTGTTAGGGATTTTAAAGTAAATAAATTTGTGGCCCTGCAGGTCCTTGATAAACTTATTCGAATTGTTATTAGTGTATGTGGCATGGTATGGAAGAATAATTCCTAAAAACCTCTCGATATTTTAAATGCAGTCGTAACACCAATAATTCCATATAACCCAACTCGTAACACTTTCTCTTTCTCTTTCCTTTTCTCTCTCTACTTCTTTTTCTCTTTCTCTTTCTCTTGCTTCTTTTCGATCCTCACGATCTCGGTCTTGTTGTAATTGTCGTTCGCACCACGAGGCGCGTTCTTCTTCTGGTATACCCAGAACTTTGGCAGATTCAATGTATTTAAGAAACTCGGCCATGATATGTTAAAGTCTGTAATTAATAAGTATTTACCTACTGTTAAGGTATATCGCGGTATCAATTATATTATTTATAACAGTTATTCTCTGTTAATATTAATTCAGTGTCTTACGTTAGCACTGCTTCGCGAAAAGAACGTTCTATCTCTCTCTGTAAATTGCAGGCAGTGTGTCTTCCACTGCAAAAACTTTATCTTTCTCTCTCTGAATATGAATTCTAGTAAGGCAGTGCTGTCTATCCGTTGCTCCCACTGCAATAAAATATATATATCGCTTTTAATGCGATAAATTAGTGTCTTGAGTGATCACTCTCAAAAATTTATGTCTCTCTCAACGCGACAAACCAGTGTCCTCTGTTATCACTGTGAAAAATGAATCGCTCTCTCAATGCGACAAATCAAAATTATATCTCTCTCTCAACGCGACAAATTTGAAATATCTCTCTCTTCTTAAAACGCGCACACGCAGTGTATTCTGTTGCCACTGCAAAATTATTCTCTCTATATTCAATATGAAATTAACACGTGAACAAAATTTTATTATATCTCTCTCTCTCTCATATGTCAATACCAGATTACAATTCAACGTGGTTTTAGCACGTGAAACACCTCAGGCATATATTGTAAACATAACAATGTTAGTATAGTAGTTTAAAGTTTATAAGGAAGCAAAAAGAAATACAATTAACAAGACGCTATACTGACAAGTAATACGAACGAAAACAGACCCTACAAGTCCTAACTTATATTACAGAAAGTTTAAGCAAAAGACAGGAGAGACATCTTCCTAAAGAAAAGTGAGGAAGTAAGAAAAACGCCACAATCTATACGAATAATGGATCCCTAATAGAACTATTCACAGTGAAGCAAATCCCCCCGAGTTATAAATAGCCACCAAGGCACTCCAATATCCTTCGAAATGGCAAAGAAGATATGCTAAACTATGACCCCAGCCAACCTCCCGCTCTTAAACTAAACATATAGTAAATGGTAAAATAGCCTGGAACACACAGAGCGGAAAGTACGTCGCCCTCCTCAAGACTGTTAATAGATGGTTCACTTAACTTTGTTTTTGAGGAATTCAGATGGTAAATATCCTCAAACCATAGCTCCAAGCCCAAAAAATGCGTTTCTGTCTCAGGTAGATCTGTACGGTGAAAGGTGTCCCTCGCCGGTGTCGTCGGGTCAATGGGATGTTGAGTTCACCATATGAAATTGAAAGAAAATGTTAAATTAATACAAATTGCCTAAAATCTATAATAAAAAGGACCTGAAAACACAATGTTACAAGAGTACAATATTAAATAATGGAATAAAAATACAATAGATTTTAAAATAATTTACCTATGGCATGGCGTTATTTAAGTTCTTTAAGGGTCCCTCTCCAGTGTTACTAACATTGTTATGTTTACAATATATGCCTGAGGTGTTTCACGTGCTAAAACCACGTTGAATTGTAATCTGGTATTGACATATGAGAGAGAGAGAGATATAATAAATTTTTGTTCACGTGCTAATTTCACGTTGAATATAGAGAGAATAATTTTGCAGTGGTAACAGAAGACACTGCGTGTGCGCGTTTTAAGAAGAGAGAGATATTTCAAATTTGTCGCGTTGAGAGAGAGATATAATTTTGATTCGTCGCATTGAGAGAGCGATTCATTTTTCACAGTGATAACAGAGGACACTGGTTCGTCGCGTTGAGAGAGACATACATTTTTGAGAGTGATCACTCAAGACACTAATTTATCGCATTAAAGGCGATATATATATTTTATTGCAGTGGGAGCAACGGATAGACGGCACTGCCTTACTAGAATTCATATTCAGAGAGAGAAAGATAAAGTTTTTGCAGTGGAAGACACACTGCCTGCAATTTACAGAGAGAGATAGAACTTTCTTTTCGCGAAGCAGTGCTAATGTAAGACACTGAATTAATATTAACAGAGAATAACTGTTATAGATAATATAATTGATACCGCGATATACAGTAGGTAAATACTTACTAATTACAGACTTTAACATATCATGGCCGAGTTTCTTAAATACATTGAATCTGCCAAAGTTCTGGGTATACCAGAAGAAGAACGCGCCTCGTGGTGCGAACGACAATTACAACAAGACCGAGATCGTGAGGATCGAAAAGAAGCAAGAGAAAGAGAAAGAGAAAAAGAAGTAGAGAGAGAAAAGGAAAGAGAAAGAGAAAGAGAAAAAGAAGAAAGAGAAAGAGAAAAAGAAGAAAGAGAAAGAGAAAAAGAAAGAGAGAGAGAAAAGGAAAGGCAGCATGAACTCGCAATAAAGAAGTTAGAGCGAGAATCGCTTGTGACCCCCACTACTGCCACCAATACTTATGCTACCAAACCAAAGCTGCCGACGTTTAATGAAAAACTCGACCGGATCGACGCATATTTACATCGGTTCGAGCTACACGCTAAATGCGTCGGATGGCAGCAGGCGATGTACAGTTCATGCCTGTCTAATTTACTAACAGGTAAGGCTCTGGAAGTATTTCATAGCCTCAAAGTAGAGGATGCCAACGACTATGACAAGCTTAAAACAGCACTGCTTAAGCGATTCCAGCATACCGAGGATGGCTTTCATCAGAGATTTCGCGCATGTAAACCTGAGCCATCTGAAAATTTCTCAACTTATGTGAATCGGCTGAAACATTACTTAGATCGCTGGATCGAGCTCGCGAACGTGACTACCGGAAATTATTCCCAGCTGTATGATTTGGTCTTAAAGGACCAAATCTATACCGCATGTCATTCCGATTTGGTTGCCCACCTTAAAGAGAGGGCACCGACATCCTCTGAAGAAATCACATCGTGCGCGGAACGTTATGCGTCCGCCCACCCAAATCGCCCTTTGGCAAAGCCTTCAACTACAGCACCGTGTTATGCCAACGTGGGCAAAGGAGCGCCAACCAGACACGATCGTTCAAGGCCGACTCGTCGTCAGGCCCCAAATCCGCGCTCTCAATCGGAGCCACCTTTTTTTAGACAGAGGGATTTCCCGAATCGAAGTAATGTATCCCCGCGTCGAGGATACCAGACTTACTCTTTTTACGAGCCTCGCCCGTATTATCGTGGCAACTATCCAGGCCAACAATATAACCGGCCTCAGGGACCGCCGCGACGAGTGCATTTTGATAATAATCATGATTATGATAGACCGCAGAGTCTTCCTTATCGTGGAAACGATCCTAATCGTATTATGTGTTTTAGGTGTAATAGGGTAGGGCACATACAAAAATTTTGTAACGTGAAAATGGAATCAACAAATGCCTGCTCGGTTAAATCTACACCTTATGAGACTGACGGTCATTCTGAATCTTCATGACAATCGAAAGCTATTCCAGTCATGTCCGCCCTACATGAACTGGGTGAATTAACATTTTACCAGGGCCGCGTGAACGCGATTCGCGCTTCTGTTCTACGTGACTCCGGATGCACGACTATCGGCGTTCGACAGTCACTAGTCCGTCCAACACAAATTTTGGACAAGGATGTAACTTGTATTACTTTTGGCGGATCTGTAGAGCGATTCCGTCTTGCAGAAGTTTATATTGATACACCTTTTCTCACAGGTATTGTTACCGCATGTGTACTGCCTAATCCGGTGGCTGATTTAATCATAGGGAATGTACCTCAAGTAAATAAGTTTCCTATCGGTAACTTGGAAATTTGGACTGAGGATGAGAGTGTTGCTCGTGCGACAACACGCCTACAATCGAGTCGACGAGCAGACAGTCCATTGAGTAATCCTACTATTGAAGTGAACATAACGTCTAGTGCATTTCATGATGAGCAACATTCAGATCCCACATTGAAACATTTGTTTGCTAAGGTTGATCCTACCGCACCGGATACCTCTAAGTTTCTTATTAAAGATGACTTATTATATCGTAATTTTCGGAGTAAGCGAGAGGCCGTTATGCAGCTTGTAGTACCGAGATCTTTTCGTCGCGACATTATTCGTCTCGCCCATGACACTTCCTTGGCTGGTCACCAAGGAAAGGCCAGAACTAAGTCTCGAATACTATCGCAATTTTTTTGGCCCAGTATTTACGCAGATGTAAACCGGTTCGTATCAACATGTGACGTATGTCAGAGACGTACTCCTAAAGGAAGAGCATCGCGGGCTCCTCTTCAGGAGATGCCTATGGTCTCCAGACCATTTGAGCGCGTTGCCGTAGATATAGTTGGGCCCCTACACAAGTCAGACAGAGGACATCGTTTTATACTTTCTGTCATTGACTACGCAACCCGTTGGCCAGAGGCCATTCCGCTAAAAGACATTTCAGCCGATCATGTGGCTGAGGCCCTTATTACCATTTTTTCGCGTCTTGGGTTTCCGGTTGAAATTCTATCGGACAGAGGTCCACAGTTTACCTCTGAGCTTTTTAAGAAAGTCTTGGAATTGGTCGGGATTAAACAAAGATTGACATCTCCATACCACCCACAGTCTAATGGCTGCTGTGAACGGTGGAATGCTACCATGAAAACTATGCTTGCGCGAGTTTCCGCCGACAAGCCGAGTGATTGGGATCGACAACTCCCCGCTATTCTTTTTGCATATCGAGAACTGCCGAACGCATCGACGGGTTTTTCCCCCTTCGAATTATTGTATGGTCGCAAGCCGCGTGGTCCAATGGCCATACTCCATGATTTATTCGCCGGATCAGACACCGACGACAACGATACGCGGTCTGCATATCAATACGTTGTAGACTTGCGGCATCGAATTCTTAACGCATGTCAGCTCGCACAAAAATCTTCAGCTGCGCATGCTAGTCTTTATAAACTATATCGTGATCAATGTAGCCGATTGCGAACCTTGGCCGTCGGAGACCAAACTCTTGTTCTCCTTCCGGAGACGAAAAATAAACTCCTTCTTACATGGAAAGGACCTTTTAAAGTCCTAAAGAGACTTTCTCGAGTAAATTATCTTATCAAGATTCGGGGACAGGACAAAGTCTTCCATATAAATATGTTAAAGCAGTACCTGTCCGACGAGGATAATCGACAGAATAATCGCCGAAATGTGGTTGCTCAGGCCAATGCGGCCTTGGTTTCAGTTGACGATGATGATCCTATTAAAATAGAGAATTCAATCCCCGCACTTCGATCTTCTGAAAACACTTCGGATGTAAATATAAATCCAGATTTATCTGAATCGCAAAGACAAGATATAAGAGATTTGCTTAACGAGTTTACTACAGTCTTTACTGATCTACCAGGTAATACTTCTTTGGTACAGCATGTTATAAGATTAAAGACGGATATACCCGTCTTTGTTAAACCATACCCGCGTCCGCTGCACGCACAGGAGACTATAATATCCGAGGTACGTAACATGTTTCACCTGGGAGTGATAGAAAGATCGACGAGCCCATATAACTCACCCATCGTCTTAGTGGAAAAAAAAGATGATACGGTGCGTTTTTGTATTGACTATCGTAAACTTAATGAGGTTACGATATATGACGCTGAACCGATTCCCAACCAGGAGAATCTTTTTGCTCAGTTAGCGAGGGCAACGATTTTTTCTAAAATTGACCTTTCCAAAGGATATTGGCAAATTCCGCTTGATGAGAATAGCAAGCAATATACCGCTTTTCAGACTCCGTTGGGTCTTATGCAGTGGCGCTATATGCCTTTCGGGTTAGTTACAGCCCCTGCCACTTTCGCCCGTATGATGACAATATTGCTCCAGGGTATGAATTCCGTATTGTCGTATTTTGACGACATTTGTATTTATGAAACCAATTGGTCGGGCCACCTCGCAGCCCTACGACAAGTTTTTATTGCTCTTCGTCGAGCTGGCCTTACGGCGAAACCCAGTAAGGTGTTTTTAGGATATAATGAAATTAATTTTCTGGGCCATACAATTGCCCACGGCGTTCAGACTCCTGATGACAAGAAGATAACTACCATCTTAAAGCTCCAACCCCCTCGAACTAAGAAAGAAGTTCGTAGTTTATTGGGCTTTCTTAACTATTATAGGAAATTCATTCCAAATTTTTCTTCGCTTACAGCTCCGTTGTCGGACCTCACAAGAAAGAATTTTCCTAATAAAGTAAAGTGGACAACCGAATGTGCTGATACACTTCGTACCGTTCAACAACTGTTTTCCACTTCCCCCATTCTCATACTGCCAGATATAAACCAAATATTTATTGTCCGCACTGATGCGTCGGACAAGGGATTGGGAGCTGTGTTGTTGCAGGAACGAGACGATACCTTGCGGCCTTGTCTATACGCCAGCCGCAAGTTGCTAGATAGGGAATGCCGCTATGCAATTATCGAGCGAGAGTGCCTCGCTATCATTTTTGCTGTAAACGCATTTTCGCGATATCTACTCATGTCCGAGTTTATAATTGAAACGGACCATCGTCCGTTGTTATTCTTGAAGGCTAACAGGGCTAAAAATGCTCGATTAACGAGGTGGAGTCTTGCACTCCAGGAATACCGGTTTGTTATCCGGGCTATCCCTGGCGGTGACAATTCCCAAGCTGATATTTTGTCACGTCTAATTTAGTTTCCTATTAAAGAGTGTTGTGTCTTGTATTGGGGTTGGATAGTGCTTGTCCCCCTCAATTCTAGACGGTGGATGGATTCACATTTATCTTGTTCATTACTTTATGAGCCAGTTTTACAATCTTTTTTGTTGTGAATATCCTCTTTCCACCAGCGTCATTCCGGACTGTGACCTGAACTTCTGACAAACCTGACGCCCTTGTCAGCGGGTCAATGAGATGGAGACATGGCAAACCAAGCTACCAGAGCTACTGCTGCCATTGGATACCACAGTATTTTAATTAACAATATATTGTGTGTGAATGTGTATATAAGCAGCAATTATGTGTGTTGACTAGATAATTATGAGCCTATTCCTTCAGTAAGGCTTCATTGTTTGATAATAGTTATACTTTAATCCAGCAGTATACAGTGATATACTCATTTGTTATTATAGATGTTCCTGAGAAGTTTGATTGGGTGCAGTAAGAATGTTTTGATAGAATAGATTCTATAGAACGTGACATCAATAATTGTATGCTTTTTGTCCATGCAATATGCACGTTCTTAGTTAGATTTTTCTTCTCAAGCTTAAGGCTCGTTTTTCTACAGTACTACTTAAGCCCCTACCACAATAACTTTGGGATTTCTTGGATCCTATCGTGTAAATTTTTATTAAAATTTTCACTGGGGTGGGGGATGTCAGGGTTAGGACTAGAAGTGTCGTGCTGGGTCACGGCTTGTTTATTTCATGGTCTCGTTGATTTTAGCCAGTGCAAATGTCCTTGAACTATTCTCGTGGACAGTTTGTTTTTGTAACGCTTTTTCTTAGAGATGGAAAGAAAGTGGGGCAAGATAGAATAAATGGATGGGTTAGCAGTGACGGTGCAGTTCTCGACCCCGTGATTTTGATGAATTCTAACAGGGAAGAGAAGGGGTGAGTAAAAGGGAAATAGTAAATTCGTACATAAAACGTAGAGGGTTGGAGACTTTAGTAAGGGTTTTGATATGTTAATTTGACCTTGGCTGTTACTAGTGCAAGGCCGTGACCAATTTCCATGCAGAATCTATTAATACTACGAGCTGAGCTCGAAATGGATGCACCAATCAAATTTGGGCAGTTGGCTGGGGATTTGCAGATGGCCGCGTAGTATTTAAGCGGAGCCATTCCTACGTTTCACTACTCCATGCAGAAATATCCTTCTGTGAAGGCAGTCGGCGTGATTCAGCCAGAGAGAATCAGAAGATTGTTATAGTCATGTCTATGACCTTGATAGACATTGGAATGAGACCATACGCTTCCCACAAATCATCTACTGCTATTATCTCCGGCTCCCTGATCTCGTATCAGGGACCAAGTGTAAGTGTTTGTCTATTGATTCGACGATGAACGTGAAGCTGACCTTAAATTTTCCAGTAGAAGTGCTACCGAAGGATGCAAGACTACAATGTATTTTAACTTGCAACTAGATCTAGCATGAATGTCTGGTATACACATTTGTAAATTGAAATTGATGTGTCTGGATGAGGCTGGGGATTGCCAGCCCATCCTAGAGTAGATCTAGATCTAATTTAACTACGTCAGTTGTATTGACGAGTGTGATCCTTTATAAGCGGTAGGCACAAATAACTGAGTTAACCTTGTCGTCTGAGACATTAGAATATTATTTGTAAGATAGTAGGCAGACTATATCTGGAAGATAGATAAGTAATAATTAAATTGTGAATGAGTCAGAATGATATAATCTTTTAGGAATCTAGAGGAGACTTCTAGTGATATATTATTGAATTTTCATTTGATGCTGCGATGTTGTCCTTTTAATATGTAAGAGCTAGACGAAATTTGTTAGGGATTTTAAAGTAAATAAATTTGTGGCCCTGCAGGTCCTTGATAAAACTTATTCGAATTGTTATTAGTATATGTGGCATGGTATGGAAGAGTAATTCCTAAAAACCTCTCGATATTTTAAATGCAGTCGTAACACCAATAATTCCATATAACCCAACTCGTAACAACAGAGACAGAGAGAGAGAGACACAGAGAGAGAGAGAGAGAGACAGAGAGAGAGAGACAGAGAGAGAGAACCAAACTGGACAAGGTAGCCGGCGTTGCTTCAGCCCCCCCCCCCCCCCACTGCTATAATTATTTCTCTCTCTCTCTTTCATTCTCCTTCGATCCTTCCTCCTCCCACTCTGTCTCTATTACTTCCTGTCTCTCTCTCAACCTTCTCCTTTCGCTCTTTCCTCCTGCCCTCCTCCACTCTCCTTCTCCAGTCTCTCTCTCTCCCCCTTTCTCTCTCTCTTTGCTCACTCTCTACACCCCACCTCCCCAACCTCCCTAGGTGAATTACTTTCGCAAGAAAAAGCTCTGTTTTATAAAACAGTAAATTAATAATGTAGTTTTGAGCATTGCTATTGAAATGGTGGATTTTGCTATTTGTGTCGTACTACACAGGAAAGCAACGTGAAAACGTCATGAAAGATTAATTGAAGACAACAACAACAGCAACAACAACAACTATTGACTAGGTTCGCGTGAATCGGGCTGGACTGTTGTTAGGGGAGCAGTCTAATTTCAAAGCCAAATAAAGAAAATGCTGGGTTCTGTTCACTGTTCAGCTGCAGCTTTCTATGTAAAACATTACGCTTCCCTAACAACAGCTACCACCATATAAGAAGTAAACAGTTTTCTTTGATCTTCAAAAAATCACTAAAACATGTCTAAGGCAACTGTGGACTGACCGTGACGACATGGGCGACGAACGGGTCGAGCGCCGCTGCGTAATGAAACAAGTCGTAAGTCGGTTGTTGCTAGGGGAACGCGGGCCAATTACAAAGCCAAAGAGAGAAACATTTAATACTCAGTTGTGTTCACTGCTGAGCTGTGCAAAATGCTCCGGTCCCCCCCCCCCCACGACAGCTTTTGAGTTAGTTTTCACAAGGTACCAACAGCCGACGGACCAAATGCAATAAGTAAACTGACCCCGGCGCTTCTAAAAATTAAACAAAAATTGAATGGTTGCATGGCGGCGAATGATAGATCAATACTGTTTGTTTGTTTAGGCGTGTGTTGGTGTAGCTAACTGCAAGAGTTTTGTGTGCGTTCGCAAACAGGCTAGGAGAGGCAAGCAAGGATTACTGGTGGCCCCGGTGTCACCGTGAGCAGTGTCAGAGCTTTGGGTCGGCTCGCGTGGGCGTCTGACACCCTCAAAATAGGCACCGGGAACGTGAATAATTGATCAATGGAGTTTGCAGGTTGCTCTCCAACACCATGCACAGTTTAGCTTCCCATCATAACGTCGGGTATTTGCCATATGGTTGTATGTGCATTTTTGCCTTTTCAAGAGAACGAGGATGGAAGTTTGGTCGGCAAAAAGGCTAAAACGCATAAAACATTACGTCACAAACACATAGCTCAGAAAGTTTTTAACAAATTGGAATGACACTTACACTTAATGAAATTCGGAGTGAGAGAAACACTTTCATGACAAAATCTCAAAACTGGCAAAATGTCGCATACATCAGTATGGCAAATACCCCTCAATAAATACTAGAACCAGCAGTGTTATTCCTTTGTGTGAGAGAGTTAAACCAGCACATAGTTATCGCTTCGCCCTCTCTGCACTGAGCACGCAGATTTTTGTACTCTCTAAAAATGAGTTAACTTTGAATTTGGTGTGACGCAGTGAATACTGGAATATAACAGAATAGAACAGAATAGAACAGAACAGAATAGAACTGAATCATTGATCACGGGAGAAATTTGCATCTAACACGTGCACAGAAAGAAAAAAATAGAAGACGACGACAAGAAAGCCCTACAGCTCAGTTTTACCCTCAGCTGTTCATGCCAGCACCAAAATAACGGGCTGATTTCTCCAACTCGTTACTTTCCCGCTTGTTTAGCTTATTCTTCTTTATCATACTATAATGCAGCTAGAGAGGGTGACCATTTAAGCACCTAAAACTTCGTGATTGCGGGATAAAAAATTATGAAAATTGATGTACTGCTTCAGTTTTTGATGATAAGTTACGTGGACACCTCGGTTTTGGTTAGAAGTCAGTCTTTAAATATTATTTATTCACCATTTTTAAAAAATGCTAATCTATAGAAGATTCATTTTTGTTTGAGTGGACTCGAAAAGTGTGAATGTGTTTTTCGTTTTTCGTCTTTCTTTAGGCCTACACACTGCTGGCTAAAAAATCATTTTAAGATAATTATTTGTATTCTCCGAGACAACGGGCCAACTAGTTCATGTCATTTACGACTTTCATGTGACCTTACAGACTAGGTGATTTTTCTGAAGACTCAGTTCTTTACGCACTGCTGGCTGAAAATCATTTTAAGATAATTATGTGTCTTCTCCGAGTCAACGGGCCAACCAGTTCATGTAATTTTCGATTTTCACGTGGCCTTACAGACTAGGTGGGTTTTCTGAAGGCCAGCGTCACGAACATTAGGCCTATATAAACGAGGGTTGGGAGAACCAAGGAGATAACCAGTTGTTGCTCTCGACACATTCACACCTGTAGTAGCTTCACACCTGTGCTCACCTGACACGCCTTTTATCCCGCAGTGTCCTACACTGACAATTAACATAATACACACACATTACGCCACGCAGTGTGGGCACAGGTGTGGAACAAAGGGCTGACATCCGCGGCTAATGCAGGGCAGATGAATGGGCGATTCCACGTTGTAAGCATCTTCCCGATTACCTATCGTATCGTTTTTGAATTCAGTTGTGTCGGGCTTCTCATGCACTCTAATTTTTCATGAATTTTTGCCTGTTGGTTGATATTGGTTGACGTACCCGACATTTCCTGTGATAACCCTGTAACCCTGTGCTCCCTCCCACCCTTCTCTCTCTCTCTCTCTCTCTCTCTCTCTCTGTCTCTCTCTCTGTCTCTCTTTCTGTCCTCTCTCTCTCTCTGATATAGAGAGTTCCCAATAATAACCCACAGTTTTGCTACAGATCTCACTGCGCACTCGTTTCTGGGCGGGGAAATTGCACCAAACTGAGAACATGTCAAATACAGTCTCTCATGCAATAGGCTATCAAAGGGAGCCAAACACACCCCCACACAACCACACTCACACACACACACACACACGCTATATCTTACCGTCCTAATAACAGTTTTGAAAAGGCTACCCATAACTTGAATTAGCACAGCAGGTCAAGACAAAGGAAACTGGGGTTAGGCAGAGAAAAAAAAAATAATTTGGAATTGTTATTCAGACTGTAGTGTTGGGCTGAGAAACAAATAAACCATAACTGAGGTATAACCACTGCTGAACCAATAACTAAACAAATTCCCGTTTCATTGAATCACTTAACATTTATCTTTAGTTTACATGAGAAATGGACTTTTGGAACCCCGAGTTTCTGCAGATGAACCATCTCCCCTTGAGGCCATTAGCGTGTCTGAGAACGTGAGCAATAGATTTTCTGGTGTTAATCTGGGTTTTCATGTGTATGGAAACGGCAACGGCAAACGGAAACGCCAAAAACACTTCAAGAAGTGAAATAGAAGGAGGGTTTTCATGTGTAACGAAACGCTATTTCCGTACACACGGAAAAACACTTACTTTTTACCACTGGCTGGATTTTTAACGTTTCCTTTGCCGTTTCCGTTTCTGTACACATGAAAACCCAGCTTTATTCTTGATCTGCTTGATTAAACGTTTTTAAACCGGTGCTACGGAATGTCATTTGACAGGGTTCTCATAACTACTGGTTTTTATTTGAAGGATGTGTTTCCGCTTAGAGAGGACATGATAAGAATGTTGTTAGGGGCGAGTTTTCTCATTATCACGCCAAATAAAGAAAATACTGAGTTGTGTACATTGTCCAGCAATGGCTTATAATGTAAAATACTGTGCGCCCCTTACAACAGCCAAACGACAGACTTCAGGGAGAAATAGATCTATGAAGAAACAGGTAGCACACTTGTTGAAAAGTCTGTCGATATCACGGGGCCACTGAAGATACTAGCTCGTTCATAATAATATGGTAGGGCGTTCCATGGGCAGAATTAGTTTCTGGGTTCCATTCCCAATTGCAGCCAATTTACTTATCCATGGACATATGGGAATTCTTTGATTAAGCGAGGCAGAGGAGTTGATTTGTTCGACATTTGACACAAATTATGTGGCGTCCAATTTTTGTCCTTTCTTGCTTAGCCTGAATTTTCCCCATTGATTTGCCCCATCTGGGAGGGTGGTTGCCCCCTGCCCCCTGCCCCCGACGCTCATATATCCGTCTCTCAGACTTTTCTCCTACATCTTACTCGTGACTAAAATTATTTCAGATTATTTCAGTAAACTTTCAACCACCGACCATCTTGATTAAGACCGGCACAATAATTGTAATGGAATTACTGTATCACGTAAACAAGTAATTAATTTGAAACCATGCATTACAACAGCATTATTGTTTTGATGAATGGAGCGCATACCTACCAGCATTGCAACAGCCAATTGTCTCATGGTAAAGTAACTCTGATCCAACACCTCTGTTTATTATGATAAGATTTGGACCTCTGTGGCTCCACGGTGATCACTGTCACCCGGAAAGAAATTAAACGAACATTTTAATGGGCCCAGTAGCCGATGCCTGGGTATCGTTTTCGACCATTTTCCCAGAGATAAGCCCCTACAGATGTTACCAGATCCCATCACCGCATTCTTCACGTGAGTTGTAAGCCATGTACTCGTTACTCATCCACGGGAGGTCACAGTTGTAATTTTCAAAACAATGACAAGATATAGACACCCATATGCATGAACGCACACACTCACGCACGGACATGTAGAGACACAGTAATTTCATTTGTCATCGCCAGTACAGCCCACACTGTTTTTGTCGTATTTGCAGTTGTCGCATTTGTCGTAATCAGCACATCAAATTAGCTAAATGGGTCGCCAGGAATTCAATTCGATGCTTTATTGAAAAAATAGAAAATTTCCCCGTTTATCATTTTACATTTTCTTCATAGAAAAATAGTATAGATCTGATGTCGACAACTTCTTCTTCTTCTTCTGCGTTCTTCGTGTCAGTCTATTTATATCAGGAGGCCGGTAGCCTTTATGAAGGATGCTGTGCTCCTGAGTTCCTCTGCTGTCCCATATAGCTTGGTGTGTAGTGCCGCACCTCGGGGCCAGCTGTTTTCCCTCTGTTCTCTGTATAGGGGGCATTGTTGGAGGACATGTTCTGCATTCTCTGGGCAGTTTCCACATGGGCATGTCTCAGTTTCTCCAACCCTGAATTTTTTGTAAAGGTGCTGCCGGAGTCTGTTATGTCCTGTTCTCAGCCTAAAAATGATAGTTTGCTCCTTTCTGCTGAGCAAGTGTATCGCATCGTCTGTTACATGGCTTGGGTGACTTTGTTTCCACTTGGATTTCAAGGCTGCCTTAATGTGACTTTTAGCTTCTGAGACTGTTATGTTTTCTTTGTCTTGGGGGAAGTTTGCGCCATTTTTTGCCAGAGTGTCTGCCTTATCATTTCCGATGATGTTACAGTGGCCAGGGATCCACTGGAGAACCACGTTGCTTGCTGTGTGGCATAACTGCACTAAGGCAGAGGTGAGTTTGTCTTGATGATAATCATGTGAACTTTGAAGGGCTTGCAGGACTGACTTAGCATCTGTGAGAATAACTATTTTTTTGTTGTATATGTCTCGGTTTTGTAAGTTTAGCGCAGCTTCTAGTATGGCTTCTGTTTCAGCTCTGTAGTTGGTAGAATATTTCCCTGTGGGTACTGATAGTTCTGATTCTTCCCCATTAGTCCATTGGATATATACACCACCTCCTCCATCTCTTACGGCTTCTTGTGCTGACCCATCCGTGAATACCCGGATCCAGCTGTTTTGTGGATAGGAGCTGTCCAGCATTTCCCGTGTGAGTGATTGCAGCTCTGCCGTGGACTGATTGGTCTTGGAGGTGATGCCGTAAATGGTGTCTTTGATTAGGGGAAAGTGTTGTCTTTCCCATGGAGGGCAGCAGTCAACCTCTGTAAGGTCCTCGTCTTCATCTATGGGTGGGATTTTAAGGTTGATTAACTGTTGTCTAGCTGATTTTATAAAGCTGGTTCTTTTTAGTCTGCTTTTTGTTGGTTTCTTTACTCTATCATTCATAGGGTGATTTCGAAGGTTTTGAAACTTTGTTAGCTGTGAGGTTAGTTTTCCATTTTTTCTGTCCTCCAGTGGTTGTAAACCAGTGATGCTCTCCATCTCTACAATAGGTGTGGATTTCATTCCCCCGGTGATAATTCGAAGGCTCTGGTTTTGGATGCGTTCCACTCTCTGGAAATTGCTCTTTGCTGCTGCTCCCCATGCTGAGATACCATACTCCAGAACCGGACGTATGTATCCGGTGTAGGTTTTCTTAAGTATGTTTTGTGCTGCACCCCAGTCTGTGCCTGCCAACTTTTTTAGGAGTGCGATCCGCTGCATTGCTTTAGTTTGGGTCTTTTCCAGATGGGCTTTCCATGTCAGTCGTTGGTCAAATGTGACTCCGAGGTAAGAGGGTGAGTCATCTTTGATGAGAAGCTCGTTGTTGATTTTGAGTTTAGGTGCCTGCATTCTGGTGGAGAGACTAAAGACTGTGTAAGTTGTTTTCTTGGCATTCAGCTTCATGTTCCATGTTGTTGTCCACTGTTGTAGGTTGTTTAGGGTAGACTGAAGACGCATCTGAGCTGTGCCAAGGCTGGTCTCTGAACAGAGTAGTGCCAGATCATCAGCATACATTACCGCTTTCACTCTTGGAGTTAGAATTTCTTTTATGTCATTCATGAAGAGGTTGAAGAGTGTGGGGGATATCACTCCTCCCTGAGGGACTCCATGTTTCAGTTGTGCAGTGCTACTTTGTTTACCTTGTAACCTTACTTTTGCTTTCCTGTCGGTGATGTATTGTTTTATCCACTGGTACATCCGGTTGGACACTTTTGCTTTCAGGAGTTTAAGAAGGAGACCATTCTTCCATACGCGGTCGAAGGCTTTCTCCATATCTACCCATACTGCGATGGTCACTTTCTTTTCCTGGAAACCGTCTTCTACGACCTGTGATATGTAGGTTATCTGGTCCTCTGTTGATCTACATTTTCTGAACCGGCTTGTTCGTCCATGATGAGCCTTTCCTTCTCGATGAACCAGGTCAGTCTACTGTTTATGATCCTCTCCATTACCTTACACAGGCAGCTTGTAAGGCTGATTGGGCGGTAGCTATCCACTCTATTTCTTGGCTTGCCTGGCTTGTGAATTGGGATGAGTGTGGCTTTTTTCCAGGTTCCAGGAATCTTGCCATATTTCCAACTGGAGTTGAAGAGGGCCAGCAGTTTCTTCTTAGCATTCTGTCCAAGGTGAATTAACATATCATTTGTTACTTCGTCTGGACCAGGGGCTTGTTTTGGTTTCAGTTTCTGGAGGGCAGTGTTCAGTTCCTCCATGGTGAGTGAGCTGGTCATTGTGTTCTCCTCTGGCTGTTCTGGTTGGCTGTCTTCCAAGTCCTGTATGTTTGCTTGTACTTCCTGTTCTTTATCATCGTCTACATCTGCGTTGCCAACAGACTGGAACTGTTTCAAGAGTTCTTGTGCAGCTGCCTTTCCAGATAGGAGGTTGCCTTCTTTTTCAATAGTTATCGGGGCATATCTGTTGGGTTCTTTGTTGAGGGACTTGGTTAGCTTCCATAGTTTGGACCCATCCTTCTCAAAGTTCAGACTCTCTGTTTTTTCATGCCAACTGTTTCTTATTTCAGCCAGTGTGTTCCTTCTTAGTTTTGCTGTGAGTGCTTTGAGTTTGATGTTGTTTTCTATTGAAGGATCATTTTCTGCTGTATCTCTTGCTTGGCTGACTTGGTTGTGCAGATCTTCTAGTTCTTCTGACCAGTATGGAATGTATTCTTTCCTTGCGCCTCTTGGTATTGTTTCCTTTGCTGCTCTGTAGATGGCTTCTGTGAATAGCTGACTTGATGTTTTGATCTTGCTTGACTTGCAGTTGATGGATGCGGTGTACTGGTTGGTTAAGCTGGCAAATTTCTCCCAATCTGCCCGTTTGTAGTTCCATCTCGGAGCTGTATTACTGTTTCCTGGGGGGATGCTATCATTTACAGTGATCAAGATTGGTCTATGATCACTTCCCGCCAGTTGATTTTGGACTTCTCTTGTTGTGCATGGGTGCAAATCACTGGTCGTAAAGGCTAGGTCAGGGGTTGTGGTGGTAAGCCATCTTCTTGAATAGAAGGAGTCAGGATCCTCCGGGGTATTTAGGAGTTGAAGGTTGCAATCAGCCTTCCAGTCCTCAACGTATTCACCTCTGGGATCTAGGTGGTTGTAGCCCCAACTCTGAGAATGGCTATTGAAGTCTCCGACTATAACACAGTGGAGTTCTGGCACCTGAATGTTATAAAGGGAAAGATCTCTGTCAGGAGGGCAGTAGACATTATATATGAGGATTTCTTGGTTGGGTGTACAGATCTTAGCCCCAATGATTTCTGTTCCTTGTTGAGTGTCCAGCTTTATTTCACTGGCTGCAATGCTGTTGTGGACCAGAATGATGATGCCACCTTTGGGTCTGGTTTCTCGGTCTTGTCTGAAGCATTGGTATCCTCTGATGTTAAATCTGCTGTTGCTCGTGAGATGAGTTTCTTGGAGACATGCAATCTGTATTTTTTCGTTGTGAAGTTTGTATGTGAGTGCCGTCTTTTTATTGTATATTCCCTCAGCATTCCATTGAAGTATTTTCAAAACGTTGCCTTGTTTTCTTTCCTGCTCTGCTATGGGTGTACCTTTGTGGCCAGTTGCTTTCTTTTTCCTCTTTGCTCGACTCCCGGTTCCCCAAGTTGAGGTCGAGGGACCACCAGTAGTTGGGGGTGGGCTCCTTCGAGGCATAGAGCCCGGCACTTCACCTGCCTGGCGGGACTTCACAGGCAAAGCACCACATCTATCATTCTGATACTCCTTGTCTGACATATCGAAGTGAATTGCGTGATGTTGCGTTTTTGGGTTCGGTTGTGACACCTTTCCAAACTATTTGCACCTTGCGGTCCAACATCTCCGTCTTCTGCGTGCTTTTCTTTCTGGATGTGCTTCCATAGCCTTTGGTCGTCCGTGACCTGTTCCGCAAGGCAGCGGAGGTTTGGAGTCAGAGTTTTCCTTCTCCTAGACGGGCTGCTTTCCCAAGCTATGAGCCCCATCTGCCCAGGGAGGAGGTTAAAGCGCCTCGATTCGCTTGATGGTTCTGTCACCGGGCATCTGAGGTATTTTTTAGGGAGTCACTTTTCCCAGGTAGTGATCCTGCCTCACCCTCTGGAACCACCGCCAGTTGGTCCGCGACTGCTTATTGGCTATTCGCAGCTGGCCCCTATATCTAGAGGTCGTTCCACTATCCGCCACCTGTGGACGCGCTGGGTTGGGGATGGTCGCCCCGAGGGCCCAGGATGTCGACAACGTAACACACCATTTTTAAAGAGATGCACTGTACCAATTCTCTTTCCTATTGATCGTCGGTCATATTTCATATTTGATGTTTATTCAATGATTTTATGTGAAAATTTAAATTCACTGGCTTTTGCTGAAATGCTTTTATTTGACCACGATGCCATTTTAAAACATTAAAAAGATTTTATATTTCAAAAGACCTCTACGCGAGTTGTTCTCAAATCAACAAGATAGTTTGGCTCGCTGCAAGTACAACTCAATCGAGTGAGACAGAACTATGCGTGTAATTGCCACACTCGATAGACAAAACTGATAGAAATCGAAAGCGAGAGAACTGATCAGTTTTGTCTGTCCGGGCCTTAAGCCTAATTACAAAGACGACTAGAGAAAATACTGAGTTGTGTTCACTGCCCACCAATAGCTTACTATGGAGAAGTCCACTGTCCTCCAACGACAGTCTAGAATTAATTGCAGGTTTTCCCCTTGGTCTGTTTAGTTCAGGGATCGGGAACTTTTGTAATCCTGCGGGCCGGATGCGTGTTTGCCGATTGCAGTGCAGACCAGCAAATTCAGGAGCGGGGCAGCAACAGACCCCCCAACACAGGTCATCGGCTAAGGGATTTCTCGTCTTATTGAACACTGCCATGGGTGCTGCAACCTCTGGACTGTGCACCCTAACCCTAACCCTAAATTAATGACTCTGGACGTCACCGAAAACCCCTGGGATGTGGGTGTGTAACTGCCCCGCTCCTGAATTTGCTGGTCTGCACTGCAATCGGCAACCACGCTGGCCGGATGGCATGTTAATAATAAAACCAATAAAAAATATAATAATAGGATAATATAGTTAATAATGATTAATAATAGCTAATAATAGTTAATAATAGGACCAATAAAAAAAACAACAGACTGAAATATGTGAATTAACTTAATAATATATGCACTTAATATAAATACGTCTAGTTATATTGTTCCTCGGGTCAGTGAAGAACACGTGCTAGAAAATCATTTGTGATTAACCAAGAGTGGCACAAGCGGCAAACCAGTCAGTATCACGAAAAACGTGAAGGGTCCTCAATTTTGCTTTCTAGGATCGTTCACGGGCCGGATAACCGATTTTTATCCCATTAGGGAAAGTGAAAATTGGCCGGATATGCTAAATATAGTTTAAGCTAAACATAGCTCATGACATCAAGGGACAAGTACAGCTTCCCCACTGAAACATTTGGCACTGTTCAAAGAGGATTACGGCTTCAGCACGGACGATTTTGTTTTATTTTGGGAGTAATTTATCATTATTTCGTTCTGCCAATTCTTTGCCTCACGGGCCGGTCAAAGCCTCCAAGCGGGCCGGATCTGATCCCGCAAGTCTGAGGTTGCTGACCCCTGGTTTAATGCTGGCAGAGGAATGGAGACAGCTAACCCTCCAGGCCTCACCTCCATTTCTGGCTGTGGAAAAATTTTGATTTTGTGAGAATTTGTTCCCAGGGGCATAAAAAAGGGGGTTTTCATGATCATTTGGTTGATTCAGTGTATATTGTTGAAATTACTTTAACATAATTTTTCTTGCCTTGCGTTCTTGTGGGAACTGCAGCCGGTGATACATTTCTGTGTGTCACTGGCGACACATGGTTAAGTGTATACCTCCAGTACGGGAAAAGACCGTCCGCATACACAAATCTAGGTCGAATTTATTTTTCAAATCTCATTTCATAAAATGAAACAAGCTCCATCTTTCTGTCTTGGTTATAACTTTGCTTGACTTACATTTTTTTTTATTTTGTCAGGACAAACTGGAAATGGAACAGAGAGTAAAGAATAAAGCTGGACACAACACAAAATGTTTTCCGCTTCTGTTGTAAAAAAAACACAACAAACGAACAATATTTTTCTCTCATGCAACGACAGGCAAAGACGGTGACGGTTTCCATTGACGGCAACTCAAGACCTCGGACAGGTCAAAGTGACAAACTGTTCCAGTGAAGACAAATTAAAATAACGATAAAACAACATCATCAACAACAACAGCAACATGGAATGAAAACTCTATGAGGTTGCATTAGGGCTAGATGTACAGTTGAACTGTTCTCTCCCCCCCCCCCCCAAAAAAAAAAACAACAACAACAACAAATTAACAACCAAATATACACAAAGTCTTGTAAAATACATTTTTTTTCAGTGTGGAGGGGCAATCAATTGATTATTTCCAGAGGCCTAAACAAGAACTGAACATTTCTATATGCATTAATCTTTACTCATGGGAAAATAACACACACATAAAGAGGAGAAAATATTGTGTATGGTGGTAGACCACATCCTTGTGTGGGTTTTCACACTTGTTTTCCACCCTGTCCCACAGAATTTGACTTTTACTATTTTGATAATATCAAGGTACTGCTTCTCGAGGAAGACAGATGAGACAAAGAGAGAGAAGAAGAAGAGAGAGAGAGAAAGAGAGAGAGAGAGAGAGAGAGGGGGGGGGGAGGAGGAGGAGGAGAAATAGTAGGCGAACGCGGAAGACATTGACGAAATAATAATATTACTAAAACCACAGAAAAACTGTGGGGTGGCAGCAAGGCTATAACTATGCAAAGTCAAAATTTGGCAAAAAGTTGTATGTAGCACAGCCTCTCGTAAGAAATAATACCCAAACGATGCAATCAAACGGAAGCTAAATGAGAGTACAGGACACTGAAGACAACCATACAGTTAAAGACAAGGGAATAATTTTCAATAGCAGCTCTTTTCTCTGCTCCACGAAGGAGAACAACGGCAACTAAAACATGCTCAGTTCATTAGTTTGGAGAATTGGATCCGAGAAGCCTTTCTTCAACAATACACTTATTTCTCATTTGTTCGCGTAACTTTACTTTTTGCTTACCATTTATGCTTCGTGCATTCGACACCTTTGTTGCATTTTCAACTGAAATGTAATTTTGAATGGTAAACGTACAAACAGTAGCAGTTTCGTGAAAACAAAGGTCTCCGTTGACTGGTGTAGCGTGTTAAACATTGTGAGCATTGTGGAACTTGTAGCTTGGTGTCTGAAATTTTGAAACAATTGAAGAGGTTAGAATTAGAACGGATGTGAGTGTCATTTGTATCTATATCCCTTGTAATTTTAACCCCCCCCCCCTCAATTTATTTCAGGGGATTAGAATTACAAGGGATCTAAATGCAAATGGCACTTAGACCTCTTCTAATTCTAGCTCCTTCATTTCTTTAATTCATTTTGTGACATTTGAAAAGGTGGGACAGACTCACTTACAATCAATAACTCATCAAAAGACGATAGCTATTACCCTTGTCTGAGCAGCCAATTCATACAGCAGCTCAGACGGGAAAAATTGCTGTTAGCAATGGGGTGAACAGGGAGAATGTGCCAATATTCTCGCTTTTATCGATTACTTTTTGTCCCACGAGCTCATCAGGACAAAACAATGGAGAACCTTGCCTTACGTCTCCGGGAAGGGAAGGTAACTTGGCAGTACCTACCTTACACACCTACGGAGGAGACGATATTATGACTTATCCGCCTTATCTGGTCCTTGGAAAACACTCTGCAACAAACTTGTGTATTCAACTTTTTAATTCTATGTAAAATTTCAAGGCTGCCAGGTTGTGTTTGTCATCAGCGACTTCCCGTTTCCTATGTGGTTATTTTGTGGATTAATTCATTAAAAATGTGTGATAACTAGAGATAGTTGTGTAGTATTTCTGCAAGACATGTGGATTTATAGGGTCATTTCCAGGTGTGATTAAAATAGAATTTCTCTTTTTTTTTTTCCTAGATGAATGGGATTTTGGCACTGGTTATTGTCTGGACGGGAATGTACCGGCGTTTGTGAGCACTATGACGCATAGGTGTTTCGCCGAAATTCAAAAGTTGGAGTGATACGTTACAAGCTAAATTAGTACTTAAAACATTTTACTGATCGGCTGGAAATTCTAATGCATTCACATGCATTTTAAAGTGAGCTAGAAATTTCGTTGGATTAGGTCTCTTGAAATATACTGTAAGCCTATCCAGGCACTGTGGATGTTGTTTGTTGCTGGCTGCTTTGTCCATAGAATACCATTTCAAGCTTGAATTGTTGTGATATTTTGTTGGTTATCAAAACATCTATATTGTTGTAATCTACGGTAATACACAGCTGCAATTTTATTATTGTATTATTATATTTCCTGTATTACCGTATTTCTTTGTAAATCACTTAGTGCTGCTGTTTCAGCTGATAACGAAATGAAACTCGTTCAAGCCGCTGTTTTTGAAATCTGAATAAATACAAACTATGTAAAAACCACCTCATTTCACTATTATTTGTTTCTCAACGAGGCTTTTATAAATGGTCGCATTTCTGATTAAGCTTAATACGCGTGCACACCATTTTCCCCAACAATGGTGTCACCAGCTGTGTAAATTAAATCACCTGATTTGTTTAGACCTCATGCGGGTATGTGCGCCCTGAACGTTCCTGGGAAAGTAAGGAGACATGTGAAAATGTTTATGTATGTGTGTACGCTCGTGTTTGTGTCTCTGTGTGTGTACCTGCTTGGTCTGGCGGTGAGCAGAGAGAGCTAAATGGGAAATTGCTGGGAAATAATGTTACTATCAGTTTTAGAGTGTCTGCCATCGTCCTTTTTACGTTCAGTTCATTTCGAACACAGTTCTTTTTCAGATATTTATTAACATTTGGAAATTCATAATCTTTTAGCCATAGAGTTTCGTGACGAGGAATTTTCTAGTGGAGATAATAATTGTTGACTTGTATGATTGCAGACTGCGCTTGGATGGATTCTTTTTTCCCGGGGATGAGGAGGAGGGGATGAAGAAGGGGATGGGTGGTGAGGGAGGGATTGACTCTCAGGCAGTTGGTAGATTATGAAATTACAGCGTTTTCGCTCGGGGGAAGTGGAAAAAGAAAAACTTATTTTAGGCAGACTTGATTAACACGTCCCTATTGAGCAACTGAATATGAATCATTTCCACCATTTTGGGGCACTACATTATTTTGGCCATACAAGTTACACAGCTGATCAAACTATTATATCACACAAGTTGCACGGCAGGTTGAGCTATATTTGGCGAACTATCGAATCAAGTCTTTAATGTTGTTGTTTTCTAGAGAAAAAAAAAATTGAGAACTGAAAGTGGCTCGCGGCGACTCTAACTCGTGGCTACGGAACCGAGAACATTCTTCAGAATTTTGATGAGGCGGACAATGGTGATTTCCTAGAAGAACATGCAGCAATATTGCCCATGGCCACAAATATTGTCTCTAACTCAGCACATGTCATGTCCTGACCTATCAGTAAGATGAAATAATAATTTAAACGATAGTAAAACAGAAAATTCTGCAGGTTGTTATTATATTACAGGAGAGAAAGATCTGCTAAAAAGAGAGAGAGAGAGAGAGAGAGAGAGAGATAGAGAAAGAGAGAGAGAGAGAGAGAAAGAGAGAGAGAAAGAGAGAGCGAAAGAGAGAGAATGAGAGAGAAAGAGAGAGAGAGAGAGGGGGGGGGGAGAGAAAGAGATAGATAGATAGATAGATAGATAGATTGATAGATAGATATAGATAGATAGATAGATAGATAGATAGATAGATAGATAGATAGATAGATAGATAGATAGATGGGGGCGAGAGAGAGAGAGAGAAGGAGAGAGAGAGAGAGAGGGAGAGAGAGAGAGAGGGAGAGAGAGAGAGGGAGAGAGAGAGAAGGAGAGAGAGAGAGAGAGAGAGAGAGAGAAAGAAAAAGAAAGAGAGTAACAGAACATGATATTCCATACATCCTATGATCTAACATTTCAAAGGAGAAATAGAATCAGAGAAAATGAGGCAAACAGAGAGAAGGGATTTAGCTCCAGATTATACAGGATCTACCACAGGACTCCAGTAATGGTGAAGTGGTTCATACAACAGCCCTGTGCCTACAGCAGCCACAGAGCATTGCGATCTCTGTCTTTTATTAATGAACCAATATTGATTAGCTTGATCCATGTCTCTGTCTGACATTGTCATTATATTTCTATCAGAATACAGAAAATCCATTCGCTCTACACACGTTGCTCAAACATACTGCAATACGCGGCTGCTGGACAGTGTTTGCCTTGTCACTTTTAGTGTTACAGACAAGTAAACACGGTGACAAAATAACACGACGCGTGTATTCAGAGAGTGTTATTTCCAATACAACCCAATTATTGTTGCTTCATAATTTCATGTTCGGACGCTGTCTTTCTCCGTCTCTCCCTCGCTCTGTCTCTCGCATTCTCTCTTTCTCTTTCTCTTTTAGTCATTTTGTCTCGGGCTGTCTGTTTGTTTATTTCTCTCTCTCTCTGTTTGGTTGTCTATCTCCCCGTCTTTCTATCTGTCCGTCGACCTCTTCCCCCCCCTCTCCCTTTCTCTCACTCTTTCTCTTTCCTTTTTCCTTTCCAGCCTCTGATTCTCTGTTGCTGCATTCTTTTACTTTGACTCCACCTGTCGTTCTTTTATTTACACTACTGATAAACCGTAACAATACATTCTAAATCAATATCGCAGTTCATAATTTTTTTCTGCCGTGTCAATTGCTGCCCAAGTCCCCTTTATCCAGAGCACTGCTATTCAGAATTCCTTGTAATTAATCGATTCCACTTTTTTTCTCGATAATATTGCACCGTTTGTATCTATACCACACGGCCTTCTGGTTATGTTATTGTCGTAACCAACACTTTGTATTAGGAGCATGTACTGTGGTGGACACATTTAACACCAAGAACGCCAACTGCCATTGTAAGACTTTTGTGTAAATTTTTAATGAGACTCCTTTTGTTAATTACGAGAATTCCAGCGATCGATCGTTGGAAACGAGGGTGTTCTCAGGTTGGTAATTTTATTCTTCTTTTTTAAAATCATGTTTATAATTATGGCGTATTGTTGTACCCAGCATTGCTCGGGATATGGCACTGTTACTGGGTTATAGCGACCTTAGTTCCTGTTTGTTTTACCTCCATTTTCTAAAAAAACAAAAAAAAAAACAAAACAAAACAGGAGACATTTTTATATGTGGAGGAGATATGACAAATGCACAGTTTAATACCTGTTTAAAATGCGTTATGGCACTTATCAGGCTGTACCAACAGTTCCGATTTATTCTACATCCTTATCATTCTCCACTCTGCTCTGTGGTTGACATGTTGCTTCTGTAAAGCGCACAGAGCATTAAAAAAAAAAATGGATAATGCGCTATATAAATGCCATCCATTATTATTATTATTGTCATAATACTAAAGCCGCAAACGTTTGAGGTCGAAGTTCTCAGTTGTGCAAAATGTAGAGTTGGAACAAACAAGAACTTAGCTCGTTTTATGATTTGACAAATTTACTCCAGATCTTCCGAACCTACTTTGTTTCTGTGGATCCGTATCCGTATTTTTTAAACTGCAATAACGCACTGTCACATCTACCCTCTTCACTGGAGTCCGCGGACTTCTCTGTATCTCTGAGAAACCGTGTGCTTACTGGGTAGTTCACTTAGTGAACGCGTAGTTCTTAACGCCATGGGCAGCAAAAAACACGGGCAGGAAAAAGGTAGAAATGTCAGATAAAAAGACGGACTGGAAAACTTAGCGCACAGCCTGGAAAATTGCCCTTTTTGAGCAATAGTACAATCATATTTCCAGAATTTAATTCGTTAATGGCAAACTGTATTATTTTCAAAGAAGTTAGGTGAAAACTGTTTTTAAGTTTTGTAGGTTGTCTTGTAGTTTTCGGCGTAGATTTACAACTAGTTATTATATATATTTTATTTTAGTAACTGGCACCAAGCAGTCTCAGTTTATAAATATTTAAAGTATTGATTTTCATTTTACAGAGCAGTTTCTGTGCAGCGCACTCGGCTTTCGCATAATAGAGCATTACAGGCCGAGGTTGATGCCGGCTACTGTTTAGTAGCCACACCGTCCTACGTCACTCATTATAAATTATACGAGAACGTCTTCTAGTGTGACATCTAGATAACTTTCTGCATAGTGAGCTCTAGAAGCAACAGCAGAGAGAGAGAGAGAGAAAGAGAGGGAGAGGGAGAGAGAAAGAGAGAGTGAGAGAGAGATAGATAGATGGATAATTAGATAGAGAGAGAGAGAGAGAGGGAGAGAGAGAGAGAGAGAGAGAGAGAGAGAGAGAGAGAGAGAGAGAGAGAACCATTATTAGTACCAGATCATTTTATTTCGTTTCAGTTTGTTTTATTGTATATTTTTTAATGAGATTGTCCTGAGCGTCTGAAGAACAAATCGAAAAGAGAAAATTGGATAATCTGCCACTGTGATTTACGGTCTTTTGAAGTTTCCACTGTACTTGTCTAGAGTAACAGGATACCAGTAATTAAATTACTGTTGATTAGAAATCTATATGGGTTCACAGAAGTGACTTTTCCTTGAAAGCTCTGTAATACAAAAATGGGGATGGATTGTTATGAGACAGAGAGGCGCTTTCAGTTTTTTGAAGTGCAGTATTCTTGTCTCTCCCATACGGTTAAATCGATTTTAGTTCTGGTCGCGAGGGAAAGATATAAAAAATAAAATTTAAAAAATAGAAAACAACCTTTTGGCGGATTTCACGTGAATAAATCGGGATAAACTTGGCTATTTCTAGCTTGAATCGGACAGCAGAACTAAAACTCTGACCTTTATGTCATCCCGCGCGTTTTGCTTAAGTACACACACACAAATAAAAACCTACTGCTGGCTCAGCATTGTCGAGGATTACTCTGTCATGGGTAGAGTTGATAATTTATATAATACATCTTCTGTGAAGTCAGTATTGCCAGTGATTAATCATCTCGTTTGTGATTTTTTTTTTTTTTACCAGCTGTGATCGTGGCTTAAATGTGTGATAACCATCTGCTAGAGCGTGGCATCGTTTGTCTGAAAGATAGCGCAGCTTTCCCCCCAAAAATTTTAGTTCAATAAATTTTGCAAAAAGGCCCGTTCCACCATGTCTGTAAATCAGGTTCCTCAGAAAATTACGTTTGAAGTTTTATTCACATATTTTTTGTTGATCCTACAATGTAAGGAAAATTACCTGTCTTAATCTCCGTGAACAAGATTATCAATTACCAAGAACGTACGTATCAGGTGGTTAGGTCTATCTACAGAGAGGCACTCTGTCTTTTTGCGTTTTACCTCCAAATATCAAACTTCTATCTTCTCCAGCTTTTCTCTGCACCGACATTTTCTGGCTTGTTTGTGCGAGGGATTCAAAGAGGGTTGGACAAGTCAGAGCTCGTCTTGTCTAGTTGTAGAGGGCACATCCGTATATGTTTTGGTATCAGAAGATACATGTTCGAGTCGTTCTTTGGACGCAGCAACATTATTTTTGTCTCCGATTTGACAGTTTTGCCTAGATTTTTCGCCATCTTGTATACATTAATTTGTATAGGATGTTAGTTCTTTTGGGTTTTTTTGTGTGTGTGTGTGTGTGTGTTTATTTTCTTATTTGCGAAATTATTATTCGTTTTATTTTTAGTCTTAAAATTTGTGGGGCAAAAATGGTCTCCACGTCAGCGAATGTCATTACAGATTTTTGAGCAGTTCTGTGGAGAAAATAATCAACAACCGCACTGAAAAACGATTTGAGTAATATTGTCATTTCTGACGCTGTTTTCGTACGGACGGCTTTGATCCAATTTTAGAATAAACACGTAGCTGGCAAGTCTGACAAACTGGTCTGCGGAGCTCAATGGTTTAACTGTCGATGGCAATGTTGCTCATACGAGCTCTTATTTTCGCCAATGTAAAAAAAAACAAAAGCAAACAAAACAAAATATTAACACAAATTGACAGACCTTTGTATTTCCGACTCTGACCAGTCAACTGGACTTGAGTTATTAATTTCCACGGATATTTACATGATTTTTGATTGCGGCCGAAACACGTCGAGGCAACTTTCCCAACGAGTGCCCTTAAAAAAGCTGTTTCTTATCCTACATTTGTACATAGGAAATATTTATGTCATGTCTCCTTACTCTGCTATGAACTTACCGAGCGTACATACCCGCATGAAATCTAAACAATCAGGAGATTTAATCGACACAGCTGGTTACATCATTGGTGGGAAATTTAATGGTGCATTGAGCTTATTCAGAGATGCGGCAATTTATAAAAGCCTCAGCAAGAAACAAATTACAGTGAGATATGAAGATATTTATAAAATTTGCGTTCGCTGAATTTTCGAGTATTCCGAATGGGTTTATTTAAAGAGAAAATAACACTTGCCTGGAAACCGGATGCTTCGCAATTTTGATATCGTTACAAGCATATTTCTCTAAATCGTTCTCTTGAAAAAAGCCTGCATCCCTGGCTGTTAGTGAGATAATTAACTACTCACGTTTAAATAAGATAAACAGAAGTAAGCAAGTGGAACCGAGATCCTGGTGTGATGCTGGGATTAAACAATTATGTCACGACCTGATGCAGCTGAGTGCAATCAATAACTTTGTGATGTACGTCAGTGAGTTATGTGGCTGAAGTGGCGGGCAGCATTTGATTATGAAATAGCAAACGCGTCCTTACTTACATTGGACCGGGCAGCCTTGGAATTAACAGCTTACGTAAAGTGGTCTTTTGAAAATGCCTAGGAATTCATAATGATTTCTCGGCTTCTGGCTCTTTGTTCTAGCTTGTGAGGACGATTGCATTATGATAATTGCACGGTAAACGGGCATTTTGATTTGATGTATGATTAACACCATTTAAGTCGGGGCTGAAGCTTTGCGAGCATAGTCAGACCAAATAACATTTCAGTATTGTGTTTTTCGAACCTCTGGAACGGATTTGAAATTGTTTGACAAAGATTCCGGGAACTCTGAATGGACACACCTGGATAATGAGTATTTGCAAGAAGCTGGAAAACACTGTTTTCAAAAATACACCCACAACAACAATGCGGTCAAACCGTACATATCAAGGCTAATGTTGTTCTATTTAGTGTTTTGGAAAATAGAGTTTTATGAAAGGTATTCGGAACGATGGGATCTCTTGAACATCATAAAGCAGGTAGGTCAACTGGAACCCGATATTTGATGTAATCGGTAACTTCTGTTCTGCATTTGTCCCAGTTTTCTTTATCAAGAATCATTCGTGTGTAATAAAATATTTAAACACTGAATTTACCGCATTGTGTTGCAAGAATTATTTTCAATGGAAATCTCTTAAATGTGGTTACAAGACGGTGTGACGGATTTGTGGTAGCCTAGAGAGTTTCGTATTCCTTCAGTTTGGTTACAGATTAATTTAGAATTTTGCACACACACTGAGCTCGCTAAACTGAAGATTTGCCAATCGTTCCCTTAGAATTACAAGGTTTTATCTCCACTTTTTGGCTGAACTGAGTTACACACTACACACTACTTCTACAGGCCTTCTCCATTGTGTGTCAAAGTATCAAGCGAATTCGGGGTGTAATTTTTAAGTATTACAGAAAAGGAAAAAAGTCGCGTCACTGAAAACTGTGAGCCCATGAAAGTTCAATCACCAATTTCTCAAAAGTAGCTGGAAGGGAGTTAGAATCTTGCCATTCTGAAGGGATGAAATGTCAAGGGAAACTTTTACGTGAACTTTGAGAGCGAAGAACCGCATAATATTTATAGATCTACCTGTGTCACCAGAGAAGGCCAGCAATTCGATCTTATCTGCTGTTTGAGCAGTCAGAAAAAAAAAAAAATGTCTTGCTGGAAACCATTCCAGCTCTCCATCATGCTGGGTTTGAACTCAGTACCTGTGGCTAGAGAGGAGATCATCACTCTCAAGACAACATCTTTCCTCGATGTCAAGCGATTATTTGCAATGATCGACATTTGTTTACATCTGACGAATTTCTCATTATAATTACACAGATAATAACCATTTCATTACTGGGCCTGTCTCTGCAAGTTGCAGGCATCTCCCCCCCCCCCCACCCACCGGAATTTGCCATTTTAGGTGTAGCATAAAATCAATTACAGTTTAACCAGCCTTTTTCACTACAGATCTCCTCTGTTGACAGTTACGCTTTGTCTAGCAGGCTGGGGAAATTCAGAAGATTAAAAAAGAAATCGAGCATGGCTTTACAAGATTTAAATTTCATTTATATGTGGACAAAAACCGTTCGACTCCTTTGCCCTGCACATCTGTGGATAAAGAATGTCTGGCCAGAAAGCAGGGGAAAAAATGTAAAATAATTTCTTACAAGAATTTGCAAGATTCAGTAAACTCAGTTTACGTCGGGACATAAACCAGAAGAGTTCGCGCTGTGATGTTAGGGATAAAGGATGTTGGTGAATGCATGGAACAGTGCCAGGCCAATTGTTATGGGGTTGGTGTGTTGTTCAGGACATGCACTGTGCAGCTGAACTTGTGGTGAATACAGAGTTTCATTAACTGGTGCAATTGCCTAGGCCATTTATCACGTAAAACAGTGATCTGGCAACTGCCCTGAATAGATTGGTTAGCTAATGAGGGTTGTACTTCTCATGATTACCCATGGGTTTAAATTTATTCTCTTTCTCTCTCTCTCTCGTTCCACCAATCCATCTGTACATCCATCCATCCATCCAGTCGTCTATCCGTCAGCCGATCGATCCATCCATCCATCCATTTAGTCGTCTATCCGTCAGCCGATCGATCCATCCATCCATCCATTTAGTCGTCTATCCGTCAGCCGATCGATCCATCCATCCATCCATTTAGTCGTCTATGTGTCTGTCGATCCGTCAATCCCTCCACCCAGCTATGCATCCGTCCATCCATCCAGTAATCCACCCAGCCATGCATCCATGCATCCATCCCTCCATCCAGTAATCCACCCAGCCATGCATCCATGCATCCGTCCATCCATCCAGTCGTCTATCTGCTGTCGATCGATCCATCTGTCCATCCATTTAATCTATGTGCCTGTCGATCCATCCATCCAGTCATCTGTCCACCCATCCGTCCATCCACCCATCCATCCATCTCGTGATTTCCTCCGACCACGATGAGTGCAGTATACAACTGTGACAGTTTTCTGCATGCACTCACATTACTCTCCTCCATCCTCCATTCATGCTTTTTATGCGACTCTCCAGTTTTCCCCTGTCCTGCGGGTGAGCTGAGCCCACAGTGAGTGCAACCTTTAATCACAATGTATTGTTTCTAAGTCACGTATTTTGACGTGCAGCCCACTGAATTACCATGTCTGGAGTATAATCAGCTTTTTTCACTTACTCTTGCTAATCAAACACAGCCAATGAATCAATGCATATAAAGCTAATAACAACATAACCTATGTCTCTTCCCCCCCCCCCCCCCCCACAAATGTCAACAATTATTTTGCTATCTACTAATCACCACGATAACTTCCCCATAACCAACAGCAATCAGTAAATCTATAATATCTATGAACACTATGATAACTTTACTTTTCATTTCCCACATCCAGCAGCAGAAATAAGGTTATGCTATCTGTCTAACAATCACCACGATAACACACTGTGCTCTAGTTCCCTAAAGCCAAAAACAGTCTATGCCATCAGCCTCCACGATAACTTTGCTCCATTTCCCACACATAAGAACAGAATTACGTCACTGCTATTTACTAACCATCCCGATATTTCCCACAGCCAACAGGTCAGTAAATCTATACCATTTTTTAGCCACCACAATAACTTTGCACTGTTCCCCACAACCAACACCGCTCTGAATAATATCTTTGTTTATCTATTAACTTGCGCAATAACCAAGGTTTCCTGCATTTCCCCCTTCAGTCCCCATCGAGGCTGTTGCGTTCCTTGGAGCTGTCCTGTTCTTCGTCCTGCTGCTGGTGATTTTCTTCCTCTATCTCAACAAATCCTTGTGTTTCTCGGACTGTGGTGGATTTCCCTGTATCGACAAAATTCCACAGAAGGAAAACTTTTTAGGTAAGTCCTTTCTTTAATTTGTTGATTTGAATACAATTTGGAGCCCAGTTCCACAACAGTCTTTTGTGTGTGTTGCAGGAGTCTTTTTCCTCTTGGTTCAGTCAATGAGCTCGAGAATATAGGTCTCGAAAATAATAACAAGCAACGCTGTAAACATTTAAAAAGTTTGTGACACCACAAAGCCAAAATATGGCCAAATGAAAAAAAAGGTGTATGCTGTAAAGCCTCGCTTGAGAAATCACCCAGAAACGATACCCGAGACTGCAAGATAGGCTACAACTTTTTTTTTAATGCCATGTTTCAATTATTTTGTTTCAAGCCTTGCGGCTTTTTACAATGTAACAAACTACGCCCATTACGGATTTCTGATTTTTTTTTTATGTGCTGTCACAGCCTGTCGTGTCCAGGACATTATTATGTAAACAAACTTACATTGTACGTTGAATAATTTATGATCATTTGTCACTGAACTCTCAGACCCCAAAGCCACTGTGCTCTGTTCCTTCCTCAACTGTATATCATACAATATTGACAGCAAACTTGAAGAATAAACTAACTATGAACATCTTGCCCTTGCCACACCACTTACAGCTCAAGATTAACATTTCATAGTATTAATTTAGACCATGTTTCATGTGTAATTATTTTGCTGTGTAATCATTTTTGTCTTCTCATTTTGTTGTTGAAAAAAGGGATTATCATCTTATTTTTTACTACAGAGACCAACAAACTTACCAAAATTTGGGCCTCACAACTCACACGTCTTATTTTCAGGAGATTTGAATATTATTTCTATTATTAGTACATGATTAATTTTGTTTCTTTCTCTGATTTGTTCCTGTTTGTATGTGCCTACATTTTGTCTATCCCTGTTCAGAACAACTTAAATGTTGTTGTGCAGAGCTTAAATGTTGATGATAATGTTGCCTGCTGCACGTATTTACCGACTACAGCCTACCAGTAATACAGATTATTAGCTGTTGTTTCTTCTTCTTATTGAATTAAATTGTTGAGAGACGGGTAAAATAATTCTCTCTAAACACTGGATTTGTGATTCTCATATTGAAGCTAAAACCCCAGCAATGAAGTAGTGTTCATTGTTAGTATGTACAGATAGTCCATAAAAAAGTTTTTCTGATGTGATTATGAATTATTTGAAAAAAGTGTCTCGAGTACTTAAAAAGAAGATGTGACAATTATGTATTATGGTGATCTCAACCATGCTTTTATCTTGTGCCAGACATATTAAGAGCTGTTCAACTGATACCTTGAGAGTTGATGTAACAACTAAGTCTGGGTATCATTTCATGTCTTATGTTTGACTTCCCTGTCAGAGTTTTCTGTCCCGGGCACTGCTGCAAAAATCCTTGGCATTGCATCATAGCTCGTACTTTCTAAAGATTCATTTCCTCTCGAATAATTCCCTTATGCCGCATTTTCCCCTTCAATATAATAAAAAAAATTTTTTCCTCTCCTTATCAAACCTGTCGAGTTATATAGAGCTGTTCTGTGTAACGCAATTTCTCTGCTGATTTTAGCATAATTGGACGGAAATGAACGCAGCCAGATTTAGAATGATGAGCTGCCAAAATAGACCAAAGTTCAGATTCTGCACCCATCAGACTTCGCGTCTCTTGGAGAACAATTTTCTTGAAACCGGTACCCGAAGACTTCACAGGGTCTCTTGACCCAAGACAGACGAAAGACTTTAAGAGCAAAATTGTCTGATCAGATCTGAAATCTGTGTGTAATTTTTCACAATTTATTTTAGTATTATTATTATTGTGCCTTTACTTTTTGACAAGAATAGCTTAAAAATCGGTATATAAAGTGGATCAAGTTTGAATAATTATAATAAATAAAAAGCACTAGAAATTGGATTCCTTGTTTTCCGTCTTTCAAGCCGAAAGGGACTCAAACTTCTTAGACGAGGAGATTTGGAATTTCGTAACTGTCACCCAACGGATACAGAGAGCTTCACGTTTTAGTGTTGAATTAATTACAGTCCTGGGATAATTATATTCCCAGTCTCACATACTCATCCACACATTAATATCCGAGACGTTTTCGTGTAAATGCAGTCTAACTTCGGTAGTCGATAACATTTTCGAATAGTATATAATTAGTTGAAAAAGTCAACAACAACAATGGCAACGGAAATGCCGCAGTTTTTCAAATTAACTCACACTTAAACAATACCTTAAAATCTCTTTGTAAAAACCACCGTCTTAGTGAGAAGTTTTTAGTGTTTTTTTTCTTCCAAAGGACCAAATTACAATCTTAGACATTATTATTATAAGAGCTCTTTCTCCTTTGTCCCCTATATTCAATTCTTGAAATTGGCCGATATTAATTTGTTAATGTTGCCCATCAGCGAGTGTTAGGAAAAGTGCCGAGGATTTTTGCATCTGTCCTATTTTGTCTACACATCTGTTCCTGCTGCAAAACTCACCCAAGTGTGCATTGTAACTACTGGTAGCCTGGTCTTATTGTTTCTCTTGTGTTTCTGCCTGGTTAGATTTGTGTGCACAGCTATCTGAATGTGCTCATGCGTACACTGTGCTTGCACTGGCGAAATCTGCAATTTTTTCCTCAGTTTCCAAATAAGGTTATGCTTATTCATATTATTTGTTTATTTGGTCCCTGATATAAGGCTAAAAACACAAGCGATAAAGTTCCTATTCAAAAATGTAACTTCATTGTGTGTGTCTGTGTTTGTATGCTGGGACAGTGAAACTGTTCTGTGAAGAGCAAAACGATGCCTCCCCTCTCTTCTCCCGGACTTGCGTCTTCAGTAGGGCAAAAAAAAAATAAAAAAGGTTTGGGAGTTGGAGGATGGGATGGGCCAATAATACCATCAACCATCTGTTCTGATGGCAGTACCCTATTTACAGTCTAAGGATTGGCTGTCTTGACACATACTTGAATGGCCTCTCAAACAGAATTCCGAAATAGTCATCAAAATTTGATTTTTTTCTACAGAGGGTATCAAATGCTCATTTGAGTGATAATTATGTATTTTGCATATCACAATTTTCTCAAAATCTGTTTGAAAAAAGGTATTTCATATGTTAGCGTCAGTCATAAAAACGAGATCCAAATTAACCAACTGATAATATGACTAAAATTAAGACCCGGAAATTAGAACTTTTATTGATACAGAAAAAAAAATTGGCCCTCTCTAGGTATTATGGCATGTTTTGTTTGATTAATGCATATGATCGCCAAAGCTGCAAGGCCCCGGCGCAGCTACCAAAACTTCTGAGCAAAAGCTTGAATGCATGGATGTTAAATTGATTCAAAGACTGTATCAAGTCAAATTTTCAAACAGAATCCGACGAGGATGCCAGAACTGGCGCCTCTGACATCGACCAAAATGCCGTTTTGGCCAATGAAGTGATAGGAATGACTGTCGTCGGCGGGAATAAGGCAGTTCCCCCAACAATGAGGCAGTCTAGACCCTCGGGAGGGCATCATCCAAAGTCTGATACCAGCAGCGGTGAGCACAGTCTCCGCCACTCGAGTAAGACATCTGGTCGTGCTGTGCAAGATGGCGGTAAGAATGCAAATGGATTGAAGGGACCTGGATGAAAAGCGATCTTGCCAGGTTCAAGGTGTTGGTGGCACAAGCTTGTGTCTTATAACATTTGCTCGCACCTTTATAATTTAAATCTGTGCAGGGTGGCTTGTACACTGAGATTCTGACATATGGACCTTATTTATCGCCCCTTATTCTCAAGACAGTTTTGGCTGACTTTGTGAATGCTTGTACCTTTTGTTTTCTCTTGCTTTTAAATTGTGATGAAGCGCTTGAGGTTTACAAGATGCATGCTAAACTGCTATGCTCTGCATGCTATGCTTTACTCAACATTGGTCGTACTCATACTGTGCATGAATTGTGGGGAACAAGGAAATTTCATCTGAAGAGTGCCTCATTGAGGATTACAAAAAGTGACGCAAGATGCCGCTCTAATTCTAGACACTGGAGGGGATGATCAACAGTGGTATATATTCATTAATTTGTACCGAATACACAAATATAGATAGACTGTCAGACAGACAGATAGATAGATAGATAGATAGATAGATAGATAGATAGATAGATAGATAGATAGATAGATAGATAGATAGATAGATAGATAGATAGATAGATAGATAGATAGATAGATATAGGGTCGGTGAAAAGGCATATGAGTAGACCAAAAGATAAAATGTGAATGCTCGTTTGAATCTTAAAAAAAATAATTTTGATGCTAATCGTTCCTAGCGGTAGTGTTTTTGTTTACATGAAGTCATGCTATGTATGGAAAGATTGACAATGTAATCTTCCGGGAGAAACGAGAGAGTGTTTAGATATTCATCTCTACATCTTGCAGCATACTGGCGACAGTTGCGCGTAGTGTAAAATAAATTTGTATAACATTTGATACCTATCTATACAAATGGCTGGTTTTTTTTTTTCAAAGTAAACAATCCTTGATCACGGCAAAATCAAATGAGGCATTTATATGAAAATGCCAACAACTACATGAAAAAGGAAAATTCAGTGAGGCTAATTTCTGGTTGCATGAATTGAACAAAGACTGAAATATTGGGATTATTAAGATAAGATCTCCACATTTTCTGTATTGAAAAATATATAATTTTATTCTCTGCACTCCGCAGCAAATCAATATCAGAACCTTTTTCACACAAACATTTAAACTGATGACATAAATTGATTTGGAGTGCTGAAAGGGCAGTGAATAAAGTTTCCTTTGATCTTTAATTTACCACATCTCCAAATTTACATCACTTTTTATTTCCCGTTTAACCATTCTTTCGCATCGATTCACATCGGACAAAAACTGGGGTCTCTCGGGGGGAAATAAAAAGAGGCAATTTTCAGGCCGTTTTTTCAAATGCAAACAATTTTGTCTCAGCTGAAAGGCTCAAATAGAATCTGATAGAAAAGAACGCCTTTTCTGTTGCCCCAGTTTGGTTTGAGCTCTCAGTGTGTAACTGGCAAAATATTTTTTTAAAAATTGCATTCTATATTTTTAACAGTGATTTCTAAAAATATTTCCTTCATGTCGTTCTCCTGTTCTTATACCTTGTGAATTATCACCGAATTGTTTACTCTAGATTAGAAAAAAAAACAAAATGACAAAAAAACAAAAACACCAGCATCTCCTAAAATTGAATTACCACTTAACAAGAACGACTGCACAGACTGACAAGGCCTGGTCTGAGATTTGTCCAAAGCCTTGCTGACATATTCGCATTGCGGGTATGAAAGAGGCGAAAGAGTTGTGAAAGTCTTCTGTCTCGTTCCATCAGAGCTATTATTATCAAAGAGCAGAGATCTCAAACAGATTGCACTGTCATAAAAGTCGCTTCTCATCACACAGTCAAGTGTCATTCTGTTCTGTGTGCCTGTTTGGCCCCCCAGGGCTTCTGACAAAAATAAAAATTGTTTTTGTTGTTTGCGCTGGAAAACAGTGCTGCCATGGCAACCGTGTTATGAAACAACAATACGTGTATTAATGCCACATGCTACACAATCAAACATAGAAATTATGTAAATCAGGTAATGTGATAATCCTGTTTATTATAAATTATTGTTCAGAATTCTCCCCTCTCAGGTTATCTCCCTTTCATCTCCCGTTCGTTCACTTGTCATGCTTACAACAGTCGCCCCCCTCCTCCCCCGCCCGCCCCTTCTCCAGTTTGCATTGTGTTGTATGTTGTTGTCTAATATCTCTCTGTCACTGCCCCCCCCCCCCCGCCCTCTATGTCTCACCGATCTCAGTGGAATTGTACGGTATCTCTGACTAAAGTCACTTTTCATGAAGCGTATTTTTTACGCACGTATTTTGGTTCTTGCTTGCACGTGTCTTGCAGAAGTCGTGCGTACTTTTCATTTCCATGGTCTGGTTTTCCACGTCCTATGGAAATGCCTACAGTGTAATAGTAGATGCGTATTTTAAAATTACGCACGTCTTCTGCGCTTGTAGATTTCATTCGGTACTGCGTGCCCAAAACGCATCAAGACGTCGGATCACCGGAAAGGGGGCTAGCTTAATTCTTTAAAGTCTGATGTGAGCAGATGTTGTCAGCAAAAGGAAACAGGACACGCGACGTGGCCAATACACCACATTTAGAATTCGGACTGAAGGCTTAATGAACAGAGAAAGACTTCCTTTCCTGATCTCATGTTTCTTTCAGCCTTCCTGTCTCAGACTCGGAACCTCTTGGACTATTTCCTGATTACTTATTTTGTTTATCTTTATCTTTCCTCTAAAGTTGTCTTTTCATTCGGTACTCTGTCTCTCACATTCATTGGGTCGACATCAGAAACACACGCGTTTGCAAACTTGCCAGCAAGGAACGGGTTCCAATACCCGTACATTAGAAACAGTTAAAATAACAATAATAACAGAAAGAAGAGAAATAATTTTATTATACATCTTTCATTCATTTTTGTCTATCATTAATATTTCTGTTACCTAAGATTACTTTTCCCGACATATTTACAATTACTTCCTCATTCATTCTGTCATTTCTTTGTATTTTTCTAGCCCTGTCTGTCACAGAATATCTGTTACTGTCTTCCTTCTCCCTCTTTCTGTCGTTCCGACATAAGCTTAGTCCCATATTGGCAAATATATGGGTTAAAATTATTCACCAGTAAGGCTCATTTGTAAGTCAAATGCTTTCATTCTGGATTATCTTTGGCTCATGATCAGTTTCATGTACTGGCAACTCTGATGAAACATAGTATTGTTAACCATGACACATTCTCATAAAATAGAAAATACCATTGTCATACTCGGCCTGGTATTATGTACACTGACAGCACAGTATAGTCTCTTCACAAGTATTGTTCTAGCATGAGTTCTACGTTCGTTTCTTGTTGTTAATGACAATTTAAGATGGGCGGAGGAAGAATGGTTAATCATGCACGAAAAGCTGAACTTGCAAATCGACTGGGCAGACAAAGCGATCCGCGTTCGAGCCTATCGAGAAACTTCGGGCCTTAAGACGAATAGAATTTGCACAAAATGTCAAGCAGAGGTTGGAACGTGCCGTTCAATCTCCCTTCTCAACTAAAAGCATGTTTAAGATTTTAGATCAAAGAGCACTTCGTGCAGTTTTCCCATTTCAACGTTTCTTTTTTATACTTGACCGATCATTTTCGCCGCGATTTTCCCTTTCGGCCACTTGGCATTCCTTTTCGGCCACGGTATTTTTTCACAAATTTTATATACTCGAGATCAATTTATTCAAGACAAAACTTGAATACACATGGTGTGTGAAAATGGTGGGCCTGCTTGATTCGTTAGTGATCGGGTGAAATACTATGTGAAAAGATGTGAGCAGTGGTGGTCGGGGTGTTAGACTGCATGCTTACTTCTGCATGGGAAGTCAAAACCTGTTGTAGAGCCATTCTGCATAAATGCTAGTGCAAGAGTGCCAAAAATCCAAGGAACGTTTCAGCTGTCTTGTATTCTTCTACACTTTGAAAAATCATGCCAGCAAGTATTCAAAGAGATTCCATACGATGGTGCTGATTTTGATCTTGGAGATTGCTGGCAGAGAATAGTTAGATAAGATAGGAATCTCTTTATCCCAAGAGGGAAATTCACGTCTGGCTCCCAACTATGAATGTCACAATTCTGTTGCATGTCAGTGTTTCAAATCAGTCATTGGTCTACAGTGCCTTCAGTCTGGGGAAGCTGCTGATTCATATGCATTTGGTCTATTTGCTGACGCTGTAGAAGATGATAAGGTTAACCAGTTCATGGAAGTGGCAGAGCTATAGCAAAAAGAAAATCTGTATTCGAATAAGCATAATTTATACCACCCGAAATGGCATCCCAATTACTACTGGCAGAACTGGAATAATATCAGCCATTGTGGCTGTCCCCCTGCCCGCTGGAATGACCCACCCCCACCTATTTTTGTATGTACACCATTTTCCAATGTAATGTCCCCACAACATTTCAACATGTCCTAGCACAGACAGGAACTCGCAATCTTAGTCCTTGTTTCTTCTAACTTCACTTTTTGCACAACTGAGAAATTCGACATTGAACATTTGCGGCTTGAGTATTAAGATAATAAGGAGTTGGAATAAAATCGGAACTCAACGGCTTGATAAGTGCAGGCGCGTTTTAAACAAATGTCAAAGGGTGCATTTGTTATACCTCTTCTACATACTCTTCTACAAATACCTCCAGTTTTTCAGGAAATGGAGATAGAACAAACGAGAGCTGAGGTCGCGACCTCTTGACATTTTCAGCTCCAACACACAGCAGTCAGCACTAGAATAATTACTGTGTTTATGTTAATAGGCGACATTCCTAACCTTAATGACATGTAACACGTGATCACAGGACACGCGACCTGTAACAACATAAGACCAGTTTGCACCTGTTGTGTGGCTCTCTCCAAGGTCAGCTCTCGTGGTACTTTTAGAGCACACAAAGTGTGAAAGAGAAACACACACACGGAGGTGTAATTTCGTCACCGTCATTCCACAGTTGCCCAATTCATGTTTTGTTTTTTTTTTGGTGTTTTGAGATGAAATGCTCACATTAATCGGACAACCACGTTGTGTCGTTCAACAGTTAGCCCAGATTGTTCTGTTTCACTGACTTAATGAGTTTTTAAACGAAAACCTAAAATCCACCCAAATGACCCTTTTAGATTGTTGCGGGAGCGAAGTCTAATTACAATGCCAAACAGAGAATAACTGAGTTTGCGTTCACTGTTTAGCTACAGCTTTCTATATAAAATTCTACGCTCCACTCACAACAGCTACCACTATATTCGAAGTCAACAGTTTTCTTTGATTTTTAAAAAAGGCCAAAAACATGACTTAGGCAACTGTGGAATGATCATGACCATTAATTTGTCTTAATAATTAAATTATTTTGCCGTTGAAATTTAGCGGAAGCCGAGGGGGAAAAAAAGGATTATGAGGCTTGTGTAAAGTCCTCAGCCCTGAGTATGAATGTATTTTCCTTAGAATTTGACAGTTGATATTGCATGAATATGGATATCAGATTATTCCACAGATAAAGTACAAATATTCTGAAATGTCCAATGATGCCATAAGGCTACTAAGCTCCCCTGCCCTCAACTGAACTTGTACAATACTGTACTATTATTAATCTTGTTTTAGTACCAGTGCCGGTACTTCACAACTTTAAAGAAAAAAAAAATTGTCTGTATGGGCGGTTTTGCTTTGTAGAAACAAGATTAATATTCTGTACTGTAGGTTCTTTCATTATCTGCATGGCTATCTTTCTATCTATCTATCTATCTATCTATCTATCTATCTATCTATCTATCTATCTATCTATCTATCTATCTATCTATCTATCTATCTATCTATCTATCTATCTATCTATCTATCTATCTATCTATCTATCTATCTATCTATCTATCTATCTATCTGTCTGTCTGTCTGTCTATCTGTCTGTCTGTCTGTTTATCTGTCTGTCTGTCTGTCTATCTATCTATCTATCTATCTATCTATCTATCTATCTATCTATCTATCTATCTATCTATCTATCTATCTATCTATCTATCTATCTATCTATCTATCTATCTATCTATCGGTCAGCTCTTCTGTCTGTTTATCTTTCTATCGATTTCTCTGACTATCTGCTAACCCACCTATCTGTAAACACAAAATGTAGAAAATATTGACGTCAGTGGTCCTAAATATCGCACGTTGTTTTTATGACCATCAAGCCACCCCCCCCCCCCCCGGTCACGAACTTCTGCCCCCTACCCACCACCATGTTGACTCATACATTCAGCTCGGGTGAGACAGGAAATGAACTAGTTCACTCCCTGAAGATAATAACATATACAAATACTGTGGTGTTCAAAAGTTCCATGATATCTGACCAAATTTAGCCCCTTCGTGAGGGATTAGCGCGGGCTTCTATAGGAAGTTGGCGAGAGTCGAGCTGACACGTGCCAAGGGAAAGTATCCCATACACGAAAATTAGCTGTACTATTCGTGCGGTTACATGCCCTTAGTTTGAAACTCAGGCCTGGCATGCTTGGAATGGGGTACAATATCCAATGCAAATAGAACAAGGCGCTGTCTCACAGTAAACAACTGGATTATTTATAACTGTAGGGAAATAGCCTTTATCGAGTTGCCAGATTGGTTAACATGTCGCTGAAATAATTAAATTCTGGCTCACGGACGTTTGTCTAAGTGGATCAGTTGTGGTCAAATCTGCCCTGACATGCTTTTTTGGGGGGGGGGGGGGGGGGAGATGTCCGGTACTTAGCTTTTTTTTTTTCTTCATTTGTTTGGCTATGAATGGAACACTTCAGAACAGTGAAAAGTAGTTTGGGCTCGTTAACCATGGAAAGTAAACCTTTATTTGGCGACTCGTGTTGAGGTCATGTACACTTTTCTTTGATGTATAATTGTCTTTGTATTTAACCAAGTGAAGTCATTAGAATGAAGGTTTCGCGGGTGTGTTTTGGATTGCCTGTAATACATGATTTCATGGTGTGGTCTATTGAATTAGTTGGGGGTGAGAGGGGTGGGGGAGACAGGAGAAAGAGCAGGAGGAAGAAAGTTAACGAGGAAATGGAAAGAGGAAGAAAGAGAGAGAGAGAAAAAAATGGTATTCTAGAAATTTTAAAAAACATACGTTGTCGTCCAAGTCACGAGAATTCAAAGCTTTGACAGGTAATCATTAGGTAATTAACATGATGGCACTGGGGGGGGGGGGGGGCAAAAAAATAATAATCGGCATTTCCCGTTTCCACCAGCTAACTTTGTACATTGTTTTTCTCCTAACTTCGCCCAGTTGAGCTTTTGTTCCCGAAATAACCATGCGAACATCTCACATTTCCGTCACAATGGGAACTGAAACAAGAGGAGAGAGAGAGAGAGAGAGAGAGAGTAATATGTGTGATGTAATACCAGTTTCCACAAGCACCGGAAGTTATGCTGATGAAACAAAAAATTCAAGAGAAAATAACTGTATTTTTTAGCCGAGAAAACTCAGGCTTTGAGAAGCTCTTTCAGATGAAAAAACAAATTAATGAATTTGTTTACAACAAACGGCTGTAGACAGAATGCAGTGTTTTTGTTTTTGTTTTTTTTGACACGATAAGCTCGAAACCTGTGACAGGCTTAACAGTCTTTTAAATCATTTCTGCTCTCGCACGCGTTATTTACACACTCAACAAAATCTCAAATAAAATATCCCAAATCGAAAAAAAACAACTGAATAAGAGTCTAATGCAATGACGCTTATCTCACGCAAGTGGCGTAGGCCAACGCTGATGTAGTGATAGCAGTCAAAAAAAGAAAAAAGGAAAACAATAATGAAAAACAGAGAGAATCTCTTAATGCAACAGAATCGGGAAACTTCTATAATTTCATTTACAACCAAATCAACGAAAAATCCAATAAAACAACGGGATTTGATAACATACAACTCTGCAATCCCCGCGGACACGATAACACACAACTGGAATCATTATCCTTTCCATGGGCGTGAATGAAATTAGAGTGACAATTGTATTGGTGAATACACGTGCAACCACAAATACATGCCCCTCCCAAAAATATGCCTACATATACACACTCGCGCGCCGGGGCATACATACACATACGTACATATTCTGAGGTTCGTATGAATGCTTTAGATTATTTTGTTGTTATCGTACTGTTCAAAATTTATAGAATTTCCTGGCCGGTGTCAAGCATAGCATATTCTTTTATTGTTATTATTATTGTTATTGTTACTATTATTATGATTATTTTGCCTTTGCAGCATTGAAGACAACAGCGGTCAGAAATAGAATATTAAATGCTTTGCAGTTTGGTTGTCTGAATGAGAGAGGCAATGGTGAACATAACGAGGGAGACAATGGTGAATATAGATCTAACCTAAAACAGCTCTTCTCCCTAAGAGGGTCGTAAGGTCCTTACATGTAAAATCCTGTTCATTTCAGTGTGGCAGCTTTCACAACCAGAGTCATATATGTACAGGATTGGGAAATTTCAAATTTTAAACGTTCATTAATATGTTTCTTTGTTTATTTACTATTATTTTTTAAAAAGATGTCATGGTTCAACAACATATTCGTCCCCAAAGCAGGGAGTTGGTAGTAAGACAGTTTGCAGCGGTCTGGTAGAGCCCACTATTGAGACAATAAATACGTTACAGGACAAAAAAAATTATGGCAAAGACAAACGGGAGAAACAGGCGGTGCCGTTTTAACATTATCATGTGTCCCTGGACAAAACAAGGCGGGATTTCTTCCCCATTTCAAAAACCAATGTAAATTTGCATACACTGCCCCCCCCCCCCCTTGAACCCCTGGGGTCCCTGGTCAACTGCCCAGTGTGCCCATGCGTTAAGGCGGCCCTGGAAAGAGGAAACTAAAATACAAACAACAAACACCAACGGTACAAATGAAATTTTCCACAATAAGAAAAGACATTGGCAGGTTTTAGTTGTATTATATATTTCTTATTTGATGTTTAATGCAATGATTGCATCTGGGTCATGGTGAATCATTTCTTGCCTCTGTCTTTCATCTCAGCTTCTATTACCACCTTACCTTTTTTCACAAGTCAAATGTGAACTTTGAAATATGGATAAGACTCTTTTATATCAATCCATGTTATTATTTTTTGTGTGTGTGTTTTTGGCAGACGTAAATATATCTCTGTCTTGTATATTTAATGAACATTTCAGTGCTGTACAATTCATATCACCAGACAGTTTTGAATTTGGCTGATGTTGGGAGCATTTGGTATTTTACATTATAAGACATTGCTGAACTGACTGTGAGTTAAAGGTAGGCTGATTCGATTCAGAATTCGAAATTCGATGAATTCAGGAACCTCAATTTGAATCCGACGAATCACACATCACAGCCGAATCTGAACACGAATCAGACGAATCAGACGAATCAGACCTGAAGGAGAAATGAAGTATAAGAAATAGTTTACCATAATAAATCCCGTTTAAATATTATAAATAACAAATGCACACCAAAAAGATACTATGTCTCTAGCAAATTTTGAATAAATAGTTCGGTATATCTCATGCAAACTGACAAAAATGCCGATGAAATACGGTATTAAGTTATTTTCCTCTGCACAGTGTCTGATTCGAAGTTACGAGGGGTGTTCGAATTTGACCCGAATCAAGTCGAATCTCCCTGCGAACATAGTCATATGACACTCTTCCATTGTGATGATTAGTTAGTTGTGAATAGTACTTAATGAGCGCTGACCTCGATTCGAATTCGAAATTCGTGTTCGTCGAATCGGGGTCACAAAATGTTCGGGTTCGCGAATCAGCCAGTTCATTGATTCGGCCCACCCTTACTGTGAGTACAATTCAATATTTTCTCTCTTTGACTTTGTAATTATAGACTACGTGCTATAACCTTCCACGAAGATTCAATACTGAACAGGCTATGGATTAACCAACTCCATTCAGCTTTCATATGCTGTTTCTGTGGTTTATTGGGCTGACGGCGTCTGGACACAGGCCTTTAATGGTTAATGATAAAATTTGCATACCATGAGAGATTTATTGTGGTCTGAAAAGCTAATCATGTAATTATGATCACCATGCTCGTCATTTCTGCCCAAGGTTTTCGTCATTTCTCTTCTTCTGTCTGCTTCCACACAATCTCTCACGATCTCTTATTAGGTACACTTCGTGCGTTCAAGTTTCAGCCTAACCCGTTTACTATTAAGAAAGACGCAAGTAATAAAAGGCATTATTCAAGGCTTCCCCGATTGCTCTCAGTATACAGACCTCCGCACGAGAAATACACAGAACAGGCCAGACGTCGTAATTGTAAAATCAATTAATTTCCGAAAACAATAACAGCTAAATCATTTGGTTCCTTTGTCTATTGCCACGAAACACCTGAATTGCAGGATGGCAAGGAATCGAACCACGTCAGAACCATCTATCATAGATTATTCATCTGCCTTGAGGAAAGAAATTGATCAATAACCTGTCAATAAACAATAATTGATTCCACCTGCAGCAATCAATTTCAGAAAAACGTTTTTATTTCTCACGAACGCTTGCCAAATATTTCTGTTTTCTATTTGCGTCTTGTCACACGCAGCGGGCTTTAGTGTTCTCTTTCATTTTGCTCAGAATCGATCATATTTTATTGTGGCATTGTTGTCTCTAGAGCTGCCCTGAAAACGAACTGCTTAAATTTCTTATTGCACATTGCTCCGTTTATTCGCTCAGCTCAAAATGATCATGTTATGTGCTCATTGTTTCAACAGTCAGCTGTATTGTTCTGTCTTTCGTCTTTGTTGTAATTTTTTGTTCTGGAGCTTTTCCTTCATGTACACTGCCTGACCCCCCCCCCCTCCCCACGGTCTCAAAACACACATAAACACACACACACACACCCTTGTTTTTTATCCTTTGCCCATGTATTTTTTTTTCTCCCAGACTTGATTTCTGTCCTTCTTTTATATCAGAATCTGAGGTCTCATTCCTCCATTCATTCATTCATTCATTCATTCATTCATTCATTCATTCAGCATCACACATGACATTTTCCGCCAACTATTGTAATACCAGACTGAAAGTAAACTGACGGCTAGACGTATTACTAAATTAGATCGTGACTCTCTGGTTAAAAATGCTGCAATGAAGGCGGAGATGACACCTCTCGAGTTTATTCATTGGGCACCGAACATCATGTTTTTAGCTGGATAATCAATTGATCTGTCATACATAATCAATGGTCAGTGTACAGTTTGTACAGGTCAAATCTTCTCCAATAACTTTGCCACACTTCTTGGCAAGATTACAGACGGACAGGAAAGGGGCAAAATGTATTGCAAGTCGCTAAGATGTAGGCAGGTGTGAGAAGAAGTCCATAACAAAATACCCCCCCCCCCCCACAACCCCTTTCTCTTTCTCTCTGTCTATTTCTCTCTCTCTCTCTCATAATTATTTTTACTCACTCATGTCACCCCTACGCGCAACCCCAACGCGATCCATTGCCTTTTCTGCCTACTAGCAGTTTCTTGCTAATGGTTGTTGATTCCTGAGCTCATTCATAGTTATTTGTGTCACTGTTTGCTCGTAAATAAATCATAACTCTAGAATTACTGAGAGAGGAGATACTGGGAAAGTGACATTACTTTTTGTCTCACCCTCTTACTCGTTCTGAGGTAGGCCTATACCTCGGAGTTCTGTACTGACTGCCCAGAACAGGTCTTAGGTGCGAGTAAATATTCCCACTGCAAGTGCTCTTTTTAACTTCGGGGCAAGCCGGCGGTCACGAGCTGTTCAGACAAGTATGTGCTGTCCCTGGGAACACTGGTATAGATTTACAACTGCATGACCCGAGCGGCAGTATGCGAGGCAAATACCGATCATTGATCAGAGATTCTCCGTGTCCATCTTGTCGTGGATGGGATCATTAGATGTCAATTATTTATCAACATTCGCTGAGTGGTCATCCAATCAGCCGGTCCATTTTGGGTGTGTTCTGATGGCCAAATGCTTTTCCCGATCCTTGCACTGAGACATGCCGATATTAATAAACAATAACTATGACACAAGAAGATTTAGGACAGTTTGCAGGAGGCCGTGTCAAAGCGGTCAGTAGATTTATTCCGTAGTAGGTTGTGGACGTCCATACAGCCTATTTTCATAAATTAATACATGGGATAATGAGTTGTATGGACATGGTTACGCTATGGTTTATTGACAACACACACGGCGTCTTGAAGGAAAGTATTCTCGGGTAATTTCAGGCGACAGTGGCTTAGTACTCGTATGGGCTATTACGTAAAATTGTGTCATATTTCTCAGATATGAATGTTTCCATTACCCAGTCATTTGGGCGCATTTAGAAAGCAGAAAGCAGTTTCGAATCTTGTCAAGGGCGGAACATTTTATCCTGATTGTTTCATCATTACAGTAATGTTATATAGGGGTTGCTTTCCAGCCATCCTGTACTGCTTCATACTTGCCATAGCACGATCTGGAAGAAGGGGTAAGAGGGTTATAGCTTTAGAGTTTAGCATGTTTTGAATTTCAATTCACTCTCTCAGTTTTAAAAATCATTTCATTTGACTTTCGTAAAGTTTAACATGACATGCGAATTGCGGTGTTGGCAATGTATTTATGTATAAACTTTTGAAATGGATGTGTTAGAAACTAATAAACTATGGAATTAGATGATTTTCAGTGGCACAGTTGGACAGTATCCCCTAGCATTACTGTTGCCCCTTCCATTTTCATTTCTGGGCAGCCATTCCTTATTAACTCCTACCCCTTTCCACCTCACAGAGATGCCATTAACATACACCGTTAAGCTGGTTCTCCTTTTTACATTAATTTTTTGGCTGTTCAAGTAAATCATTATTTGTTTCACCAGTCTCAGAAATCATGTCACCACAATGATTCCATATAGGCCTACATAGATTACTTATTGACACAGTTAAACAGGCGCAATGCGGTCGTTATCGAGTCGAGGCGCCATGAAATCCAAACTCAAACTGAAATAAAACGGACATCATTAAGACAATGTTTCTCTCAAAAGTCCCAGCCGTCACTTTGCTGGATGAATTTCTCCGAAAGAGGACGGGGGGAAAAAGCAATTGACGCGTGAAACATTATTCTGAGCAAGACCAGTTTGGTGAAGCGCAAACAATCCTGAAATAAGAAGAACACATTGGGGAACTAAACTACTAGTATGGGTCTGCCTCCGTTCTCCCCATAATTATCACCACGGCAGCTACAACGCGTTTACTAGGACGATAGATGTTTGATGTCTAGTCACATAACGATGTAATTCTGACCTGTCAACGCCCAGATAATGTCTACCCTGTCAGGGACATTGTCCTTGATTCCTTGAACTTAGGAGCCTGGAAAAAGAATCGATTTGAGCCTGCGTCTCATTCTCGGCTGTTTAGTCATGAAATTTATTATCATGTGAATTGCTCATTGCGTCATAACTGTGGCACGTTTGAAGGGGCACATTACTCAGGGGATGCCTGATAGCAGCTTCAGTTACATTTCAGAATATGGGTCAAGGTTGGCGATCGCCCTGAGAATAAGAGTGATAAAACAGGTCAATGGGCAAAGTTTCAAGACGTGTGTTTCTGATATAGGTGGAACTTTCGTGACGTCACAGCATTGTTTACCGGAGCTAGGCAGCCATTTTGTTAGACCACAGATCTCTGTGTTAGACTGATAGCGAGTGCATAGACGTGGATGAGACCGAGTAACGAGATGCCGCACTTGTGTGCAGTTTTTGGCTGCACCAACAAATACAAAATTGGGCAAAGGATGTTTTCTATTCCTAATATAAGAAAGAATGGGGGCGAGGCCACTGAGCGTTCATCAGAAAGGCGAAGGAGAGAGTGGAGATAAAGGCCATCGGCCGAAAAGACATCTAGAACAAAACAGTAAAAGTTCACCACAAGGTTATTTTTTCTAATCCTGTGATGCAGGAAGGATCAAAATGAACAAAGAAACTGCCACTTGGACACAAATTAACGCTAACCCTAGACCTTAGGCTTAGTCCAGTTCCTAACCGGGGAATGCTATGAAGGGGTTTGGTTTGGTTTGGAAGGAGTTCCGAATGCAGGGTTACAATGTTGCTCATATAGACATATCTACCACCTACCACCGAGCATGAAAAAATATGTTGGATCCAGTGAATGAGTTAAACTAGTGCCTACATAATTAATACATGTAGTCTATCTAGATCTAGATATAAATGTAATGTAGGAAAATGGCTGTAACCTAACCATGTTGTGTCTAACCTGAATGTGTACATTGTGGTACTAAAATTCTATGGTTTCTTGGGCAAAGCTAGTGAATCCGATGGTGTAGGCCTAATGTTCCAAACCTAATTTGATATCACAATACTAACTAGGGCCTATAACACCTTGATACAGTTGTTGCTAAAACAACACCCACACCGTCACTCCAGGATTAAGATCTGGAATCTAGATCTAGATCCAGTCTACTCGATGATTATGATTCCTCCACTAATTTAATATCAAGTGTCCACATTTGATAGATCTAATCCATTTTAGGGTTAGCGATGGGGGAGAACATTAAAAATAAGACAGGGTAATACTAATACTGAGAGGTATGGGGTGCTAATTCCAAAATTTGCCTTGAACAGCTCGTGGGTGTAGGCATTGACAGTAAGTACTATGAAAATATCTCAGCATGATTGTGTGATGGGAGGAAATGCGGTCACATCTTTGTTCCACTCACAGTCTGGGACAGTGTCTGGGTCAACCCCATTGTTTAAACTTGTCACAAAACCTCTGTGCACTCACAGGATCCATGTTTCCTAACGCGAAGCCGAAGTAAACAAACCCGCCTGGTCTAACAAAATGGCGGCGGGGGTGTGTCCACCCGGCCACTCAAGTTCCACCTATATAGATTTATGGTCTTTACTGCTCAGGGCTGCTGTGGATAAGATATTTGGTAAGACATTTTGTCTTTTACTGCGAATGCATACCACTCAATACAACCGTTTGACGCCACATCGTAAAAACGCCTGAAACGTTTAAGTCTGAGGTCTGAGAATTTCTAGTTTTAAGCCTTGACCTCGAATATGCTGGATGTATTTTAGGAAAGGCAAATATCAGTTTAAACCAACACGTTATTCTCTCAGTCCTGTTGACAACATTGCAGCACCTCAGAACCATTCGGTAGATGTAAAAGGCTATCATGTCAGTGGTTGAGTAGTAACAAACGCATTTTCTTCTGAAAATTAAGAAAAGCAATAGCCAGCATTATTTGGGCTTTAAATCTACCGCTGTCAGGGGAGAAACTGCTGCGCCCTGCGATAAGTTCTGCATCTATCAGTGATTATCTTTTAGGTAATATAGTCTTTGGAATTCTCATTATCGTGAAAACCTCAACAAGATACATGTCTGATAGGGTGATTTCACTGCCCTGGGAAGTGAAAAATTACCTTAATTATTCGGCTACAGGCAGTACTTGGGCTTTAAAAAGGATGCTGAATTTAGTTTGCATAATGAGAGAGAGAGAGAGAGAGAGAGAGAGTGAGAAAGAGAGGAATAGAGAGAGAGGAATAGAGAGAGAGAAAGATAAAGAGAGAGAGAGGGAGGGAGGGAGGGAGAGACAGAGAGAGACAGAGAGACAGTGAGAGACACACACACACACAGAGACAAACAGAGAGAGAGAGACAGAGAGAGACACAGAGAGAGACACAGAGAGAGAGAGAGAGAGAGAGAGAGAGGGGAAGAACAATTTACGTGCCCATGACCTGTTGTTTCTTATTGCAAACCACAGGGGAATCCGATAGAATATACCTGAAATTTGAACTGGTAACTCAAGAGCTTTCACATAAATTGTCTGACAGAATCGGGTTGGCATTATTTTCTTTTATGTCCTATGACAAAACCGAACGCAAACGCCCGATAAAAACTTGTAATTTGAGGCTGATGTAAAAATCGGTCGATAACTCTATCTACCCGTTCAACCGTTTACTTTAATATTCTTATACGGCATTTTATATCTCGTCTGGTAGCAGATGATGAACGGAAGGATACGCATTATTCTCTTGGGAAGATTGGATTTTTGTGGGTCACGGCTAAAGTACTGACTCAATTCACAATGATGATTATGTGAACTATAAAATGTACCTGGAAAATTTTAACACTGAAATACAGCTTTTCCTCTCTATGCTCTCGTCTGGGCATCATCAGTGCTCAGCAATGCACATCCTTGAGAGAGAAAGAGAGAGAGAGAAGGGGAGAGAGAAAGAGAGAGAGAGAGAGAGAGAGAGAGAGAGAGAGAGAGAGAGAGAGAGTCAGACAGACAGACAGAAGGAGGGGGAGGGGAAAGAACTAGAAGCAGTCAGTGGCAAATGTATAGGTAGAATGCGCATACCCACCATCTTGTCTGTCCGGACCCACTTAAGGCGTCGCGAACCAATTGGCGGCGAGTTTAAAAAAAGTTCACTACTGTAAACAATGACACATGTGTATACGCACATAGGAGACGTTCGGTCAATTCTTTCACTTCCGTTCTCTTGTTTACACGGATGGTAGGGAATCGGACCAGTTTGGATACATCCCTTCCACCCCTGTCACAACAGTCAACTGCAATGCAACCAGCAGGCATTTTAACTGCTTAGACACATCTCGAAGTTACACTCATCAGCTGATCCACCGGCCATCTTGTTTGGCGGAAGTACAAAACAAAAACTCTGTGACGTCATGCGCATTCTACCTATAATTAGCCGAGCAGGTCGTGTATTTTGAACTATGCATTATTCTTTAACTCTAACCTTTGCCTTATCTGTTGATCGTCTTGCACATCAATTTATTAACTAAAAAAAACCCAAAACAATTGATGCCATAAGTTCAGGAAGACAACCCAAAGTTAAAAAGAAAAGAAAACGCGGATAATATGTTAAAGTTTTACACGATTTTTAATCAGTGTCAGAAACGAATTGAATTTGATGTAAACAATTCTTGTCTGAACACAAACTCAGAGAGACAAAAACCCGCTTATTTATACAGACCATAAAAAGCAGATACAGCATTCTTCTTTCTTATAAGGAAAGCATATTTTTTAGGCTCAAGAAAATATTATAGTGAGGAATATATTACGTTTTTACTGTAAACAATCAATATAATTGATCGGAGCTATTTTTCTGATTTATGAGTTAAAAAATGATCCCGGCAGTGCCGCTTGTATACAGCCTAGGGCTTGTCCATAAAACAGCAAAATATGCTCGTTTTTATGGCAATGGTAATAAAATAACGTTTTGCGTCATGACTGACATAACGTTTATCTCAAGTGGTTTTGCTGTCCGAAATAGAAACAAAAAATGAAGCAGTTTTGCAGCAATTTTCATGTATTGATTTATTTTTGTCACATTTCCACAATTTAAGAAACAGAAATTGCACCAAAATGTCCATGCCGATAAAACAGTACATCTCCCTGTCCATGTCCCTCCTTCTCGCCAGTGACATCTTTACTCTCTGCCTCTTCTTGTCTCACTCGTCCACTCCAGAAAATGACCATCACAGTCGACAAACTTTGGCAAACGTCTGGTTATCCAATTCAATCTTTCCCCGGCAAACATTGCGTACTTGACGAGTTAGCGGACGAAATGAAAGCAGGAAAAATTTTCTGACCCGATCACTGCTGAAGCTCGTTCTTTATCCCGTATTTCTGTGTTTCTCTTGACGTCATTGGCGTTGTGCTCCAGCGAAAGTTGGTACCCCACAAGTTTTAGTGACGTAAGAGAAACAAACTGATAGGACAACTTCTACTGTTACATGAATGTTTGCAATTTAGACAGCTATTACGGTCCCGTGGCTTGAACGTTTGAAAGTAACTCTTATGAGTCAAAAGTTAGTCATCTGTTATTATCGCTGGTTTTTCTATTTTTATTTCTCATTACAGCAGTTACTTACTGGACCTCTTCTAATTAATGTTTTGACGCTCTGTTGGTGCAATGCTCTTAGATTCCTTCGTATTACTGGAGGTCGGCTTAAAATATGACCGTTTTTTTTTTTTCGTTAAATCGGCTCGTGTGAAGACAATAGAGGCATTGAGCCTAGGCTAATGTATGCATATAGAATGTTCGATCATTTCCGGGCGACTCTCGGGTCAGATCTATGCCCGAGATCGGCGAATGAAACTGTCTGCCGTTTCAAGATATAATTTAGCACCATGTTGTATGTGCTAATTGTCGTTTAAGTCAAGGATAAAATGGAGATTTTGTCTATCGCAGTGGAACTTACTGCTGTCCAACTATGAACTTTGCAGCAGCGGCTTTTGTTTATTGTCATCTGGCAGTGCAATAAGACGACCGGAATAGGCAAAACAACAACAACAACAACAACAACTCCATTTTGCCCCTGAAAACAAGCAATTTCCTGCGTTTTATTATTTGCCGTTCCCCCCGTGTCATTTTCTTGGCTGGCCGAATTTTGCTTTTTGTTTCATCTAACAAACCCACATCATGAGACCTGAAACGCGAAGTTCCCCGGCTGGACAATTTTATCCCTCTCTCTCTCTCTCTCATCCTCATTTCTCTCTCTCCTTTTTTCTTCCTATTTCTATACCCTCATTATTGTTTTTAGCATTAGCCCTCCATCCATCACTGTCACGGCCATCTCTCTCCCCGCGCGCACTGCGTAGCGATTTTCAGTTCTCCAGGGACATGCGGGGTCTGTTTTATATTACAGCAAGTGGATGTATCTAGATTTTAGGGCAGGCTCATGTAGAGATTGTGCATGCTTTTTAAGCTTTGTTAGAAAGAAACTAAACGACACTCAGTGAATTCCGAAGTATTGAATATCAGCAGAATGGGATGCCAATGATTCGATTTGAATGCAGTGTGCATCAATATCGAACAATACAAAAGGAATATTTTGAGGGGTTTAGAGAAGGAATGACAAAAAGAAAAGTCAAGAAAAAGAAAATTCAGGTCAGTGTCCCTTTTACACGTACGCCCGTAGTTTATAGTCTCATCGTCTCACAGCTCTTAACAGTCTATACTGTCAGAAATCGAATGTCCCAGAAAATGCGGACACGGGGCTGTTCGTCACTGTTCTTCATCGTTATGCCTGCAGTATTTTATTTCTAGTGGCCCCAATATGGATTTTGGCGCAAAACGCCCCTGGCATGCTGGCTACATCGTTACTCACAGCCGACGCGTCATATTGGCAAAGTTTCATGCGTAAGTAGAACACATTTTATGACGTACAAGAGAGGGTATTGGGACATGTTGTGGCAAAAAGAACATACATAAAGAAAAAGCATTTGGTTTTTGGCACAATAACAATGATGCTATCCAATACTGGAATGAACACGATGGAAGTAACGAAGGCTGTTCAATGCCACATCGTTACACCGTTTATCTGCACATTCCCTATGCCACAGTCTTATCGTTGTTTTTGCTTAGCAGGATAAATAACCGGGTTGAAATTTGTAGAACTCTGATGAACAGAGGACGAGCTTTGCGAAATGGATTAAAATACGTGTTTTATTATTGGAAATAATAGTGCAAAGTTATCAGACAAATGTGCTTAAAATAAATACCAAAAAAAGAGTTGACATTTACATCAAAATCACGCATACACACACACACACACACACACACACACACACACACGCAGACACATCTACTCACATACACGCACGTACGATCGTGATGTACACAAACGAGCACATTCACATCCCAACAGTCTAGCGTAGACACAGAAAATGCACGCAGGGAAGAAATTCAAACCCTAAGTGTGTGTGTTGGGATGGGTGGGGAGTGGGTGATCAGCTCACGCTCAGAGACGAAGGTCAATCAATGATTAATTACATTACCAGAAATGATGCAGGGCTGGCACTGTCGCGCCCAGCACACGTGTATTGGGGCCGGTGTCTGGACTTGTAGAGGAGGGTGAGGGAGATGGGGTAGGAGGAGGTGAGAATGTGGGTGACATTTACCAGTCAACATGAGACATTTGTTGGGACTCTGGGACATTACAGTACAGGCAAGTGCAATCAGCCTACCTCTCTGGGACATTTTACTGTAAATGCCAGTGAAATCAGCTTAGCTTTCTGGGACATTTTACTGTAAATGCTAGTGAAATCAGCTTACCTTTCTGGGACATTTTACTGTAAATGCCAGTGAAATCAGCTTACCTTTCTGAGGCAAGTGCAATCAGCCTACCTCTCTGGGACATTTTACTGTAAATGCTAGTGAAATCAGCTTACCTTTCTGGGACATTTTACTGTAAATGCCAGTGAAATCAGCTTACCTTTCTGGGACATTTTACTGTAAATGCCAGTGAAATCAGCTTACCTTTCTGGGACATTTTACTGTAAATGCCAGTGAAATCAGCCTACCTCCCCGGGACATTTTACTGTAAATGCAAGTGAAATCAGCCTACTTCTCTAGGACATTTTACTGTAAATGCAAGTGAAATCAGCCTACTTCTCTAGGACATTTTACTGTAAATGCAAGTGAAATCAGCCTACTTCTCCAGGACATTTTACTGTAAATGCAAGTGAAATCAGCCTACTTCTCTAGGACATTTTACTGTAAATGCAAGTGAAATCAGCCTACTTCTCCAGGACATTTTACTGTAAATGCAAGTGAAATCAGCCTACTTCTCTAGGACATTTTACTGTAAATGCAAGTGAAATCAGCCTACTTCTCTAGGACATTTTACTGTAAATGCAAGTGAAATCAGCCTACTTCTCTAGGACATTTTACTGTAAATGCAAGTGAAATCAGCCTACTTCTCCAGGACATTTTACTGTAAATGCAAGTGAAATCAGCCTACTTCTCTAGGACATTTTAATGCAAATGCAAGTGAAATCAGCCTACTTCTCTAGGACATTTTAATGCAAATGCAAGTGAAATCAGCCCCTCTCTGTGTGACGACTCACAGGGCTGAAAACTTATTCAGGATGCAGCAACAGTATCCATCGTTACTCTATCTGTAAATGGTATACTCCACTTGCAGTCACAGAAACTTGTGGTCCTATGAAATTTTTAATTTCAATTCGTCCTTTGTGGAAAGTTCCAAGACCATTATTATGTTTCTTTCCCCCAGGAGTTTCAGTTCTTCTTTTGGATTACAGCCGATCTTCGCGACTGTGCATGCTCAGCCGACGTGTACTTGAAAAAAAAAAGGGGGGGGGGGGGGGGGAGGTGGATCACAATTTTTGGTGACGCAAGTGGAACACACCAATGTAATGATCTGTTTCTCGGGGCTTCAGCATAAAGGCTGGTGGCGCTAACTGTTTATCTTGACATTCGTCATTCTTTTGTTTTTTATCCGTACAGCTGGACAGACAGAACAACAGAGAGAATTATTTGAGAAATTTGGGCAGAGTTTCATGGGAGCTGGGGCTGGTCTTGGATGGGCATCAGGAGACATTGGGTTATTGTGGCTGTAGGGTGAGAGGGCCTACCTCCCCCCCCCCCCCAACCTTTCCCGCCAACAAGACAAACTCTGTGGATGACACGAATTTCCTTTATTGCATCAGCATCAAGACAGTTTATGTAATGGATTCTGACGTCAGAGAGCGAGGGAAAGAGAGAGAGAGAGAGAGGAAAGGAGGAAAAGGAGGAGGAGGGGAGAGAGGAAGGCGCGGAGGGGGAGGAAGAGAAGAGAAATGGATAGATTGAGAGAGAATAAGAGTAGGAGAAAGACAGAGGGGAGGGAGGGAGAGAGAGAGAGAGAGAGGGGGAGAGAGAGAGAGAGAGGGGGGGAGTGAGAGAGAGAGAGATAGAGGGGGGGGAGTGAGAGAGAGAGAGAGAGAGAGAGGGGGGGAGTGAGAGAGAGAGAGAGAGAGAGAGAGAGGGGTGAGTGAGAGAGAGAGAGAGGGGGAGAGAGAGAGAGAGAGGGAGGGGGGGGGGGTGAGAGAGAGAGAGAGAGAGAGAGAGAGAAAGAGAGAGAGAATTAATATTATTGTTCAGAGATACATCCCACCCTTTTCACTCCTTCCCGACCAGTTGTGCAGATTTCAGAGAACCAGGTATAGAGATAATGGTATGCAGATGGGGAGGAGACATTAAGGTATTCTTTAATGATAACTGCCAGTGCTTTGTCGCAGATAAACTTGTACACAACCCTGTAATTGTATTGCACTATCTGAACCTACACCAAGTAGTATTGTACTATTCAGTGGGCAGGTGTGCACAGTTTAACAACTCTTTTCCCAGCCATATCCAACTCCAACTTTAACCCTTACCCCAGACCCACTATCCCTCACTGACCCCACCCCCACACACATCCAAACTCACCCCCGACGGACCACTTTCATCCATTGACCGCGGTGGCAAGTGGAAAGCACTCACAGTTTGAAGCCGACGAGTGTGTTAGAGCAAGGGAGATGGCGGGGTGGAAGCGAGAGCAGAAACAGCTAATGAGTGCTCACGCTCAGAGCGGGTGGATGCGAAATAAAACAGAAGGGCTTTTTTGGCCTAGGTTATAGAATAGCCGTTTACGACAGGGACACTTACATTGTAGACTTCCAAACGGGAAATGGATGTGTGTTCTTTAGAGTACTCATTCTGATGCTGGAGCGTGTTCGATACGTAGGGTAGCGTGGCACTCAGGCACCACGTTAGGCTTGAGTTGGGACTCATCCACTGGACAGAGTTGGAATACTTTCTCTGGATGTACTTTCGGTTCGAAAACCATTGCAGACCAGAATGAATTTCGGAGAGAACGAGGTCTGTCTTCTTTTTTTGATGTGATTATAGGAAAACTCAAGTGGGTTTGTCGACAATTAGTGCTGGCCTAGACTGGAGTCGTTTCTATTGATTTTATGAGGGAGAAATGTATTGATGTTTCCTTGTGTGAGTTGAGACCATTTACATGTAGCAATCATTTGTGTTTGGTTAGGGGCTGGAGTAGTTACAAGTAGTGATCATGAAACGCCTGAGGCGATAGACTCGAGTACCTTCATTAATTATGATGCCAGTTTCGTAAATCCTGTGGTCGATTATCTTCATTTCTTGACCAAGAAAACTATGTGAGTGAGGCATAAAATTTAGTATAAGTTCACAATTATGGTGCCGTTTTCGCTTCGTATATCCTGTGGGCAGTTATTTTCATTTCTTGACCAAGAACAATGTGTGGTGTAGAATTTAGTGCAAGTTCATTATGATGCCAATACTGACATCTCCAAGACAGTTGTCTGTATTTATTGACCAGAACCAGTGTAAAGCAGCATAGAATTTGGTTCACATTCATGTTGTGCTAGCATTGCACAACTCAAGGTACTTCATTCTTTACCTTAAATTATTGACCAAGAACAGCTTTGAGCACAGAATTTAGTACACGTTCGTGTGGATTAGTATTGTACGACTCAAAGTATTTGATCATTTATTTAATCAAAATTCATTGATTTAGAACAGTCTCAAGCAGAGAATTTGGCACAATTAAGGTCATCCAGTGCTTGTATCGTGATACTCTCTTAGGGTTCACCAATATTTCTTGCAGCCAAAACACTCACACTCAGCAACTGACCATTAATGGTAAATTTTAATTATGTAAATGAAATTATATCTAATTACAAATTAGTTTTTCACAACGTCTTCTTGTTCTTGGAATCGTGCATTAGAAGTAACAGTGAGCCAGTGCATAGTCTCTTAAAATGACTGTTTAGTCATGGGACTTTATCAGAATTAAATATGTTAGAAAGGTGGTTAAGTTCCAATTCTGTTGTTGCACCACAATTACTTCAGAGAGCATTAATGGTCACTGCTCAAGGCTGATGGCGTCAGTCATTTTTTACACTTTTGAGATATTAAGAAAAGACTTTTGTCCTGTCATTTGGTGTCTTACGTGCATATACTATTATAATTCTATTGAATTGTTACTTTTTCCTATTGACACATTTCTTTTTCTGAAATATTATCTGATAGCCCCCATCCTCGGGAATGCAGTGAACCGCCAGTTGCCTTTTGCCATAAGTCTGACACAATGCCATTATTGTAGAGCCTTTAGTTGATCACACTTTGTGCCTTAGTTAATCTTTCGGGGCGCAGTCTATGACGTAATTAAAAAAAAATAAAGTAATTGTAATAAAGCTCCCCCCTTTTTCTGCGCGTCCCGAAAGTTACGCTGGACCACTAGCGGTTCAAGAAACGCACATGTAAGTAGAAGTCTATGGAAGGATGACTACAGGCAAGAGAGATTTCCCCGGGAGATTCTGTGCCCGGGATTGTGACATTCCCGAGTGGCTACGTAAATCACGGCAATCATGGCAGTTAATGACTAGGTAGGGAAATCATACATGATGTGCTTGCGCTAGAATCTAGGACAAAGGGCGCCGTACTTTCGTTGCTTGCTGTCGTTAGCATTGTTGTCCACATGGGCATCACCATTGTTGTTGTTGTTCTTGTGATAGATATGAGTATCATCATTCTGTAGCAGTTTATTACTGGTTAGAGTAAAAATTTGCCAGTCTTTCATCAGGACGGATAAGGTTAAAAATATTAACTTAGAAAACACGATGTTTTATAGTCTGTTGTTTAAAGACAACATACCAAAACAACATTAGCTGACATTTCCTATTTATTATCTGATTATCTTAACTGCTGTCGTAATTGGGTGGTTATCGTCATCATCATCATCAATTTTATCCTGGTTATCATCATTAAGATAGTTATTATTATTTAACGCCATTATTAAGGTCAAGCTGCTTATATTATATTGTCATTGGGTTTTTATGAATGAGTTGTGTTAAGACACCACCACGTAGGAGCAGTATTACAGTAACCGTAATTTTACTTCCTGTGTTGCCAAATCCGTTGCACAAAATAAGGTTATCGGATTTATGTCCGCTGAAAATTTTCAGACAGTACTTGAAGCCACTCAGTATCGAATCTGGTCCGAAGTGGAGCATGAAGCCTGTGACGTCAGGGCTTCCCTAGTGTTTTAGTGATGCCACATTTTGTTCTCATCCGATTCTTGAGCCGTTGAAATATCGATTTTTAGTCTAACAAAAGGTTTCAAGTGCTCTCGAGTACCGACACTCGTAAGAGATCTGGTGTGATTGTGATCTTTTGTTGTTGTTGTTTTAGACTACTGATTTAATTCAGAACATACACACACACACACACACACACACACACACACACACACAAATGCTCGCGCACGCACGCAAATGCACACACCAGCATACAGATATCCATAGCTCTGCAGCTGTGCTGAGATCGAAATTGGTGCGTTGTTCTAATACACTATTCCGCCAACCCTGAACCACTCTGTGCTAGATTAGATCAAACAGTTGCACTCGCCATACATGGCAGACAGAATAGAACACGGTAAATGGAGGATTTAACTTGTCATTTATGATCGATCCAATTGATTTCGCTGAAATGCAATTTACAAAAGGCACCTACCGATTATCATAGCCACACCTTTCTCCTTTCTCACACTTCTCTGTAATGCACAAACGCCCCAGTAACTGATGTGAATTTACCAATCACTTCTAAAGCCCCGTTCACCACTGTTTGTGATGCAGGCTACAGGCTTGTTTAGATGCCAACAATCCGTGCAAGGTTGTTATAATACTGGTACTGTTTACCATTGTAATTCCCATAAAATCCAACAGATGTCTAGTCGAACATTGCACATAGTAGTTTGGGGGGGGGGGGGGTTGTTTTTAGACTAAGGTAAGGACAATTGTTTAACCTCATGATACATTGTATTTGGACCCGTTTCATATTTGGTTTGAAATAGATACGTATCATGCCTGAAAGCTGAAAAATACTTTGACATTATGTTTCAGATGCAATTCGACGTTTCAAGCAAAATTTAACGTAATGAAGCTGTCGTCGTGTCCATGAAAGACAAGAAAGTTGATGAGTTAATTGCAGTTATTTGACGATCAAAGAATTAATTTCCTCTCTGTTCCTTCATTTCGCTGCAGATATGGGAAAAAACCCAGAATAAATAATATGTCCAGCATTGAACAGACCCTTGAACGATTCTGATGTGCTGATTTTCAATGATTCAGTTGACAGAGTATTCCTGGATTGACGCGCATCTGAAACAATGCAAAAATTAACAAGGTCGACCCGATCTGTCGCTCGATACGCTTCGTTGACAAAGCAATTAGTAAATAACATTAGTTTTAAATGAATTGAAACTAACGAGCGTACATTGGGGAGTGAGCACTTAGTAGAATACACAAGGTCACAGAGCATCTGAAAAAAAAGAACGAACTGACTGGGTTCACCGAATCACCCCATATCCTGTTCAATGTGACAATTTATTTGTGGGCACGAACCAAACTTCTCCTTCTGTTGAAAAAGTCTGCCTTTTTGCCTGTAAAGTACTGCTCTCGGGGTCTGCCAAGGTAGGAGAATATGGGGATTGCTGGGTACAAAGTTATTTAAAAATTAGCCCTCTATTTTACGCATATTTTTATGACGAAAAGGTCTGCATGCAATGCGAATACACAGATTACGAGTGAATTGATTATGATGACGTCATGACAGCCGTTTCTATGTCATTTTTATTTTCTGGCATGTATCTGAAAAAAACGGTGAAATATCGAGTTTTATGTCACTTGTATTATTTTGGTACCGATTATACTGCTGGTTCTTTGCTTATAGATGTAGACTTTTTATTGTCAACCTGCACGGCTCAAACTCAAGCCTAAATAAATGCCATTTCAGCTCCCATACTCGTTTTGGCAAAATGTAGAAGTACTAAACTACTATTACCTGCAGAGTATCGTGCAAGAGCTTTGCTTTCAATTGTGTCGAAGTATTGATTTTGTACTGCCAGGGACTAGTTCTCGAATGCTTACCATAAAACCTTTGTCGTGTCATCTGAAAGCAAAGCAGTAAATGCCGCTCTTTTTCTATGCTCCAGTCTGAAGGTATTCTGTTCTGAACAACTAATTTGTTAAAGTACTGTTGGAAATTACTTGTATGGCAACAGCAGTTGAGTGTAGAACACGGCCAATTGATCAGGACAGCCAAGACAGTCAAATTCAGGGTACAAAGAGGTAGAGTTTATAGTGGAATTGTTTTTCCTTATATGTCTTTCCACCAAACTAAAATATTAACTTGGGTCATAACAGATAGCAATGTCAATTTTTCTTAAAACGTTGGTAGTTTGACATATTAATTCATGATAGCTTCAAATGCCATCAGTGAAAACTACAGAGAGCAAACGAGCAAGTGAGCAAGGAACAGAGCGAGAGAAAGAGAGTGACAGACAGACAGAAATGCAGAGAGATACAGAGAGGCAGAGAGAAAGAAAGACAGAGAAAGAGACAGAGAAAGAGACAGAGAAAGAGACAGAGAGCGAGAGAGAGACAGAGCCTAGAGAGAAAGACGAGAAAGAGAGAGAGACCCAGAGAGACGAGAAAGAGAGAGAAACAGAGAGAGAGAGAGACACACACACACACACAGAGTGAGAGAGACACACACAGAGAGAGAGAGAGAGAGAGAGAGAGAGAGAGAGAGAGAGAGAGAGAGAGAGACAGAGACAGAGAGAGACTTAGTCCACAGGAAGGTTTGTTGTCTCCTTGTTTGGAATTTTATAATCAACTTTAGCTCCAGATCATCAAATTTTAAGGTCTGCTGTACAAACTAAATAACTGTTAACTCTCTCGTTCCCAGATCTGAAAACTACCTCTATTTTGTGTGTAGCTGTTTGTTTTGAATCAAATTCTTCTGGGCTGTTTCACTGGACATTTAATGTAGCTTCTTAAAAGGTCAACATGCAATAACGGGCTTTAAAGACCGTATGATTAGAATGTTGATGGGTTATTTCTAATTAATTCAGAGAAGATAACTCTTTCTATGTAATTTCCCAGAACTTAAATCTCCGTGCCCGGAAAAATGAAAGGTTAAGTTCAACATCAGTTGGCATCTCACCCAGTAATGAAGTCCGTCCCTGCAGCCGCGATCATTCACTTTAGATCGTAAACTGATCCCGGCATTGAATACAGACCGGGCCGTCGATAACGCAATGTCTGATCGGGAAAATGCATCCTGCGTGGCATCCCGGGCTTAGATAAGATTGTATTTACGCTGTCGCAACGCATGTCAGTGGGAAAATTAAAGGAGATAAAACGAAGTGCGAGCTAGCTGGAGTAAAACGATAATTTTTTTTTACATGGCAACTGGAAACATCCATTCAAAGATATCCAACATCCAAGGGTTTCCCTCTCTTCCGACTCTGAAACCTTGCAGTTGTTACACATCTAGGGCCTGCAGATTTATTAAGTGAAATAGCTGTGTATTTAATAATAATGATAATCTAATATAAGAACGATTTAGAGAAGGTAAACCGTGAACTCCGAGACCACCACAAAACATAGAAACATGCTCCTTTCATCGAAACTTCCGCCGACAAAAAATACAATATGCGATGCACAAATAAAATTGTAGGTAAATACTTGTTATTGCGAAGATATTTTCGGGGTAGACCACAGACTAATAAATTAACCAGAGTGGAAACACGAGCTTCGGGCTGTGTCGTTTTTTACGGAATTTCCCGAGCGGCGACTGTATAACCAACATGGCCGCCGCTCGGGAAATTCCTATTCTAGTGCTATCTGCAGTAGAAATTTCTTTTTATTCGTCAAGATTGGTTGTACATGTATTAATTTCTTGGTGCGGAACCAAACTTCCGCGTTCAGTAGGCGCGTCAAAATGGTATCATTCAAAATTGTAGCTATGCTGAAGCGTCGGTCGCTGCCGTATACCTAGAATGGCGGATGGTTCATGACTTTTCGCTGTTTTGTGACGTCACACAATGGGATCATCCAGTCTGGGTATTTTATTAGTCTGTGGGGTAGACTTAACTCAAACTTTTCCATGCCGAGTTTTTAAAGTGAAATATCCCTTGCTTTTCCTGGCCATATTTTGTCATTATTTTCGGTGTCATATTCACTAAACAAAATAGTTTTCTCGGAATCTCCAACAGCCGGGTCGTCTGACAGGTGGTTGATTGTAATGTTCTTTCGTGAACTGTGATGTCAAAAGCGTAGAGAAAATTGGTTTCTTTAACAGTTTCTGTAGATGAAGCTCAAGATGTCCGGTTACGTAAGCTGGACTATTCTGCTAGTTCTTGAATCATCGTTATCGTGTCTCCTTCATCATCATTGTTCTCCTCTCTCTGCTCCATTTCCATCTCCTCAGTGTCATCATCCCTTTCCTCCAAGCAACACAACTGAAGACGGTTAGCTTTCGTTCTCCAATGCCGGCAACAGCAGTGAATTCTTGTTGTTCCTGTTGTTTTTTCCAAGCCATCCGTTACCCTCTGTAATATACAAAAGATTCAAACAAAGCCAGATGCTCTTGGCACAGCGTGACGGATAAGCTGTTGCACTAGACAATCACAGTGAATCATAGAGCATATGGCGCAACCCTAAACACAGCCTGGCAGAGGTTTCGGCCGCATCGATCGTACACATCTCTGGTTGGACATGAACCTGGACGCTGTTGTATTAATGCTTAACATGAATATTCTACTACATACGGGCAGACCAAATGTGGCATGTGATATTCAGTATAGGTGACGTTTTATCAGGTGACGTTTTATTATAAACACCATCTGAAGGATTTTGTGGAACGTCCAGGACCGGATTTTTAGCTAGTCTCATGGAAAACTGCAGATGTGTTATTTGGCAAATGTGTATAAGTATATAGAATGAGGCCGTGAAGCAACCCAAAACTGGAAAAATACAACCGTGGCTCAAGAGAAACATTGCTTCACTCAAGTTTCCAAAATGTGCCTTCCAAACAATTTCTAGCTTATTTGTTTGAAAAATTCCGGAGTTTTGACAGAGACTTTCACAGTGCAAGGTCTAAGATGTCACGAATTTTAGTTCACTATACTTAAAACCGCCCCCCTGCGGCGGGCATGATCCTCGTCAGTCACATAATTATCTGGACGTTATTTATTCAGATCTCGACGGGAATTCTTTTCTTCTGAAGGTCTCCTGTGGTCTAGTTCTCCTCAGAGTTTCTTGAAAGTTATTAAGATCTCATAATTGTGCCACTAAACTGCAGACTTTACGAAGCTAGGGATGGAGAGCACTGGTACATTTTGCGAAGAAACTGACGTAGTGTCCATGATGTGAAGCAATAACTAGAACACAGTGCCAGGCTTCAAAATCTAAAACGGCTGCAGTGGTTGTGTCTGTTTTGTAAAGAGATTCTGTCTTATCGTCTAAGTAATATGATTCGTTATATGACATAATAAAACACACACAAACACGCTTGTGTGTTTTTCAACGTTATTTCTCTCTATGAATTTATTGATTAGTTTTAATTGCTATTTGTTACTAACGTAAGACTTCCCAAAATACCCCCCCCCCTCCTCCATCTCTCTCTCTCTCTCCCTTTCTCTCTATTTTGTACATTTCAATCACGACAGAATCAAGCAGTTTTCACATAGTGTCTATTTCAGACATACTGTGTTCTGTCGGTTTGTTTTGGTATTTGTCATCAGTCCACGGATATTTTCCAGGAATCAATTTACCCTATCGCCTTGCGTGAGAAACCCACATCTCGTTTACCCTCGTGTAATTAGAAGATTGAACTTGAAAGGGCATTTCTGGCTCTGAAAATCCAATTTCGAAAAAGTGAAGAGTCGATTAACACCTAAGCAAGATAGGCTTCTCCGATTACAAACGCACGGTAGATATTACAAGTAGATTAGAACAGCTGTGCCCATCAACAAAAGAACTGTCTAACTCCACGTCTGTTGGAAGCCGAGATAAATTTATGAGCTTATCAGGGCAATGTTTATAGGACACTCCAGTCTTTCAGTAGAATAAAGGTCCAATTCTGCCGAGTCGAAACGTACTATTATTTCGTATCTGTTCTCTTTCTACTATTTAAGTTAAAGAAAAACAAAATGTTGGAACACAAATTTTATCAAAACAATGAAAGCAAAATCAGACCACTCTCGTCATGCATTCATGGGCACACTTATCCAAACTATCCACTGTCGGTAAGACTCACCAAGTATTGAGGTGTCATTTTATCAGTCTTTTCAATGTGGATGGCAGGTGTAGTGTGAAACATTTTGTGGAAAGCTGGGTGTTTATGACAAGGCTGAGATAGGAATAAGCAATTTTATTTTCTGAAATAATATTTATTATCTGTTTTCGAGTTTAATATTGCACTTTTGTATGTTCCAAACTCTTCAATGTAAGCTGAATATTGTTGATTTTTATCTAGAAGTAGAATAAACAAAGAGGGAGAATGATATTGTCCTTCTAACAAGGCATCATGTAGATTGTTTGTCCAAATATCCATTGGATACAATTATGCATTTATTTCTTAGCTCCAAATTCTCATGGGAGTTTTTATTTTGGAGTTAAAACAAATGGCCAAAAGCAAATTATGATGATGGAATTGCGCAATGATATGGAAACCTGGAGATAAACAATGGCTGAGAGCCCAGACGTTAATGTATGTGCTTGTGTCAATAGGTATTTTTGTGTGTCTGTTACATAGGGGGCCCGGATGTGGCGAATCGCATAAAAACAAGTACAGTAGAAAGAAAAAGTAACACCATACAACGTACAGTGCAACTGTTTGCTCGATGGCAAATGCGTCTTTCGGTTAAAAAGAAAAAAAGGAAATTTTCTGTTAATCAACTATTGATTTTTGTTCTTACTGCTGTTACTATGGTAACACTTATTTACAGCCGCCATTCTATAACATTCTTGAGTTATCAAAAGCTGGCAAAGACGGCACACTTATTACTTTGTTGCATACGCCGATCAGTGTGTATGGCAATAGATTAAGAAATTTGTTTGAGAACTAGATCTAGGTGTGGGCATCATCTTTAAAACGCCTTGCGATTCAGTACTTTATTTTCTGACTTTGCCTAAGGAATGGATTAAGTTTGCAACTTTACATGAGAAGTGACATTTGATTGATAGGTAATGCGGCTGACTCTAGACTTCTACGTGTTTTCATTCGAGCAGCTCGACATCAAGTTCTTTTCTGAAGTTTGGCAGCGCATAACTAACTGGGAAATCTATTTGTGAGCTCACATCTCAGTAATGCAAAATTCACTCTCTGTTTTGACATCAACACCCCCCCCCCCCCAAAGAAAAAAGCAAAACACCTCGCTATTATGCGAATTGCGCGAGCTTGCAAATGTGTGTGTGTGTGTGTGTGTGTGTGTGCGCGCGTGCGTGCGTGCCTACGTGCGCGCGTGCGGACATAGGCATATTTTGGCCCCGATGAATGTAAAAGTCACACAAAACCACATTGTTGTAAAATACAGGATGGAGGTCGGCCATGCCTCGACGATCAACTATTTAATTCTGACATTTTCTCCGACAGATGACCTTGTGTATGTCCTGTCGGTGGCCTTGATTGAAACACTTTGCCCTGTGAAGAATTGTTTTCGGTCAAGGTTGCACGATGGACCCGGCCCACAGACTAATAAATTAACCAGACTGGATGATCCCATTGTGTGACGTCACAAAACAGCGAAAGGTCATGAACCATCCGCCATATTAGGTTTAAGGTTGCGACCGACGCTTCAGCATAGCTACAATTTTGACTGACACCATTTTGAAGCGCCTACTGAACGCGGAAGTTTGGCTCCGCACCAAGAAATCAATACATGTACAACCAATCTTGACGAATAAAAAGAAATTTCTACTACTAGAATCGGAATTTCCCGAGCGGCGGCCATGTTGGTTATAAAGTCGTCGCTCGGGAAATTCCGTAAAAAACGACACAGCCCGAAGCTCGTGTTTCCACTCTGGTTAATTTATTAGTCTGTGACCCGGCCTAACGCCAAGGCTGCGTATAATCTGCAAAGTTAAGGTTTAGATGGCTGGGAAATATGAGCAAGAACTAGAGACGCTGCAAAAAAAAACAAAAAAAAAAACTTTCAGCATTTGAAAAGTGCACAAAATGTTCAATAAGAAAATGATTATTGCACACAGGAGAGATCTAAGAAAACAACAACCATATATCATTATGAGTTCACATATAAATTTCCAGTTCTCCATAGTGAAATTTATTCAATAGGGAGCTTTAATCTCGAAAAAGCTGGAGAAAAGTCCTCGAACGACTCAGAATTACCACCGATTTGATGAAGTCCTCGGCTATGTGCAACCCTGGAACCTGTCAAAGTGCAAGTCTTTTATTTGTATATAAAACAGCAGCCCTAAGTCCGACATTCATGCGTTTTCATTTGAGCGGTTTCTTGAATCCTACAAGAGCTGTCTTGTCTTTTAGCTTTGGTTTAGTGGAATATGAGACTTTTGGACAGTTTTATCCAACACGAGTCAGTAACCCTAGGAGTAGCTGTAATGATCTATCTACACAGGTCATGGAGTGAAAGTCAGAGGGATGGAGCGTCGAGAAATGAACATCCTAAACAGAAAAATGTCATGGGAGAACGCGCCTTAGTATGAATAATTCATTCACAAAAACATTGATGAGTCAGCGAGAGTGAGTAGCTCTGAATTCTGTCTAAGGCTCAGCATTCCTGGAAGTGTCAGCTACACCGACAACTGACTCACACAGAATTCTGTGTTTTTGCTACGGCATTAGAAACTGAAACTCTTCTTGAATCGTAAAAGGATGTTAATTATAGATGAGTGACAAAAAGAGCAGTCTCAAGCTCCGACTTGAATAGACGTGAAGTTGTTTAAAATAAAGGAAAAAAAGGAATATGAAACTGATTCACAAAATGTTCTATTTAGGACATGTGTTTGATTCATTTTATGTAAGGTTACTATGGCTTAGAAAAGAATTCGTTGAGATCCAAAACTGAAGAGAGGAAGTAATTATTATCTCGTAAAATTTCGAAACCACATTGCTTGAACATCAAACTTTCCCACACTATCCTCTTTCTAAACCAATGTAAGTGTCATTCTTTCTAAACCAATGTAAGTGTCATTCTTTCTAAACCAGTGCAAGTGTCATTCTTTCTAAACCAGTGCAAGTGTCATTCTTTCTAAACCAAAGTAAGTGTCATTCTTTCTAAACCAATGTAAGTGTCATTCTTTCCAAACCAATGTAAGTGGCATTCTTTCTAAACCAATGTAAGTGTCATTCTTTCTAAACCAATGTAAGTGTCATTCTTTCTAAACCAATGTAAGTGTCATTCTTTCTAAACCAATGTAAGTGTCATTCTTTCTAAACCAATGTAAGTGTAATTCTTTCCAAACCCTTGTTTGATTTTATATACAATCAGTAGCTGTGAAAGAAAATACAGGACCATGGGATCTTTGGTTTCTTTGTTGCGGCCTGAAGACCTGTGATTTGTTGCCTCAGAACCTAAGAGATAAAAGAAACACTGAGATGTTTAAGAAACTCCCTCTTCGCTGATGGAATGCAGTCACAGCTTCTGTCTGTTGTCCGAAACTGTGTACGTTGCGCACGTTAAAGATACCTTGGCAGCTGAAAGTCGAGAAGGGCAGGCCGAACAAGTACAAAATTCTAAAAAAAACTCATTCCTACCACAAAAAGACACAGAAACAATAACAAGAAAAATAAAAACAGGAAAAGTGCGGTGTAAATGCCAAGAGCAGCGAACCGCCTAAGATAAAGACCTAAACACTCTGGCTGTTGACTTATGTTTAGTATGTTCCTTGTGGTGCTCACTTGACTGTGACATAAAGAATGATTACAATGCGCACAGAACTTACACCAAATACATGTTATTTATTATTTATTTCTTGCAATAGGAACAAACCAACATATAGGCAGCCATTTTTTGTTTTGGTGACCTTGGAAAAAAGAATCTAAATCAGAACAGCCCATTTTCGGCAGCACTTAATCTCTGTGATCATCGCTGCAGGGAACACATCACTTTCCACTGACCTTGAAAATGGATTTAACTTTGCTCAAGGAAATGGGACAACTGGCAAAATTGCATTTCACGAATTCTGTTTAGCCTGAGGTAAACTTAAAACTGGCTGCTTGGAATATATTATGAGAGTAGGAATTGCTCAAGCCAGTCCCTGAATGTGGAAAAAAAAAATTATACATGAATTGTTTCAGTATTTTAAGTTTTTTTTTTTTTCATCGGTTACTTTGTTCTGGGAGCTGTTGAAAACGTGCATGTCTAAAAAATGTTTGTCACGATGGAACTTTCAACGATGGCATTTGTCAAAATTCACCCAATTTTCTTCAAGTGTCTCGTTTCCATGTTATATTGACATACTTTACTATGACATTTCGCCTACTCTGTCAATCTCTCTCTTTCTCTGCCTACCACCCTCTATCTGTCCGTCTGTTTTTTATTTGCCTACCGATTTAAAGTGTGTGCATATAATTATTCAAGCTATGTTGTGTTTGCAATACCATCTAAGAAAAACAAAATTTTACAAATTGTATAGCAAGAACTGTTGATCGATATTTTTGTGTGCGGGGTTCCCGACCTTTAGCTGGCTTACTTGATAACACTGTCTATCTATCTACCTGTCTGTCTGTCTGTCTGTTTGCCTGCCTGCCTGCCTGCCTGCCTGTCTGTCTGTCTATCTGTCTGTCTTTCTGTCTGTCTGTCTTATTCCATAAGACTAACAAATCTATTTGTTCCATGTATATCCATAAATGAATGTAGCTGTCAATTTAAGTGCCATTTCCCACGTATATTATCCACCTCTTTGTACACTAATCACACTGTCAGGTCCTGTTTACCATTCGCATCGAGCCGAACTCTTGCTGCTTCAGGAAACCTTTTCGTTGATGATAACATATTATATTTCCTTCTATTTATGTGACAGTTAGATCTCCCTTCAATGTCCTGACCTTCAAGATCCACATATTTGTTACAGCGCAGTCTGGCTTTGTCTATAGTCCCCTTTCATTGTTAAGTCAAAATATGGCAAAAAGGAAAAGTTGTATGTAGCAAAACCTCGCGTAAGAAATAATACCGGAACAATACAATAAGACGCGAAGGAAAAGGGAAAACAAATCGAGCTTTCCGTTAGAAACCGTCTTAAGGAAAACAAAAAACAAAAAAAAAAAATCAACAACAACAACAACAAAAAGAAAAACGCTTTTTTTCCCGTCCTTGGAATATTTAATGCCCGTAGATTTCTTAATGAATACCGCAGGTGTTTGGTAGGAGCTCCTGGGAGGGTTTTCTTCTCTGCTATCATTCTGTTACGGATTCTGAACATTGTCTGGCCTTTTCCTGTCTATATGACCAAGTTCAAGTTCGGTTTATTCTAGGCCTGGCGGCCAATTCAAAATACACAGATCATGTAAACAATCTTTGAAAACATTAAAAACAAACAAACAAACAGACAAAATGCACGGTCATTCACTCTCTCCGCTCCCTGCTGCAAGCCTGCAGCATTTATACACTTACTTACTATAGTATACAACTATAAAATACAACTTGTAATTGCCAGCAACAGTCATCACTTATCAATCCTTACTCCCCCCCCCCCCCCCCAAACCGATCTTTCCTCACCTCTCACCTTTATCTGTTGTGAATTTACTACAATTGTAGATATCACTATAATTTATTTTTTCACACGAAGATGAATTCAGTTTTCAGACTTCGCCAGGAGAAGTCACAAAGCGACATTATTGTATTCGTTTAGAACTTATGGCAAAACAGTGCAAACGAATGTAGTTCTCTATCGTGCATCGCCGACAGAAAATTTATGAGCTTAAACATGCTTGGTCTAACAAGTAGCCAAGACGGTAAAAACTGTTTCCTTATATCTCTGAATTTTTTGCAAGTTAGTAACCCGTGAAATCCGTCCTCCAATTCATTACAGGTCTCACACAATCTCATAACATACTCCAGTTTAGGCCTCTGCCACCTTCCCCTCTCCACCATAAAGTTGTGAGAGCCCAATCGTTGACCGTTATTGTATTGACGTTCTTTCTTCAAAGTCAAACCAAAACTTAATAAATATTAGGTCGTTATATAATGAGACTGCCAATAAACGTTGTTTTTTTTCTTTGCGAAAGGTGTTCAACAAAAGGCCTTATACCTCAGCCTGGTGTGTTTTTAAGCTTTTGTAATATGCCCCTTTCAGTAGGCTGTCGCAGTGGCCCAGTAGTTTGAACGCTTAACCCGAATGTAAATGGTTATAGGTCCAAATCCCCTGGGACCTGTGGCCCAACTTCTACTAAATTCTCGCCGACATTTTAAGGCTCTCACCAATCTTGTCGACGGCCTGACGAGGGCCTGAGCCTAGTCTCTGATATGAAACAATATTGTGCTGATAAGGGCTGTTACATTCCCTTCTCCCCGCAAAAAGAAGTACATAGGCTACATGTACTTGTTCTGTGGGAAACACACTATGGATCTTCAGGCTAAAATGTGAGTTCAGTGTCGTTAATACTATACCATTAGTGACATGGAGACTGAGCGCCCACTTTGCCGCATTGCGGGCCTCTAGCTCTATCCATAATGATATGGAACGAAACTATCGTTCACTCTGTCGTACGCCTGTGAAATGACGTGGATGCGATATTCATCAGGTTTTGCTTTTATTATTGGTTGCCATTGGAAACAGTGCACAGTGTTAGCACTCTGATAAATACGATACAAATAATGAAATAACTGTGTTAGCCAGTTGGCCAAGTTATGTTTTATTTGCACCGTGAATTGTTCAGAACATTTTAGAGTTAATGTTTGGTTTGGCCAGTCAGAGCAATATTCGTTTCGTTGATGAAATTGCCATGAAAATATTTTCGGAACTAAACCATAAACTGGCCACAACGATAATCTTAGCCGATTCCTAAAAACACCTGTGAAATTATTTGAACATGCAGAATAATTATGAGCATGCAACCAACCGTTTCACAAGGCTTGAATGAACACAATGTAATGTTACACTATATTGGAAGAATGTGACATGGAAACACCCATCCTCCCCTCATCTATTCACTAGTTTTGGAAAAACGGTAAATCTTAATTTAAAATAGCGTCGGCGTCTTTATACTTTGTAGTTTTAATAACTGGGCATCGTTACCACAATTCATTTAAACGTGTCTGGAACAAACGTATTTTCATTCCTAAAGTTATCACTCAGGATCTATGGAATTGTTTCTTTGACAGAGTGGCCATTCTCATGGCTGAGTATTATTGATAGGATAGTTGTGTTATATGCAAATTCGTGTCTCTGTCGAGGAATATTAATATGAATTCTCTGCCAGAAAGCGAACAATACCCAGCCTGTACAGACAGAATGGCAATCTCCCGGTACCGTATGCTGATCAGCTATGGTTACGGGTCGTTAAGAACCGTTACAGCCTTGCTCATCCTGCAATGATCCAAGCCTAGCGGCTAGTAATCGGGAAGGATATTGATTTTGAATGAAGAGTAGCAGGAGCAGAAAACTCCCCGAAAGAATGATGATTTAATGTTTCCATAGGATATGACGTATAGTCCTCTAGGGAAAGTTATTGTCTTCAGGTGCTTTCCCTTGTTCATGCATAATTGAAAAGTTGTAAAGGATACAACTTATATGTGTTAACAGCTTTCATGAGCTGTTGTAAAGCGCAGCGTGTTTTTACATAGGTTCGTGTATTTGAAATTTCGATAACTCACTGAAGAAATATCAAAACGTCCAGTGTTTCAGAAGTGAGGATGAATAAGAATGATTCTTGAAACCGGAATATATTGTGAAGAAGTTTTCGTTCTCAAGTTCAAGGCCCAAGAGAAGGGTGTCACTAATGAGTTGGAGTTCAGATTCATGTAGAACCGATGAATTTTGTTCATTTGATTTCTGACATTTCTTGTAAAAATGCTTCGACGATTTTTAATATTGCTTTATAATGGAAATATTTTTTGTGTCAGATATTCCGATATCTCGATATCTTCTGAAATATCCTTATGAACAAATCCAAGCTACTGCGTAAATCGTTATTTGTGTGTTCTAGGGTTAGATCCAAAGCATGAAAGAAAAAAGGCGAGGACTTTGATAACTGGAATCAGTTTTGATATTTGGGGAAAGTGAGTTTATTCAACAAAATATAACACAGCGGCACGTACCTTGTACCGGATAACTCGTGTTTAATTGGCATTTAAACAAATATAATTATTTACAGAACGAATGATGGACTCTTTGTCCTGGACTCTTCTTTGTCTGGGAGACTGGTCTGCACCACGCCTAATTTACCTTCGTTTACAGAAGAGTGACGCATTGTACAATCAAGTGGTGGGCGTCGCGTGCTGGAGCCATGATATGTCACTAATACCCTGATGGTAAGGGTGGGTTGATGTTTACAGAGGGTCAAGCCCTCAATCCCCAAATACCTGATGTCCGGCGGATGCCCATGTATAAAATGTTAAGCTACGAATAAATTCCAAGCATTTTACTAACAAACATTACTGCATGTGGCTGGTTTATATAAACTATTGAGCGTACAGTGTAACGTTTGTTGCAAAAGCACTATAATATTCCAGGAGCTATAGATAGGTTTGGTATATTATATAATTGCTGTATCATAAAGGTTCATTGTTATTGCCTGCAATAACTGCAAGGCTCGTTAGATCTACTCTTTTGGAAAACGAATCACGAAACTGATATAAAGGCGCCGTATCTGAACCCTCAGAGTAATTATTAAACGACACGCGTAGGCAATTTTATTCTATTATAGAAAACTTGGTTCTTTAGAAAGAAAGACCAAGTTCATTCTACACCTTCAGTTGTTCGAACTGCTCGGCTGTGATCATGTGTGACGTGTGATGGATCCGCTGAGCTTGGTCATCATTGCATGCGTTGTTTCTGTGAGTTTTTATCACGCATTTATGTGCAGTTCGTACGTGCATCATTCCAGAAGCAAAAACAAGAGAGCTGTTATACCCAAGAAAATCGGACCATACAAATAGGTACAGTTCTCATAATACAAATTAATAAGACAATGTGCGCCTTTGTGGTCGTATGTTAATAATTATGTTTCTATCTGTGTATGTTAAAATAACACCCATTCTGGGGCACTTTATTTTGTGAAATAGACGTAATAGTATTAAACTGGGTACTGACAACATTATAAGAACATTCACACGACCGTTGTGAACGTGATGGTTTGGAATTTGTGTTGCTGGAATTTTCATTGTTCTTGACGCTCACCAATACAAAGAGACTAAGGGAGGTATCATACAAAGACTGGTTAGAAACAGTCAGACGCTGCCAGCAAAATGTACACCAAAGAAATACTGACAGAAGCTGGCTGTGTCTGACCGGGCTTAGTATGATAGGGTTTTCCCGGATTTATTAAGAAAATATAGGAAATTATGATGTGCACTTCTTGTCTGTCAGCACCCTACTGTGTCTGCCCGGACTTAGGATGATTTCCTCTAAGACGAGTCTGCGGTTCAGAAGGTCTTGGTGTGAACGCTGCTGAATTTCTGTGGCATTTGTTGTTCAAATTTCTGTCTTGGAAAATCTCTCTAGGTAATATCTAGGTTTACAGAATAATGTTTGCCTTCTAGTCTAGGTCTACAAATTCTGGAAATCAGTCTCAAATGAACGGCTTAGCTTAAGAGCTTCGTTTACCAGACTAGTCCTACTCAAACATAATAACAGTTTAAATATAAACTGGTATGAAACAAGACGGAGCAACGTTCCGTGATTATCATTACATTTTTTTTAAAACTTGTTTTTTCTTTTTTAATCGGCCATCGACCCGGAAGCATTATTTTGCCATGGGCCAATTTAAATAACCGCTGCAGTATCTGTAGACTGATCCAGACAGGATAAATCTTTGAGTGTTTATTAGTGCAAACCTGGGTGCCGTGGGAAATGGCGCTGTATAAAATTCGTCCCACATTTATCTATCAGTACACAACAGTTATTTACCCTCTCAACTTAGCGGGAGCGAATATTGTACCGAGTAAAGTCCCCTAGGATATCGCCGTGTTGGAGAATTGCGTCATGAACTAGCTGATCTAGAGCCCACTGGTCGTTACATGGTAATTAAGGATAACGCCAGCTTAGTCCTGGTAACTCCCAGCCATACCTCCCTAATCGCCGAGCCGTTATGTTACCTTTGTCTCTGTTGTTATTTTTAGCGATACTGTTGCTTTGTTCAGTCCGCGAATGCTCAGTTCGTCTGCTACTATTAACGTACACGTATGAGTGCCATGACGTCAAAGTGTTAATTAATGATTTCTTTTCAGCGGAAAATTCCATATAATTATAGTATTTTTCTTACAAAACTGCTATGAAACCCATCAGGTGAACAGGGGTTAAATAATTTAGTAGTGTGAAAAATTGAGTTTACATAGCACAAAGAATGTTGTTACAAGAATGTGCGTCTTCCCCAGCACCCCCCCCCAACCCTTTTTTTGTGCTAGTGGTACGTATTTTATAGTCTATTGTGACTCTAGAGCTAGAGAGCTCCTCCCGAAATGCTCCTAACAACAGCCTTAATTACTTGTGATTAATTATTCTTTCAGATTTTCTTTTTGTTTTCCTCCTGTTTTTTGGTTGAAAGGGTAGGTGGCAGGGTTAGGGACTCGATAAGATTTAGGGTTGAGGATAAGGACGGGGTTAGGTATAGTACTTATACGCACGCACCCCTAGCACAACACGCTTGGGGTGCGCACGTACTTATAACAGCAGCCAAGCACAAAAGAATACAAAGACAATGTGGTACGACAATGACTATATTGCCCCATGTCTCAGTCAGTGGTGAAGTTGGGCCAGACTATTTTTCAGTATAGCATGTCCAGCGACAAGTGATTTATTCTGCGTAAGCGATAATGAAACTAGCTAGTGTGTGACAGGCAGTGCAAGGTCAGCGATAATACCCGACAAAATACATGTAACTGTCATAAGGTGGTTGGAACAGTTCTTGGACACCATTCAACGATGTCCTGGTCTCAAGTCTTTGGACGGGGTATAAATAATAGAATAGTTTCACAGTTGGTCTTATTATTATTGCATACTTTCAGTTATCTTTTTTCTTTCTGTGAAATGATTCGTGGTTATTCTAAGAATTGGAAAGGACATAATTATTGGTCTGTGGAACGTTTGCCAGGTCCTGTAGTTAAGTAATTGGTCAGTGCAGTTTTATTATGTTTCGTCCTTATAGTTACGATGTGAATGTATTTGTGACTTCCTGTACGTAATGGTTTGCTGCCAGATTTGTATCGATAGAACTTTTTCTTCTAGCTTATAAGAGTATCAGAAAACAAACTGAGTAGTTCTTGGAAATTGGATTTTTCTCATATTCTCAAGTCCCTGGTCCTATTGGGGGGTAGGATCGAGTACCTAGTCTTCTCGGATAAGGACGAAAAAATTCGGAGGGCCCGTGTGCACGTTGCGCACGTTAAAGATACCTTGGCAGTTGGAAATCGTAAAGAGCAGGCCGAAAGGCCGCTGCCCGGGCAAAATTGAAATTAATGGATTAAAATTTATCCATATCATTCCCCCCCCCCCCCCGCCAGAACAAGAAATAATAAAACAAGTAAAGTGAGGTGTAAATGCCAAGGGCAGCGAACCTCCTAAAATAAAGACCTCAAATCAACTTGTTCATGGGCTCCATAGGCTGTCGTTCTCACGAATAATCTTGTGAGAAATCACTGCCAAGTTTATGTTTGTGTATGTTTGTATGTTTTTACATGTTTATGTTGTATCGTCGCCTTAGAAGGACAAGGTTCCAACTCCCTTCCGTCAACTTTTGAGAAATTGGTGACTGAACTTTCATGTGCTCATAGCTTATAGTGCAACGATTTTTTTTTCTTTTGAGTAACACCTGCAAGTTACACACCGAAATGGCTTGATACTTTGACGCACAATAGAGAAGGCTCGTAAAAGTAATGTGTTGTGTAGTTCAGCCAAAAAGTGGAGATAGAACCTTGCCATTCTAAAAGGGGACATTAAAAAAATTTGTAAAGATCATTTTCCAATCATCATTGTGGGTGACAGCGACATCTAATATAAAAATTTATCTGAAATCAAGTGGATTATTATAGCTCCACTCTTCTGAACGGGAACGATCTGAACAAGGAGAAATGCCTCAGGTCCTAATCTCTGGCTGAGACATGCGTGGGTGTGAGGGGGCGTAGATATTTTCCCCGGGCAAATGAAGAGATGAATACAGAAATTGGCTGTTGCTGATTGCGCTGAGAAAATCCTTGATGCCGGATGAGACTGAAGAAAAAAACAAAAACAATCAGAGATGTGAAGTGTTGACATTTGTACCATATTGTCTGGCAGAATATTTGACTCCGTTTCCTTTCCTACTGAAGTGTTTCAAGGATTCGATGGGGAGGTTTTGGGACATTCTTATGGTCGGATCTGATCAAAATGCGAGTCAACATTGTCTGTGATGACCCCGTTAAACAACGTAGATTCCAGGAATAAGTTTAGTATCAACCTGACTGAAATTATTCTGTCAAATTCAGTTACAGCAAAAGTATACATTACTGACAAGTGGCACAACGTTGGACTAGAATAGTTTATTTCCAAAAATAACCAAACAGTAGCGTCTCCTCGATATAATTTGATTTTCAGGAACAAGGGCAAGAGTACAGAGAACCTTTGTGTTGTGAGCTGATCCATCCACGCTGTCGGCTTTTTGCTAAAACCATTTAGTATTTGATGTGCGTGCTGTCATAAGTCATTGATCTTGGCAAGTTACTTCTGTAAAGAAGCGACCTATTCCGGTTTTCTTACAAAAATGAACTGTATGACTTGTGACAAGTCCAGTCTGAGTTTAGCACCAAGGATATTCTTGCATTAGTCCAAAATGAATAGGGGTAACATCAAATAAATATTTTTGGTTTACTGAATTCTGCATCTGAAAGCATTTTGAAAATCTGCCCCCGCTGGATCTCCTTCCATTCATGTTTAATTGTGAAAATACATCATTTTACCATTACTAATTTTGACGTTTGAATATTTTATACTAAAATGTGGAGACAGGATGAAGTGAGATGATTCTCCTCCAAAAACTGTTTGTCCAGCGTGTATTCTTTTATATTTTCCTTGGATTTCTAGTGCAAAGAGAAGGAAATATGAATTTTCATAGACTTTTTTATTTTTATTTTAACAAAGAAAATTAATGTCTTGACAGTAACCTACTTATAAGAGCTATAGGCATTTCATTTATATTTCAGGTACCTCCCTGGTTGTCTATGTCAAGGTTTCTCTCTTTACAGCTTCCAGATTTTTTTTCGTAAAGTGAAGACCCTCATAAACAAACTCGCGTGGCTGCTTGAACAGGGCCGTGCGTTCCGTGTTCAAATAAAGCCGCATCTCTCTTGCTGCTGGAGTTTACCGACGTTAAACAAGGCTGATCGACTTTTTGAAACGCTAATAAAGTGCTCTTCACTGTGGGGAGAATGCAGTAACTTCAGATATTTACCATCCGGTCACTACTGTAGAAATCCTATCAAACTCTAAAAATGTTCAAGAGTTTCTGTTGAATCGCAGTGAATTAAGGGAATTCCGGATCTACATTAAAAATTAAACATAACTGAAAATGTCAAGAACAGAAGGATCAAATTCGGATAACATGAGGCTTCTAATTGAACCTTACATTTACATGAAGCTCCAAGCTCGAAAAACTAGTTAATTGAAAAGGACGCCACCCCACCCCACCCCCTGTTTTTCCCCTCCTAAAAAAAAAAAAAATCGGCTTCCCGCGGGAGTGTTGGCCAAGTTTGCCCTTGACTGAGACTTCGCCGCCTCTCCTTCATCAACAAGTCATGGAATCCCTGGACACTCAATTTTAATAGCAAAGCTTTTTTTTTTTTTCTACACTTTTGCAACAGGAAGTTTCGAAGATCAGAGAAGTCTGTCGGTCCAGGCATGGCGGTTATACTGTCAAAATTTTTCATCTGACCGGGGGAAGCTTGAAATAATTTGTCGAAATGGTTCGAACGTGATGGATGTGGGCATTATAAAACTCGTGATAGACAGGAATTTTATCCTTTCGGCATCTATCAGCTTATTTTTTTTTTTTTTTGCCTTGGAAAAAAAGTGGGGAGAAAAGGGAACTGAAGTAAGCCAGGGGATATTTAGGTATCTTTCTACGTAATAATATATACAGCGTAGGCTTAGAGAACTACTATTCCAATCAATGCTACTTCAAGGATGGCACACGTGTACCAGATTATAGTTCCAAATTCTGAAGGAAAAAGCCTCGGTCTTGAGGTGGTCATTGACAAAATCTGGTGCTATTGAATTAACAGGATTAGCAACACAGAGCAACCTCAAAAAAAAAAAAAACAACAACAAAAAACTTCCCCACCATTTCAAGTCTCCAAATGTATAAAAGAGCCTCTTCCGGGCAGAAAGGAAGGCACCTGTAGAAGTCCAGGCAAATCCGAGCGGTATGGGCGGAGTTAGGGCTTGTTAGAAATCCCGCGAGTTTTTGTTTTTTATTGTATTGTTGTATAGATGACTAAGATGAGTACACAGCCTTAAAGACCATCGTTGAGGGCTGACAACCTGAGGCTGAAGTTCCGGAGAAACAAAGCTCTTCAACCACAGCCATGCTGTCCCAGTTAGGCATGGATGTGTTAGGAATCAGAGTTTAAACATTTTTGGACACATGCACATTCATATCGTCAGAAACACACACACACCACACGTCTAACGACTATTAACACAACAAACACAACAAGGCAAAGGAAAAACAGTTTTCACAGTGTTGATGTCTTCTTGGTGATCTTAGTAAATGTCTGTCTGACCGAGTCATCAATCATCTCATACCATTCCCCCTTTATTCAATCATTTGTCATATGGAATAATTCCAGATCATTATATTAGAATTTGACAAAGGGGGCGGAAGTTAAGGCTTGGGAACTATTTTGTCCTTAACGTGAAGTAGCATCCCTGTCTTAAAGACTTACGGGGGGGGGGGGGGGGCAACAGCCTTCGACTAAGGTCCCTGAGAAACAAAACATCATCCTTGTATCCTTGTCTTAAAGACTTGCTATCAAGAACGTGAGAGGCAACCATTAATACAACAAACACAACAAGGCAAAGGAAAAGCAATCTTTGCTTACTGTTGTTAACCCAAGGAATGCCATCTGAGCACAATAAGCTATCTCCATTATGTTCATTTTCTCCCTTGTCCTTAATCTCAAGACTCACACTTTCCCCATAGCAGAAATACACTGCCGTGGGCTTCGCGCTTCTAAATCAGGGCAGGCCATTGCCTGGGAAACCAGTGGTTATTGTTCCTGTGATGGAATCTGCTTGTCTCAGCCAATCACTGGGATTAACAATTGTATCTGCTGATGACCCTGAGCACATCAAACGTAATTATCGGGCTTGCTTTGGCAGGAGAAATGGCGGCCTAAGTCTTCAGTGTCTCCAAGGCCAAGCAGACCAGAGTTTGACATTTATTGTCCTTTATAACCATTCTTACCACTGTCTAATGACACACTTGGTCTGTCCACTGTTGGAACTTGGTGAAAACTAGCATTTTGGGGATGTTGTTGTTGGGAGACCGTAGGCTAATTATAAAGCCAAATAGAAAAACTACTGAGATGTCTTCACTGCTCAGCTATAGATTTTCAGATAAAATACTGCGGTCCCCTAACAAAAGCTTCAAAAACTAGTTTTCGTTAGGTTCCAACAGCCTGTGACTTGACCATATAGCAATCTCCGGCAATTTACAATGATTCTTGACGCGTAACTTTTAGTGTATGGTGGTCCAGAATGTTGCTGAGATCTTGCGTCTTGCCTCTTCCGGCTCTGCATGGATATCGGCACAGTTTTTGAGGTGCAATACCTTCAGTACTTCGGTAATGTTTACATTACTTTAAATATCCCGACTGACTTCAGTTTCCCACTTTGCCGCGGTTTAAGTTGTAATAAAGCACAAAATTTGCCTTTTAAAGTTGTTAAGACTGGCTTACCTAAAAAGGTGACATGAAATATAATTGTTTTTGTAAATAAAATCTGTTGCACTGAAGGTTTGGATTGGTTCAGAAAAAAAAAATAATCCTAGTAATTGAATAACTGCCAGTTTCAATAACAACGTACAATGACACCGTCATCGGGTTAGATTAAATAGATCCTCACTCAACAAAGTTTGAAATTAAAACCTTGAAGACCAAAACTATGCATGGATTAAGTATAATCTTTGCGCTTGCCAGGTAATTATTGTTAACTCTATCATTCCTTTGTTAATAATTGGCAATTCGTGAGTTATAAAACTTATATGCGCTTTGTGTTTAAAAAAAAAAAATGCCGGCGGAGCCAGTCTATGTTTCAAGTTCAATAAAAAAAAAATTTAATGGTTATATATTTTTTAGTTAACTTTTCTAAGAACGTACCAATCTTCTCTGTAATTTACGGCCATCATCAGTTAATTTAAACATTACTTTAATCTTCAGTCGGTTATCTTATGGTGAAATTCATGCCCCATTAAACAGTGAAACCTGGCTATTAAACTGGGAGGTACAAGGGCAATCATAATGATTTATATACTTACGTAAAAACATGAAATCTGTTTCCGGAGAAATATTCTTCCTTTGTAAACACACCCAGGATTGGACCGTCGCAGGAAAAAAAAAGTGGGGTTTCATGAAAATAATGAATATATTAGACGGAACAACATTGTCAAAATATTTCTTGCAGTGACAACATTTGCAGATCGCGGGTGAAAGATATAGTTGGCCCCACCCCATGATTTTATTTTCATCTCATATCCTTCACTTCCTGGTTGCAAACGTCTGAAAGGAATTCATCCGTGACTAGAGTATTTTAAACGGAAAATATATTTACTTATTATTGAGAATAAATTTGAAATTTGATACCATGGATAGAAAGCTTTCGCTGCTTCATTTCAACTTGTCGATAATTTTAATGAATAATTCCCTTTCAAATACTGACATAACATATAGTCAGACTGATATCATCAGCGATCACCTTATGTATCAGATTGACGTCATTATCAGCTGTGCTCTGATGCCACCATTTTGCGTATTTGGAATTGTTGGGAACGTCATCAATATTTGTGTTCTGTATCACCACGGTTTCACGGAGAGCACCAATATTATTCTCATTTCCCTTGCCTTTTCTGACCTGATGTTCTCCACAACTCAAACATTTCGACGAATTCATTGCATCGTACGCCATTTCAACATTGCTTTGTCGGAGAGCATGGAAACATTTTTTATCGTCTACGTCCACACGTTTAACAGATACTGTTTATGTGCCAGCGTGCTCCATACGACTGCAATAGCTATTGAACGATTTGTGGCTGTTTGTTTTCCATTTCACGTCTCCCGCATCTTTACTGTATCAAACGTCAAACGCATGGTTCTTTTCCTGTATTTTTATACGGCTCTTGTACTGTCGGTGCTGTTTTTCCGATTTGACTATAAGTGGGAGTTTGACGTCAAACACAACTCGACCAAAGCTGTGACGGTGAGGAGTAACTTTTACATCAAGAATTACGAATTCCTGAATGCCTATGCTATTATGATAGTGAATAATCTCTTCATGAATTTAACACTAATCGTGACCTTCTTGTGTTGTATAGTGATTATCGGAAAACTTACTCAAAAAGGACTCGCACAATCTCAGAAGATGACAGCACAAGAGTCCACCATAGTCCGGCCGGTTAAACTAGTTAAAGACAGAAAAGCTGTGAAAATGTTACTAACTCCTTGTTTGGTCTATGTCCTTGTGTGTATTCCTACCTCAGCTTTAGATGTATTCCTCCACGCCATGTCCCTTATATTGTCAGGAAGTAATGTCTACCAGTTGGCTCAGTATGTCAATGATGTCCTATATCAGCTCAACGCAAATGCTAATTTTGTGATTTATGTCACAATGAGTTCTAAATTTGCTGCCACATATAAATATCTTTTCTGCAACAAAACTCATAAATAATACAATGTTGGTATAAAGCTCATGTCTGACGTTGCTGTTCATCTGTCCATATTTCAACCACAAAAAGATTGATGAGACTTGAATTTATTTTGCGGTGTAGTTCCCTTTTTGGTCCCGTGTCTTGCCCTCACTGATGCCTCAGTCGATACTAGTGACATGGTAGCCCTTGAGCATTGTATTGTCTGCAAAGATGAATTAAGAACAGTAAGACTTGTATGAGTTTTATCACCATTATTACGTTTTGGGTTTGATAAATTCGGTCATCCCGAAAGGTGCATGATTATGAGAACCTCAACGGCAAAAAATTTATCAAAATTTTCAAACTTTGTAACGGGATCAGACAAATTCGTAGCCAACATGCAGAAAAGTAATCGTGGCAATACAGTATCGGCTTTCAAGGGGTCACATAAGACCTATACAAAAAAAAAAGGAAGAGAAGAAAAAAAATGCCGTCACGATATCAAAATTTTCAGGAATTTTAACTTTATTCATTGCACAACCATAACAGGATTAGTTAGGGGGGAAAAAATTCCGACATGAGATCAAATTTTTTCAGGAATTTTAGCTTCATTCACTGCACAGCCATAACAGTTGACCAAAGCAAAAAAAAAAAGGCTTGTATGTCAGTACTCATGTGATGGAGAAAACAATCGATAATGCCCACGCTTATGTTGAAGGAGGAAGTAGAATGAAGATGGTCCGCAAATCGCCCGTGGACCATACTGATTATGTCCACCGAGGAATCTTCTCGTTAAACTGATGGCAGTACCGCTAACCTGAATGCCTGGAGCAAAAACCGTATCAACCGAAAAAAAACAAAAACAAGAACAATTCAGGATCAGCAAGTCATAATGTACGTGGGCACAAATACAATCAGCCCGGCAAGAAATATTTAATCTGAAAAAAGTCCCGCAGCAAACATGTCACATATTTCCATGAATTTTTTTATTTATTTATTTACTTATTTATTTATTTATTCATTTATTTATTTATCATTTATTCATATAATATTCATACATTCGTTCATTTCTATATTTCTTTTGACTGTGCCTGGAGATCAGACCCTCGTAAAAAAAAAAAAAAAAAGAGATCGGGCAGACTAGGGATCATTATAATTTATGATTAGTTCAACCTTTGGCAAGCCGTAGATGTTAATAGTTTAACTATAAATAAGACAGTGTTTTCTTTCTTCTGTTTTTTTTTTCCTATTTCTTTTGAAGGATTAAAATCTTTGTAATTTTCTGTAGGTGTGTCTAAAATAAAATACAAGGAAATTTAATTAAAATAAAATCTCAGTTTTTTTGGTCATAACATGCTTGTTTTCTGAATTTGTTTTTTCATTGCATTTTAAGAATATAACAATTTTATTTAGATTATTATCCCTGTCTTTTCTTGAACTTCAGTCGCCTACATTGCTGTTCCTTCTTCTCTTCTTCCTTGTTTTGTTTTTTATTTAATTTAGTGCGGGCTCAATGTTATCTCACATTCATGACAGCAAGTCTATAAGACTGGAACACTACTCCACCTTGAGGACAAAATAGCTTCCAAGCCTTAATATTAGTCGCTTTGTCAAATTCTAATAAATTTTCTAGAATTACTCCATATGAAAAGGGACTGAATGAAAGGAAAGTGGCATGAGATGATTGATGACTCAGTCAGACAGACATCTAGAAAGATCATCAAGAAAACATCAGCACTGTAACATATTGACCTGGCTTCAAATAGCGTCTCGTCTCGAGTATGTTCTTTTACAGCTGTATCGTTTAGCCCTTACGGGTCTGACTCATGTATGAAATAGTGATTATGTCGTGTGGCGAGTGCCCCAAGGGCAGTGAGCGAACGTTGTTTTTCTCCGTAAAACATAATATATATTATTTTCTTTTTATACGTGGCGAACGGGAGATGGCAACGTTTTGGGACGACAAAAGGGGCTGTGAATTTTTCATGGTATGGAGTCCCATGCCAGAGACCCCCTGTGTGTTTGCCAGCTTTACTTCATTGAGAATAACTTGTCCTGGCGAGCTCGCCGTTAGACCGACGGTAACCAGGTCGCTCACTTTTCATAGTTCATCATCCACTGCTGAACGGTGACAAAGTAAATTCCTGTCAAATGACTGGGCAGGTCACGGTAATCGTCAATTACCAAAAATTGCCAAATTCTGTGACCTTAACTTTGCTCTTGAGTGAGACAAACATTGCATTTCGTACTAGTCAGTTGATATGAGTAGTCTGAGCTTTACTCATGGCCAGTTGTTTGCCTCACCTTCTCCACTCACCACTCTATTTGATGGCTGACCTACATTGAACTAGCTGGGTTTTCCCCAAAATTTTGTTTTCTTCTATTGAAGATCCAAAACTGGATATAAGCCAAATTTTGCACGAGTTATGGACCTCTTTCAGACAGTCATTCAAAATTAGTGTAAGACGCTGTGTAAGACAGTGTTCTTACACCGCGTCTTACATAAATTTTGAATGGTCGGATATAGACGGGATATAGCAAGTTTTAACTGAACACTTTCACAGCGTCTTAAACTTTACTCAGGCACATTATTATTATTTCATCTTCTAAGTGTTCATTACTGGCCACACATTAATTACTAAAGGAACATCTATATAGAGGTGTAATTTTCTTTTGGGGGGGGAGGGGGAGGGTGGGTGGTGGGGCGCTTCCTTTGTGCGAATCTGCGCTCACGAACTCTCCTAAAGTTGCGTTCTTGAAGTACCCCTAGTGTGTGATTCAAATGGAACTCCTCTCCTTATGGATATATGACAACACATAAATATACACACATACGCACACACAAAATCCTGCGGTTTGTCAGAACAGCACTGAATCCAGAAACATGATTATGTTTGGGCAAGAATCCGAATCACGCACAGAACTTGGAATTTTACCACTGTGTGGAACATGTCAGATGCTGCGTTCCCTCACGTAGTCCATGTAGTAGGCAAGACTAGAATATTTATTGCAAAATTATTTATTTAAGGTTCCTCCTCCCCCTCCCCATTATGATAACAGGCAACGTTAATATTATGGCTAAGATGGTGTAAGAAGTGTGTCCTTGATAATCTTTTGATAGCTTGATTTCATCGTTATTCCGCGAGTCCCACCAAGGTCTGTAAGCAAACGGTATTTACAGTAAATTATGTGTAATTTTCCTGGCTTTAATTTGGCTCCTGCCGTTTCTGGATCCAGCATCCATCCATCCGTCCTAGGACACAGTGCTGAGACCTACTCAGTGTACACGTAGAGGGGTGGAATGTTGTGGCAAGAGCCCCGCACCGCACTCACGCACACACTAATAATTAGTCTACTCACCAGGTCACACCAGTGTCATGGCTACAGCTGATTGCTAATTGTCACAAATCCCAGACTGGGAGATGTAATAATTATAACAAGACAACAATCACGAACGAACAAGTTTAACACTTAACAGAACAACCCATCAGACTCACACATTTATTATACATAAACATAAAGATAAATAGCGCAAATACAGATATTATATTATTCAATTCAACTGCCGTACAACGGCCTTCTCCCTTACGCACACTTCCTCGGGTCCACAACCCGGTAGTTACTTTCCACAGACACTTCGGTCTCAGCTTCTCCTCTCCATGTCTTAATAGCACATTAATATTTCAATGGCACCGCAGTCTCTCAATAGCCCCTTCCTATTGCCATAACACATTAGCATTCCAATAGCACATCAACATGGCAATAGCACATTAGCATTTCAATAGCACATCAACATGGCAATAGCACATTAGCATTTCAATAGCACATTCACAATCATATATACGTCCCTGTCGTTGGCCAGACTGCCACGACTCATGTGCCTCTACTGTCCTGCACCGACAGCTTCACTTCTGGCCTATGTGTGGCCTCCGGCCCTATGCTGGCCTATCCCCTGGGCTCACCGTAGGCGGCTCTTCGGCCCGACCTCGGCACCTACAAGAATAACATTACATTGGTACAATACCATACCACTTCTATTCACTTCACCCCTCCTTACAACTCATGAAGCGTACACACAATAGTTCACATTTCACTCACCAAACATCTTACGGTAACACACCTCCACCGTAGTACACAATACTCACTCTCGCTACAAATCCATGAACTCAACTTACATCTATCGCTCATGGCGCACATTGCTATATACAGTATCAAGGACTTCCACATTCCTCACATATACTTATTTACATCATGGTAATAGACGAATATAATGCATCAATCATAATTATCAATCATCGTTCCACCTACCAGTCATCACTGGAAAAAACACTACTCCCAAGTCTTCCGACTGCTCTCCTTATGTTCGCCCTCTGGGCCTTTCTCTCGCGTCCGCGTCCTTAGACGTCTTAGTGTGCAGTGATAGTAATACAGCGCTCTCGCCTCATTCAGACCCCCCCACCACTCACAACATGCACGCTTTCCCTTCCCCGTGGGCCGTGGGTTAACTTTATTCTAACCCTCTTCTCGTAACTACTGATCCTCGCTCACTCGCTCGTGACACTAATATCTGTATGGTTTACTTGTCACTACTTCACGCGAATTTCGACAGTGGTGACCGAATTTGGAAGCTGTTATTATAGAGTTTCATTGTGGATAGTGGTCAATGGCTTTATGATTCGATGGGGAGGTTACTTGTGATAGGAACAAATTCGATCCCAAGAGAGTGATATAATTAGAATCCGGATCAAATTCTGGCGAGCATTAAGGGTGACCCGAGACACAGCGTTGGGGTGTTCTATTTTATTTAATAGAATAGAATATGCATGTGAGTTTGGAAAGAATCAATACAAAGGACTCATGATTGTTTCTGTGCTATGTCAGTTAAAGACTGAGATCTTTGTTTCTCGTTATTTTAGTACAACAGCCGTATCTCCGTTTATCTGCTGTGATAGTTTATGGTGAAGATCTATACTCGCTATGCTCCTCAGTAGAACAGTTATAAAGACCTTTGTTTCTCTGTCGTGTTAGCTGAAGATGAAGATAGCTCATGTCTTGTGTCATGGTAACCGAAGATATAGATGATTTTAATATTGACAGTCTGCTGTGTTCGGATGGGCCTTGGAATATCATTCGTTATTGCCATTTGCTTCATCTCATCTCCTCAAAAGTGTTCTTGTGTAGGGCTCTAGTTTTAGACAAAGTATTCAATATGCCAGGTGGGCATAAATAGTTTGGTTCTCAACCCTGTCATGGCAAAACTGTTTATTTAGAATAATGGGACTATGTAAATATTTGCAAAATTGTGAAAAACCGCCGAATGTTATTCCAGCAGTGTGTTTTTCTATGCAGGGCATAACTCGAACTGTGCAAAACTAAAATGTTTAGTAAAAATTTATCGAAAGCTGACTATTCAAGCGGAAGCATTTTCACATTATGCTGTGGGTTCCTGATGAAGAATGGGGGAAACCGACGAAATTCGGATGAACTCAGTAAAAAATCTCCTGATGAAAAAACAGCCCTTAACGGAGGCACCAAGGCCGATAAACCGGATGAAGCTGGCGAGACGGAAGTGGCATACGATGAAATTGCGGACGAGAAAAGATCAAAGAAAAAAACGAAAACGAAAGTGGGTGAAAACGGTAAGTATGTAGGTCCACAAGGTTACTCTCTTCTCAGAAACCTCCACTTTCATCTGAAGTTTCCGCTGGAGCATTGGAGCCTGTCCTTAAATAACAACCTAATTTCCTCTCCATTGATCTACATGTGGATCCTTTATGATTTGGTGATTTTTCTTTACCCCCCGTGTATGTTTCTTGCATGTGCACGTGCAAAAGCCTCATTTTGATTGCAATATGCCATGTCTGTTTTTCTGGTTTTTTGTTTTGTTTGTTTTTTATTTCGCAATTTGCTCTTGTTTTTCAACTTTTCTTACGGATTTCTTGCTTTACATTGCATAACCGTGAATGTGGGCACATGACTGTTTTGGTTTTTTTTTGTTGTAGTAATTTTTGCCCCATTACCTTGATGTTTATTTCTTGTGGTTTGCTGTTTGTATCATTTTTTGTTTACATTTTTTGTTCGTATTTTGTTGCCTGATAGGTTTTTCTCTTTTGCCCTGGATTCTATTCAAAGGAAGTTAAAAAAACAACGATAAAATCGACATTAAATATTACAATTCAAGAAACACAGTTCCCACAAAGTCTGTCTTTATTCTCTCCTCGTCTCAAGCATCAAACGATGTTCAGTAATGTCATCTGAAATGCAAAAATTGAATTTTCTTTCTGATTTTTAGGGACAGAGCAATAAAACGTTTATGAGAAGACCAGTGCATTATTTTATCATTCACATGAAACCCAGACAAACAATATTTCCTCGAGAGGAAGAAACTATAGTAATGCAGGGAACATCTTCAAACAACCACTCATGTTTTCCAGTATGAAAAAAATGACTTATTTGTTTGTCTAAAACCATTTTTTTTGTGTGTGACTTAATGAATGGTGTATTTTGAAATTAATGTTTGTATGATATAATTATGTACGTATGAACCATATCTTTGGGGATATGATAATGTAAACACAGTTGGTCTGGTTGAAGAACTGACCAACTGGCCATCCAACGGAAGCTTGAGCTGTTGACCATATGGGGACAACACATGGGTCATCAATTCATTTCCTGGCACGCTTAGGGCTCCATATAGCTTTCTCTTCAGTATTGACATCACTCTTGATTAGAATTCGCTTTTCTTTGATCGATGGTCATTTCCGTTCAGTTCCTGTCCCTTTTAGGGCTGACCTAAATAAGCAGAGCTTAGGCGAGCGGGCCGGCTGGTAACTCGATATGTCAGCCCTAAAGGCGCCGGTCTGTGTCCCAGGTTTTTTTCCTTTCTGTTCGAATTTTCAAGCACAAAGGATGCTGATGGTTACAAGCCACAGGAGTGAGACACAGACTTGATGTAATTTGAAAGGATGGCAGACATCCCAGGCTGATACATCCTTCTCCCACTTTCTCTTCTTCACAGAATGTTACTCGCTTAAACGTGATCGACCAGATGCCATAAACGTCCTACTCTTTGTCTCTTTTTAGACACACATTATCAGATTAAAAGTTACAGCTTTATTATAAAAGACGCATCACCATCAAGTAGGTCAGCACAGATCCCTGTCACGCCATAAAGTAATTGGACCCATTGAAAAATAAAAGAGACATTATGCTACGATATACCTTGGCATTTATAAGCAAATGTAGGGATTGTTTTACATTCATTCGCTGAGAAGACCAGGTGTTTTATTGCTTGAATCATCCATCAATTTCTTATTTCGGGCGGCCTAATTCATTTAGATATAAATATTCAGTTTTTTGCTTTTTTATAGGGAAAGCAACGTGTAAAGTAATATAATTATCTGCAAATTTACATATTGCAATACACAAAGCAACGTGATATGTATAACTTTCAGTACAGAATTTGGACCTTGGAAATTGTTGTAATTATCGCAGACGTTCATTTTTCCCTCAGCTTTATTGATTCATGCGGGATGTGCTGATAAAACAGAGGATTTACGATTACTTTACTCCTATGAGCGAAAGTGTCATTTTACAAAACAAAAGCTGTGTTTTGGCGATGTAGGCTGCCGTGTTACAGAAAAAAAAAAAGAGAAAAAAAGAAAGCTTTATAACCCAATCTTGCTCCAACTCATTTTTTAACCACATTTTATGGAACAAAATAATGCTCTATCTTTCTCTTGGGATCACAGCTTTGTACTACTAATGGTTTATTTTGGTCCCTTGAATGGAGCAACGCGGAATGTTTTTGGAGTCTCTTGCAAACTTTTCTGGCTTATATGGTCTTTTTCCAAACCACGGAAGTATGGCCATGCCGGTTTGTGTCTTACTAATAGGCTGTGTCGCAAGAATGGGTTCATTCTTACTAAAATGCGCTTCCATTTAACTAAGGCGTCCAGTCAATTCCAGGTCTGCTCAGAACGTTTTGTGGAAGTCCCTCCTCTAAGAGAGGATTCCTTGGTGTCTATGAGCAGTGAAAAAATGAAGATGTGATAAAACTGTGAAACAATTCCCCATTCCCCATGGTATTTCCAGGTGCTGCCTATCAGTATGAGGAGGAGAGCTCTAGTGACAGTGAAGACGAGGTGCTGAAGCACTACCAAACGTCCGTGGAACGTGCCAATAGCATCAGGAGCTGTCGCAGTGGCAAGAGCGGCCGCAGCAGGAAAAATAGCAAGGAAAATCGCTCGGACGGATCCAAAAGTCAATCCAAAAGTATGCATGGCGGAGGGGCATGTACAGGCATGGGGGATTCGACATGTTTGTTGAGAGATTAAACGTTGTAACAGAGAGTATGTATGTTAAGACAGACATCACGTGTGTCAAATCGCGAAAGTAGGTCACTACGGAAACAAGAATTGGATGCTCACTTTTTAAAAATTGATTGAAACTGCTTAGAGCCGTCTGTAAACCCTTCCTTCCAAAGAAACCTACAAACGGATATTGTTTACCACCGTGACTTACTTTTGTCTCCATGGCAACAGTCGTTTCGCGGAGCTTCCCGTATTTCACAGTGCGAATCGTCTAAATGGTGATTTCTATCTATACTCGTACATACATAATCTCTGGTTGTAACACGGAGCATGGTAGTGAGTTGAGATTTGCATCAAGTGGTTAATGTATATGACTAAACATGCAATTAATTTAGGTAGTATCTGTTATGCATTTTTAAAGTCAGTTCTGTAGATGATTATATCAATATGGCTGTGTGAATGAACTATGGTTATAGTATTTGAGAATGGCTTGAGACAATTGAATGTTATCTTTCATGAAAGTCGGGGCAGCATATTTTTATTGTTTCCCTCGGCTGACCGTTCACTGCATATATTTTAATAAGTTAAAAAAATGTCTAAAAAAATGTATGAAATTCCACATAGGAATGTTGAGTATTAGATCCACAGAAAACATGGCATCCCTCGAGAAAATAAATCCTAATATTTGTGGCAGAAACCCACTCCCGGGCTATAGTATTCTCATACCTATATCTAAATAAGGCTCATGCATACAGGATAAGGCCGAAACACTGCTGTTTATACGCAGTGGGGTGTACCTCGATATCTTAGATTCAGTATCTGGTACTCTCCTACTTGCTCATATAGTGCTTCTTTATGATCTTGAAGTTAAGCTGGACAACTTCCCCGTCCATCCTGCTCTTTCTGGCCAAACCTCCACAACACAGAATACATCATCGATAAATGGCCTTTACCTTGACATTTGATCCCTAGACTTCAGACATTCGGGGGTGCTCACATTCTGGCTTCCATTTCATGACTGTTATTAAAGAGCTCCCCGGCCCTCTCCCTCTTAATGTGTCAAGTAGCACGCGAGGAGATCAGAGACCCATTTTTTTCTATCTGTGGCGGTCAATGCTTGAACTTGGGGATACAAATGCACATTGTTTTACTATTCTCGATCTCCAACTGGCGGAGTTCAGTAGTGAGTAAATGCCTGGGCATTTCTGCAAAAACCACAGACTAAAACAGATCTTACAGATTCATATATCAGCTAATCAAACACAGATGATACATATTAAATGAAACAGATGTTACTTATTCATAGGAATATTGAACAATGAAATTTGTCTAAAATAACTATTTTGAACACCTGGAAATCTTAATAATTCCCTGTTCACTTTTGTGATTTCTATGATGATCAAACAACAAATCCTCTCACGTTCCCGAATGAGCACTGACTCTTGACGCTTATGCTGATCCACTGAACACTTCTACAAAAATTTGCACTTGCACTGTTTAAGAATGTGATTTTTCTTTTCTTTTCATATCGCATTTTCAAAATTGCTGCTTAATGGGAAAACAGTATACTTTATCATAATATTTATGACAAATGGCTTGTCACTAGAATCTACATACATGAATAAATACGCGAGAAAGTTCGTCCTATTTCACATTTACTTTTACAATATGAAAACAAAAGCCACGGAATGATGAATCACTAATGTCATTTTTTAATCAGTTCTATTGTTGTTAAGTGTAAATGTAAGTATTATGTACAATATCTGTGGAATGATTAATTATTAATGCAATTATATAATATCTGAGCAAATGAATTTCCCTTGTTTTATTCTATAGTGTATATATTTAGGTGTCATAATATAATATGTACTTTATACTGCTTTGTTTCTGACATATCATTATTTTCTGGTTGTTTAGTGCAACCTATCCATATCATTCGTTTATTTCTGTGATAAAATGTACATGATAGATACTATTTTCCTACAGCGAGTCTGCACGACCTTTCTGCGGCCGAACAAGGCGAGGTGAGCAGTAGACTGTCCTACAATGCGGAAACAGACGATGACCATGGGTCAGCACGGCAGGGAGAGGCTCGCACATCCATGAAGTCAGGGGATAGCCCCAGGGGTCGCGAGGAGTCACTCACTTTCGAGAACCAGGCGTTTATGGCTGACGGTGGAGACAGTAACTCACCAAGTATACGAGACCATTCGGCAGATAGGCTTACAAGTGATGTAAGGGCACACACTGACTGAGGCAATCTCTCAATCTGTCCCTCTCTGTCTCTCCTTCCCCGTTTCTTTCCTCTTTGTCTCTCCCCCCTCCCGCCCCCGTCCTCTCTCTTTCTTTCAAACCATCACTTGTGAGAAAAATCCACTGGGTTTTGTGGGAATTAAACACATCCTCCATAATTTGTAAAAATCAATACATATAAACTGTAAGCCTCTATCTATTACAAGAAGTTTCATTTCATGTTATGGATTGACACATAAAGTACATGTAACTCATTTGGATTCTCTGTAAAGCACTTGGACTTCTATTCTTCACAATGACATGTAGTAGCTGTGATCTGTCCACCATGTTTGACCCACAACAAAGGTATAAATGGAATTACAACGAGGAGAGTTTTGTCACTTAGCAAGAAAAGAGTTTGCAGGCGCTTGCAATGGTCAGAAGGGCGTACGACATGTTTTCATTTAGGTTTTAGGGGAATTATTACGAGGTACAACTTTCCTGTATTATTCATCCTTGTCTTGGGCACTGACCTTGTCTAGGTTTCAACGTGCTGAATATTTAATTGATTTCTAAACTCATATGCCAGCCCGTCTGCCCTTGGCTTGCCATTTGTTCGACCTGTGGCTGAGTTTCAGCCTACAAAAGTCTCCCAGGGAGCTGTCACAAGTTGGCAATGGCAAACTCGGCGCACGGTCAGAACCCACATTTCGGGCTAAAGTTTGATTTTGGCAAGAGCATAATACTAACGTTCAGATGAACGGAGTCTTCTGAAGCCATACAAAAAAAAAAAAAAAATCCTGAAAATTAGCATTGTGTCTTAATTTCTCCAAAAAACGGATATCCATGCTTAAAAGAAGTTAGCCATACTGATATTGCAATAGTGAGTTATTAGTTTCATTGTGTTTCGTAATGCAAGGAAACTAAAACGGCATAAACTGGTAAGTACAAGTGCTGAATGTTCTGGCCCTGAAATGAACATATATTCATTTATTTTTGTATTTGTATGCTTCTTTAATCCCATTTGGGAAATTTGCCTGTGTGTCATCGCAGCCCAGTTGTAACTAGAGCAGACGCATGATCGCAACAGTGCAGCGTCCTTCGGCGGTTTGTTTTTTTTTTGGGGGGGGGGGGGATGAGGGAAGGGAGGAGAGTGGTAAGGATGAATTTTATTTAATTTTGCCCTGCTCTTTACGATTTCCAACTGCCAAGGTATCTTTAGCGTGCCCAACGTGCACACGGGCCCTCCGAATTTTTTCGTCCTTATCCGAGAAGACTAGGCACTTGATCCTACCCCCAGATAGGATCAAGGAAACGAAAATATGAGAAAAATCCCAAACTTCCAACATGTCTGCACCGGCCTTGTTTTGAACCCGGTACCCTTGGCATGAGAGGCCAGCACCTTGCCTCTTGAGCACTTTGTCCCACCTCCAGTAGTCCTGTTCGTCTTTAAAGTGAAAAGTATAAAAAGCTTCTTCTTTAAACATTCACCAGGGCAGCTGTTTCTATATTAACTTCTCCCCTCTTCAGATATGTTGTGTCATTTTCTGTCGTGTAAAACACTCTACACATTCGTGACCTCCACACAAACGCTTCTGTGTTCTGTGTTAAATAATAAATCAATGTCATTCAGTAAATGTCACGGCCGCTGAAGAGGGCAATGAAGTCGCCGATTCGTGTAATTATACAGACCCGGCAGACCACAGGGCCATCTTGTCTCCGTTAGCTTCTAGTTATTAAATCCCAGGGCATAAGAAAATAACTTTGAAAAGAACAACAACTGACACTGGGACAAATTAAATATCGGTTAATTTAAATGCACATGGCAGGATCCAGAGTAACAATATTAATAACAAGGGTGTAATAACAGTGATAGGACGGATCAATCTTATGTCAATGCCCAACAGCCTTCTTGTATTCTTTGTTGTTTTTTCCGAAGACGTTTTTACCAAAACATTAGAGTATCATAATATTATAATCTGGGTGAAATTTCAGATTGATACTAGAGGCAAGCACCCAGATAAGTGAGTGGATTTTGATAATTCCTCGTTTAGCTTCACCCCTTGAGAAATTTAAAAAAAAAAAACAGCAGCCTTCATACCACTTACCAGTGCTGTGGTCTTCAAGTGTTGCCATAGAGACTTCACACGTATCTTATCTGGACTGGTTAACCTTGACCAGCCCTTCATGGCTCTCCGTTCTTTCGGTGACAGAACAGTTACCCTCTTGTTAATGGGTATATTGGGTCCTGACTAAGGTCGAGTGAGCCATCCTTTCTTGAGGGAAGAGCCGTTCTTCGATCCCATTCTGTCAGCGGACGGTAAAATGTCTGGGGAATTTGGGGAATTTGAATAAGATCTGGCGCAGCTGGCAGATTTCAGACGTACTGGGAGTAACTTCACTTCGCTTTTTGCTCAAGAAATGTGTCCTTCGTTCATGGGACATATCAAAAAGTAATGCAGAGGTGTATGCGAGAATGGAGCACTAGAATTTACCCTGTGAAGTGGTTGCCAGCGTGGAAAAAATCTCTTTCTTGATGCTTTAAGCACGGGCAAAAATGTCCTCACGCGCATCGGCAATTTAGCAAACTGGCCTCTCAGAATACTGGGCCAATGCGCATTAAACACGCATTATCACGAAAGAAAAAAGTTGTTTGCCTTGATGCAGGAATGCCAGCTTGTCCAACAAAGATTACTTTTCATCTCAAGTTTTGGCCATGCAGTTTCCTGTCCAGTGCGGCGAAAAGGGTCATATCTTTCTCCTTACACATTTATTTTATGGTGGGGGAGGGGGGGGGGGGATTTGAGCAAACGAATGTAGTTTCACCATCCTACGTGGTCGGAAATCTTAAACCCTGAAATAAGAGACACATTTAATAGAGTTACTCCTTTAATCGAGAGTGATGATTTTTTCGGTGTCGTGACGTAGTTTGTTTTAGCGAAATACACTACATCTGTAACTGAGACTGAACATTCCGTGACAGACGATGAGATACTGTTACTTCAAAAACAAGAAGAAAAAAATGAGGGTAGATGTCCTCCCATTCCGTGATAATACAAAGTCGTTTCAATCAACAGATCTGCTGAAACAAATAAATCTGGAATCTAACACAGTGATTAACCGCAGCCCTGGGTACAATCTCCTCCGACCTTGATTATAACTTAACAACCCAATCTCTGTACAATTTCATGTTAAGGTCATAACGATTATATGTATTGAGGCATGCTCGCTGTGAATGGAGGGAGGACTAATGTTTATGTTGGTGCACACACAATTATGTATAGAAATCGGCGTCTGTTGCAACAGTTGGATAGATAAAACAGCAAAAGACGATAAATTGGCTCATAAGCAAGGTGAAAGGCGTACACTGTCCAAGATTTGCCCGGGTAGGTCGATAAGGGAATTCTTTCGGAATAAATAAAACAGAACAACAACAAAATTGCCTTAAACAACCAGACACAAAAAAGTTGGTGGATCCAGTTATTGTCAAAGACGATTATCTCACAAATGCCTAAGACAGCAAAAGCAGGATGCTCATTGCCAGACTTAAGTCATTTTACTGTCAAATCAGGCACCAGGGAGATTCGTCGTAATAACCAAAGCGATTAACTGTACTGAAATTGTGTTTTGTTTGTCGAAACTATAAAATTGTACTGTAAAACATGTAGAACTTTCTTCAGCCAAACTGAATCACTGTGAACTCAGTAAATGTGAGTGCAAGATCAACGAGAATCCCTGGGTAATCATGAATCTCCTGAGAAGAACTTGTAGCTCGTGTAATCTTCCGATGGTTCTAATTTCTGTAGACAAACACGAAAACAAGAAGGTTTCTCATTTGTTAAAACAAAGAGCGGGTTGTGTGAAGTTAGCAGTTATTCGTGCGTTTCGTCATTGTGTCTTCGCGTTCACTAATTTAACTGCGGGGATTCCACTCGGCAACGCGGCCTCTGTCCTGTCACCGACCACTCGATTTTTTCCAGTAACTTTGATTGCCGTGTCTGCTTCTTTTATTCCTGTCCTCTCCCTTATGGAACATCTTTTTCTTCTGTGCTTTATATATTCTGTGCCTCTTTTTATTTAGCAGTCGTTGTTCATCTTTGGCTCCCTTTCTCCTCGTTTTTTCCCCTCTCTACCCACTTTCCTTTGTCTCTTTGTTATTCTCTTCCTCATTCAAGTCTCTGTTCATACATTTACGTTTTCTTCCTTTCCCCAGTAACAAGACCAGCCAATTTCCTATGTTGTATTATTCTTGTTGTTTGTGGTTTTTCCCAATCTGATGTAGCGATTGTCTGGGTGGATACTGAGTCTTAGTGGTTTCGAAAAACATAAACACGGTGTAAGCTTATTAACTTTAGCCAGTCTTCAAAGGATTCTTACAAGGGGGTTTCATAACAATTTTCTTGTCATGTTGAAGACAGGACGGCTTCATATAACAGAACACAGTAGACGTAGCTGGAATTTGACAACTACAATATGGACAGAGTCAAGGAGTCCTGTGTTTTGGAAGGCAACATCTTCTTAGAAAGGACATTTCTCATGACATAAAAATTGCCATTCGCAGGAGAAATTTTCTACAGTTAAACCTTTCCTGCATAAGCAAACTTGTGAACAAATTGTTCACTAAGATCACTTCACGTGCTACAACATTTATATGATACCAGCACTACCAGACTTGTGCCATTACTCACCTCATATTGGGGTCTCAGATTGCTGCAATGACACAACATGACTTTGGGAAAGTGGAAGCTGAATGTAAAAAACTAGTCCTTTTGTCTTCTCCTTTGCCAAGTTGCAGAAATATTTTGACACTGCACAGGGCTATCATAAGATAAACAAACGCCAAGAGGTGGAAGTGAAAACAACGTGATATCCATCAAGGTTCCAAACAACATTTGCAGTTTCTCAGTTGTGAAGGCCGCATGTAGGAGTATAGGATCACGTGAGATGATTAAATGTGATGCCACAAGAAGTTCAGGAAATTAATCCGATTTATCTCTGGGAAAATCATCTACAATGGAATGGTATTTTCGTTTCTTTCTGTTAAGCACATGGGCTTTATGTTTGTGAAACTGGATTTGGATATTTTAAACCCATTTCTCTTACACTGGCATTTGCAATTTATCTCAGGAATGGATGAGGAAGAAAGATTTAAAAGAACAAAAATAAATAAATAAATAAATAACCGGCCTCCATTATTGTTTTCTCTAACTTTCCTGATAATATTTCCTCCTCTGACGGTATTCTGTTCGTCAGAGTTTTGTTTAGATTTTTTTTACTATTTAACCATCCAATCAACATTAATTGCATACTGTTATTTTCATTGTCATGTTGATAGGAGCATCTCTTTGATGTGAGTGACCTCCAGCAAGAACCACCTCTGATTTCTAAATGTGGCAGCCTCGAGGTGTCCTTCTGGTACGACAATGCCCACAGTCGTGTAGTGGTCAAGATACATCAAGCCAAGGAAATTCCAGCCAAAGACAGGGGCGGTGCTAATACTACACAGGTTAGTACATTTTTATTATCGTATTATTTTTCAAGTTTTTATTGATAATATAATATTATTCATCAGTGTGACAAAATGAGATAGGCCTATGAACCGCATGAACAAACTTATTCAAGAGCCTTTTCCCTTAAGAAATGGACCATCGCTGAAATGTTTGTTTGTTGCTTTTTTTCCATTATGCATTCTTTGACTCTTTTCCTTATTCTATCTGAAAAGGGAAGTTTACGTGTTTTTTTTTCTCTCTCTCTCTCTTATGTGTTTGGGAGCAGCCATCCATTGGGTAGACTCATTTCACTATACAAGAAGTCCTATCGTAGGTTATGCATTATGTATGCCCGATAAATAGTTAGTGAGTTTGAGATTTGAAGACAGATTCCATATCTGTGTATGTATTCTTTGTTTGCAGGTCAGAATAATGCTCTTACCGAATAAAAAGCAACGCCATAAGACAAAAGTGAAAGAGGGAGAGTGTCCGGTGTTTGATGAAAAAATCTACTTCAACAAAATCTTACCAGGTGGGTGATGATTTACAAACAACAAAAATGTGGTGGTCGCAAATTTGATTTATATATTTTACATGTGAACCAGAACCAGACGTTATGTGTCATGAGGACAGAATAACCTATGATTTATAAATATGCCCTATTGCCACTTGGAGACAATGTTTTATCATGCCATGAAGGGGCTGTGTTGCAATTTTCCCGTTTTAGTTCAGTAAAAATTGTTTCACATTTACAGGATGACTAGTTTTTTAAAAAAGTATTTCAAAATGTCAGCGATTATACATACATTGTTCATATCCTCAGATGAACTTCCGGGAATGGGCCTTAGATTTCGACTGTATGGCCTTGAAAGAATGCGAAGGGAGAGAATGATAGGGGAGAGCATTGTGGGATTTGCATCTCTCAACCTGGACGAGGATACAACCCATTGGGTGGTGCTTGAACCAAGGAGTAATTTGAGTGTAAGTCGCTCTGTAAGTTACCGTTTTCTGATACTTCTACTAAGTTTTGGACTTTGCACTCCAAGCTTTGGTGGATGGGAAAGCACTTCGGAGCACAGATGTAGAAAATCTTGCACACACTTCCACTGACCAGCCAATTTTCGGTCTGGTTAGCTGGAAACGGAAGTGAGCAGTAGAGATTGTATTCATTCTGCAAGTAAATATGTGCCTGTGAGTATTTGTTTTAACATACATTTAATCTGCAGTGAATATGCTTCTGTAGTTAGTAATAAATAATAACTGAATTTCTATGAGTGGTAACCAATGCTAGCTTTGCAATTTTTATATTCCTGCGTGACCGTAATGCTTTGAATAAATTGACTGGTTGTGTTACTTTGATGTCACAATTTCAGCATGGGGATTCTGGTTTCGATGTATCAAGCTTATCCCGCAGTGATAGCGGGTCCTCAACACAGTCACTCCAGCATGGCGGTATGCCAGAACTGTTAATCGGGCTGGCTTACAATGGCACCACTGGACGCTTATCTGTGGAGATCATCAAGGGCAGTAACTTCCGGAATATGGCCATGAACAGGGCTCCAGGTAATCCTTAGTATATTAATAGGACAATGGTTGGCAGTAAAAGCCAGCAGAGACTGTTGACCTGCATTACAAAGTGCAGGGATGCAAATAAGAGGAAACAAGAGCAGTAAATGGTGAAAAAAACAAAGAACAAAACAGCAGAAAATAGAGATGGGAGGAGAAAAGAATGAAAGCAGAAAATGGTATCAAAGTAGAGTATTCATTTTCATGGTACTAACCAGTTATTTTTTTACTCCAGAAATACATAAAGCATTAAGATGTAATAAAGGTTGATCTAGTTACAACTTCATTTTTTATTATTATTTTTTTTTAATGAGAGAATCTCTTGAAAAATCAAATGCCAGTAAGAACAGAGACAAAATATGAAATGGTACAAAAGGAGAAACACAATGAGGAAAGGCAGAGTTAATGTTGACCAGAAAACTTTTGGCTGAAGACTTGGCAAACAAAATTTAATGAAGTGATAATGAAAAAGACAATAGCTAAAAAATTATGAAAGAAAAATTGATTATGGATAAGAAGAAACTGAGGGAAAGAAAAATATGATCAACAGGACATCAGGAGAGACAAGAGTGTATAATCTACTGGCTTAACTTTTTGTATGCTTATATAGTCATAGAAAATTGCATGTAAGTCTGGTCTTGGCACCGGAGGAGTCATCTTTTTATGATTTTGCTCAATCTCAGATTAGATTGTGTCCACTATTCTTAGTAAGACTTAAACATAATTATTACCCTGTATAAATAGCTCTGTCTCTTCCAAGGAAGTCTTGAAATTTCTCTTATTCTATCGCAGATACATACGTGAAGCTCAGCCTTATGAACTCCAGTGGTCAAGAGGTCCAGCGCTGCAAGACATCAATACGAAGAGGTCAGCCAAATCCTTTGTTCAAGGAGACATTTATGCTTCAGGTGGCCTTGTTCCAGCTTCCAGAGGTTACCCTCATGGCATCAGTCTACAACAAGAAGAGTATGAAAAAGAAGGATATGATTGGATGGTTTTCATTAGGTGAGTAGCGAACTTTGTATGTCTTTGTCTGCAATACAAAGGCCTACTTAGAGTAATCACTTGTGAATCATGGTGCCACTTTTGTATAAATAATAATTTGAATATGAGACCTGGACTAAATGGTCTTTCCATCTTTCCCTCAAAAAAAGTTGATCCTGTGGTACAAGCTTTTTATACTTGAGCTATACGATAAGTTGAATGTTTGTTTGAAGAGAAGCAAACATAGTCTTTTCACTGTTGACAAGATGGCAATTGACAGTCAAGGGACCATTTTCAGTACATTTTGTCTAAGTGTTTCCTTCAGAAAAGAGATGCAATATGGATCAGTAACTTGTTTTCAAAAATGGAACTTGGACCTTTCAAGGTATCCAGATTATAAGGAATGTAGTCATTAGCAGTTTTACTCTCTGTGATTGTCTCAAAACTTAACAATGATAACAAACACATTCTAAACCACAGATTTCTTCTTGTACTAGCTTTAGGTGTGAATGGTTTGCAAAGTAGATGATATTGCCAATTCATCATGATTCATCATGATGTTAAACCATTTTTTCTTCAGTCAATGATATTCATAATTACCAAATATGATTTTTTTTTTTTATATAACCCACAGGAATGAACAGCAGTGGAGAAGAAGAAAGTTCACACTGGCAAGATATGCGTGAAAATAAAGGGGAACAAGTCTGTAGATGGCATGTGCTGTTAGAATCCTAACCATTTACAGTCCTGATTGGTTCCCTTATTTGGATTCTGGTGCATCTAATATGAAAAAAAGATGTATTGACCTTGAATACAGATTTTGAGAAATATTGCTCAAAGATGGAAATACCCATTCTCACTAGATTAATGACACAGAGCAGAAAAATAAATCCTTCAAAACAGCGATGTGTTTATTTTTAGTAATAACAGAGTCAAAGAACTACAAAAGTTAAGTGCAAATTCTAAGGGCAGTGACCTCTTAAAACAAAAACGTCAAACCCCCAATGTTACAAATCTGATGTAATAGAACAAGTTGAAAAATTTTCTTTTTGTGTAAAAACTAATGATCACGAAGTTTTGCTTATAAGAAAAAGTTAATTTTTTAAGAAGACGCAATGAAAGAATGAATAAAAAAGAAAAAGCACTGGACATAAAACAAAAGACAGTAAAAATAACACCTATTCTGCTGATTACACAGTTGTCACTTTCATTAGAGTTTTTAAAAGTCCACAATATTCACCCATGAAAACATAATTTCACTTTCATCCAAGGCATTTAAATTGTAGTTTGCATCACTTCATATGCTATCATGTAAGTCCATGTGGCAACACAAAAGTACATTTTATGACATGAGTCATTACGTGACTTAATTTTAAAAAATTATTTGAAAGTGCTGTGCATAATTTTTTTGGTTGTGATTTTCATCGCAGTGTGGTTATGAATTGTTGTTTCCTAATCCATTCCTCTGATCAAATAAAACTTTTTGTTTATTATTTGTTTTCACTACATTAGACCAATGAGCAAATCCAAACATAAAATTATTCCCTGTTGAATACATGTGTCATCAGGGACGTACCAAAACATAATTTATAGGCCTATAGTTCAAATGAAAGTCAGACAGTATCAGAGCAATTTTTTTCATTTACCTGTATATCATTCACATTAAGTCTTATCATTTTTGGTAAATTGATGGATAACAAACTGCACCCTGAGTGCGATTATGTGAAAAGAGATCAAATTAAAGTCATCTTTTGCAATGTAAACTGTTGTTGTAAAATGTGCAAAATCGTCAGTGCTTCAAGCAGAAAATATCACCACCATTTGTATGTCTCTTCAGAAGTATGATAATACAAACGTGCGTTGCCAGAGGACCCATCAGGATAATGAAAAGACTAATTTAGGTTATTATCTTTTAGATTTTTAAAAAGCGTTAGAACTTGTCCATGGCCTATCTGCTTCAATCTGGTCTGGTGATGTCATTCCTAAAGGGATTGTACAATATTTTACACAAGTTTAATTTGCATTTTGTCATATGCTTTTATTTGTTGATTTTACAATTTGCACATTTTGTTTTTCAGTAATTGTTTTTATCTCGTTATTCTTAGTATTAAACCAAATCAGGTTACTGTACATTGTGAAGCCACCGATAAGTTCAGAACTGGTTATTTTTATGTTCATTTGCCTCATTTGTTTTGTAAATAAACTTTTTCATTTATACAATAATCTTTCCTGATTATTGAAGCCTTTGATGAAAACAAAAACATCCAAGGTTTGTGATATTCAAGCTCATCGCAACAAATGTGATCACATTGTAAAAATATTGTCCTTGCATTAGAAGACACTGAGTAATGTAGGTATCTCAGTATCATCATAGATCTAAATGCATTTGTATTACTGTGCTTGTTACAAATTACTCCTACAGTTATTCAGTGTCAACATTCCCAATATAAAGCTATTATCTGATCTTGTATATCAGATTCCATTGTCATTCAATTGACTTTGTTTTGAGATCATTAATTTTCTGTCCAAATTTCCTTTGTGACCTACTGATATGTTTTGCTTTCTCCCTCTGCATTTTCATGCTAGTTGATTTGATGCTGTGGCTTTCCCATGTGTTAGTGAAAGCAGGAGCAAATTAGATGTGTTGGAAAGCATATGAAATGTACAGGTTTTCATGTAATAAATTTTCTTTCCATTTCATATACTCATTTATATGAATAAAGAGTATAACTTTCAGCAGTTACATGTAAATCTAAGTTTTCAGTCGAGAATGAAAGTTTTAAATTAAATGTTCTATCTAGGTGACTGCTCCGCGACTGATAATATGAAATATAAGAATTCCCCGGGCACGGGGTTCAATTATGTGCTCTACGCCATGCCATTCCATCCACAGGTTAAAATGTAAATTGACAATATGATATAAAATATCTTGACTTTGAAAGTAACTTCAGCAGAACAGCTGGCAGTAAAAGCCAGACTATGCTAGACCATGTCTTGTCTCTCTGTGCAAAATTATATGAGAAATACCTTTTTTGTATCGTTTTTCTTGCTCTACTGATCTCACGTAAGGTGTTGGGTTTCTATGAATATTCGTTCTCCTTAAAGTTTTACACTCTGTATATTTCATTGTAACTTCATGCTTAGAAGTATGCGACTGCCTAATTCCCTTTCATATTATATTTCAATCTTTATTTATCTAAACTGGCTTTTGTGAAATTTTTGCAGTGATCTGCAAAGCATATCTTTTGTGTAATTCTCTAATCATCAAACTGGCTCTGTGAAAAATTTCATAAGGTTAATGAATTACACAGATAATGTGCCTTTACATTCCTTATTGTAATAATGAGACTCTAGTATGTTTCTCTAACTGCCAAAGAGCAAGGTTAAAAACACAACTTATAAAGGGGTCTGAAACATTTTTTCATTTCGCAGAATTTATTTTTGTTTTAAATCCAGGTTCAGGAGCCCAACATGTTTTTAAAATTCCCAAATATGATTTTATTTTCAAACACTCTTTTCATGATGACATTTCTGAAGTCTTCAATTTATCCATTACACAGAAGATGTATGGGTTTGGTTAGCCCTTTCATTATTGTGAAATTTTCCTTCTTTACATGTGTTCTGCATTTATACATCAAATAAGTATTTTATTTTATGTTACTTATTAATATTCATATCTAATTCTTTGCACATTTTCAGTCCATGATCATCATATATTTTTTCGCAACTTTTATGTTAACTCACAGAATACATATATGTACTCTAAAAGAAGCGACAGCTTTTAGACTTGGCCACTGTGCAATAACTTTGTTAACTGTTTGACAAAAACATGTTCTTTTTTTCTAATTAAGCATAATACAATCTTGTATATACTGAGTATTTTACTTTTTCCCAAAGATGTACATTTCTTTTACTTTGATCTTCATTCTTTTAAAAAATTTAACAGTACTACTTTATAGGTTGAGGATTAGATATGTCCTATTTTATTTTGTGTTCTACACTTTCAAACCTCCTGGATAGTAAATTAATTTGCTGTATTTTTCAAAATTAATGCCCCATGAAAATTATTCAAGTCATGCTTCTTGACAGTAAGACATGGTGTTTTTTTTAATGATTAAGTCAAAAAGCTGATATTATTCATGCATATTGGTTATAAACTAAATACATGTAAAAGAGAGAAAATTTCGTGCTTTCATGGATTTTTGCTTGCAAAGAAAAAGTAGAATGATAAATACGAAAATTGTAACCTATTCTCACAGTAAGAGTCCATTAAACGTCCTGATGTCATAATGTTTCAATGATTGTACATATTTATTTGAAAATTAATGATGAAATAAGTTTCTTTTTCTCATCTCAAGAAAAACTGTACAGGTGTTATTTCAATAAATCAACGCAACAATAAATTATTATTATTCCCATTACAATGTTTCGTTTGGATTTTCATGTGCATGTTTTGTCTAGTTATACCAAGCTTGCTCATTTTTGGTGTAATTACCGACTTTGCATTCAAGTTATAGAATGAAGGATACCCACATCCTCACTTGATAGATAGTCTGCTGGAAAAAGATATAACATGATGGAATTCTGGAATGAAAAAATCCAAATTAATTATTCTTTCCATCTTGCTTTTTCCCCAACACAATGTGACCTTTATCACAATGTGCTCTCTTCAAATTCAAAACTCAAACTCCTTTCACAATAAATAATGCAGCCTTGGTCAACTGGCCTCAAGCTATTTTGACAAAACAAGTATGGGATTATCATTAAAAGAATAAACTTTAGACCAGAATCTAGAAATTTAATGTCCACAATCACCATAAACTGAATTAGCACTGTAACATAGTCGGTCCAGATGCTGATCTACATCTCCAAGGAACACTGATAGTATCCAATTAAGGATGATCAGATAATTCACCTGCAGCTGAAAAATTCTTTTCTTTTCTGAACTGCTTGTGACCAGCATTTCCACTGTGGAAAATTTCCATCAAAAAACTACCTTCACTTTTCTCCTTGCATTGATTCATGGACATTTTACTGTTGACAGTGATATTACTTAAGAAATAGTTTTCTCGGGGTAACAGGGGTGGGAGAATCAGTTTTCATAAAATGATGAAAAGGCTTTTATTAAAGACTACACATGCTCGCTGACTTGAAGGGTTAAGTTCTGTATCATACCTAAGTTACAAGAAGCTGAAATTGTGAGACATGTTTGAGCGAAAAATGTTTTTTGTTCACTTTTTGGCCTCATTCTAATAATGACAGTCATGGGTTTCATTGTGCAGAAGAAAACCTCTCTGATCATCATGCACAACTATAATGTTTGTTTTGGAATCCAGGTGGAGTAAGCACAATATAGAACTAAGCCCTTCAGTTTCAAACTATTTCCATGGATTTCGCTGAGACTTGAAGCCCACACACACTATAGATAGCAGAGTCAAGAAACAAGAGAAAAGATATGCAAAGTAATAAAGCAAAAGATGAAACCTATTTTATCTGTGCCATGAAAAGATAATCCAGATGTCCACAAATCAAACAAAGTCAGAAGTTATATTCAAAGAAAATGATATTTATTCATGGTTGTCACATTTACATATGTACACTTTCATAACAAAAGTATAACAACTCATCTGTTTATAATTAATAATATAACAATATCATTCCTTGTCCAGTCAATCAATAAAAATTACAATTTTCTCTGAAGACAAATCCCGTCAGCAGAGCTTTTCTTTGCAACAACACTGCATTCACTTGTCAAAGGTTTAACAAAATACATTATGCCTGAACCTTGCAGTATGCGGCACACCCACAAATTCAAATGGACAAGTGCCAAAGTTAGCAAAGAACAAAATGGCAAACTGCACTTGAACATAATATTACAACAGTATACAGCTCTAGTGGACTAGTAAAAAATTCTATATACATTAAATGAAGAAATAACAGCAAGACAGGAGAGGCCAGTTTTGGCAATTCACATTATTTACTTGAGTTCAATAATTTCATGATATAGTGCCCCAGTCCCCTTCATTCGTCTACTATAAATGTTTCTGAAATTATTGGATCCACAAAAACAGAGAGAAGGTATATCTGCTTTCTCTTTCATGTTTCTCGGGTAGAGAAATTATTTGGATTATTACCAAAATCTTTTCAATTCAGTGTTATTGTCTTATCATCTGGCAAGTAGAAACTGAACCAGAACAAGGAATAAAGCCATAATTGAATAAAGATAACTACAACTAGTACTTTGCTTTGGAAAGCAAACTGTCAATATTCTCAGAATATATGCTGTATAAAGACAAATTCAATACAAAAATATCAAATGTGAAAGTAAAACTCGGGAAACATACTTCCCTTCCCTCATCAGACAATCTACAACTACTATAGGAGTAATATTACAGAAGTAATAATTTAATACTAAAATTGATCCAGGACTCACCTACTCAAGGTTAACATTATTTCTAATCAATGATGAATTAACAAATCTGCCATTCTACAAAACAAAACACCAATTTATAATAACTGTTCATGTTTAACAGTATTACATTCATAACCCACAAATGTTTCTTGGTTCTTGCAATCAAGGGAAGAACAAAATTAATATTTCATCTGCCACTTATCACTTTCACTACATTCATAAACATTGCAATAAGGCACCAATGGAACTGGGATGTATTCTTGGTACATAAAAAAAACAGCGTAAACACCATATTCAAATCACCACATCATCAGCTGCAACAAGTGTGTGGGTTAAATCAAACTGAAGATAAAAAACGAAATAAATATCCTGTAGAAATGTATCCCGCCAAACTGACATATGGCAAAAATGATGCATAAACCAACTAAAAAAAGACATTTATGACTGAGTGGACGGACTAACATTATATCACAGAACCTTAATGACTTTCACAGAAATGAAAGTTTCTGTCTTTATACAACAGAACATACAAAATAATACAGTAGGTAATTCCGATACAAAAACTGTGATCAAAAAGTTTTCTAAAAATGAGTGATTTTACAAGAAACAAGGAATAAAAGGAAAAGGACAAAAAACTTTCCAGACAATACAAAAACATTGCGTTCAAAAATGAGACCAACATTTTATGGGACAATGTCAGCTTTTGATGTTGGAGAAAATGAAGTGGAACTGTGGAATTGGTTACAAATAGAAATGAACTGAACCTGTGGAGATATTTATGATTACAAATTATACCTATAAACAATACTAAGACCATCTGCACTTGACAGTCATCTTGAATTTATAGAATCAAACAAAATAAATAAATAAACAAACAAAAACTGCGAATGGAGATCTAAGTTTACATTATGTTACCGTGTGAAGGAATGAAAATAATTTTAAAAAATCAAATGTTTTTGCAAAAAAAGGCACTGAGATCAATCACATCCATCTGGTGAAATTTTTAATATCTGCTCAAATCTGTACGTAAAACATGTGAAGTTTGTTCCTTGTGCTTGGCTTCAAAATTATGTTTCGCATCAGCATCATTGTCCACATGCTTCAGTGATGCATTCACTTTGATATTGAGCTACAAGGCAGTTCACTGGTTTTGTCCAGAAAAAATTCTTCACAACTGCATATGCCAGTACCTTCTGCATAGTCCAATATAAATCTATACACACAAAAAAATAACAACATACTAGGAACGAAGACATACAAAAACCTGTGTAAAACATACTCTGAATAACTTTAAGGTATGCATTCTAGCTAACTGTCGTCCTATTTAAACATATATGTTATAGTTACAGTAATAACTTTGGCACAGTGTATGGAGTACATGGAGTCAGTATATCTATCACAGCACTGGACGGCAACATGTGGAGAATAGACTGAACTGAAATAAACACTTCAAGTTTGCACCAAATATATGTATGTCAGAAGTTGGACAATTCAATGGGATGAACAATAACTTAATGAGTGTATGTTTAATTGACAATGTGAGGCGATAGTGAAGTTTAAAAATGAAGTATAGTATAATATTTATATAATGTTGGATTCCTGAAAATTTGTGTGTGAACTGTAGGCTATGGCAATGCTGTAATGAGACCTTGGAATGTTAAGTGGAATACGTTTTTCAACAAATGGAAGCTTTATACTTTGTATAGTGATGTCTTAATATCCACATTGAAGTCAGTCACACATAACATTTTGGTTGTTTGAGGAAGTTTATGACAAATGATGGAAGATTGGTGCTTCCCTTTGACAAAAGGTCATGAGAGGAGCCTAAGTCAAATTCTCTTTGCGAAGAAGTGCTACAAACAACCTGTTATGAAATATATCACTGGCTGTCGGCCATAGGTTGCATTCATTATTTGGATTTATCTTCTCTCTTCTTTTTCAAAATTTGAGCTCTGATATCCACTGAACTGATTGGCTGACCCTGGGCAAAAAGACTTTCATCCTGGGGAAGAACATCAGATCCAGATGATGCCATGGTAACATCCAGATCTGTTGAGAACAGTGATGATGGTGTTCCAGATCGAGTAGTTTCAAAACTGCCACTGACATTTCCTTGGTCTGCGGCTGAGCCTGGTGGATCGGTTTTTGTTTCTGAATAGCTTGAGCTTCCTTTTGACCAGTTTGTTGTTGTTCCAGTGTTGTCTGTTCTGGTTTCAGAAGAATAATGACTCGCTGCAGAGTACACTGATTCATAGGTTTGCAATGGTGAAGGACCATGTGTCAAATGAAAAGTTGATTTCTTCTGAGCAGAGAATCGAGATGGACTTCTCAAAGGAGATGCTGTTGATGACGATGATGATTTCCTTGCAGGTCCAGATCTGCTGTGAAAACTAGGTCTGCTGTGGGATGCAGCTGACGATGACCTGCTAGGGTATGAATGGTAAGATGATAATGAAGGTTTCCACTGGACAGTTCTGGTGGCTGTCGAGGAAGGTGATTGGCTAGTCTGTGATTTGTGGTGTGACTGGCTGTGTGAAGTCGAGTCAGACTGAGAAACCATTGAGTTGATCCTACGCTGACCTCTCAATAGATGGTCACGTGCATATTCAGTGAAAGATGCTGCCCGTGGTGAGCTTGTCTGTGATGGTGCTAGATCTCTTGAGCTGTGAAATAAAATTACTGATTACACTGTGTGTATTCATTACCCATTTTTTGCAAATCTGAAACTTTTGCTAAACCCATTGTCAGATCTGAGCATAATCTGCATTTTTAATTGTTCTGACCAGCCATTTCTGCATGTCATAACAAAATCACAGCCTTCCCAAGATCAGGCTTGAAGCAAAAGCACTAATAAAAACCAGTGCAGATTTGATTGCACTATCACAAAGAGAATATATATTTGTCAGCCCAAGTAGTAAAAATATTCCAAGTCATCTTGGAAGCACCTAGAGCGAACTTGTCTGGATTAGACGCTATATATAAATGATCTCCATTATTATTATTATTATTATATCTTAATCTATTCACATTATTACTGTATAAAGTATTAGCCTATATGCCATAATGAATGTTTTGATTCAGAAACTCAGATGTTCTCAATTTATCTGTGACTTCCAGAAAACTAAGGTAACTACATTACTTATATGACCAAACAGAAACAAAATCCCCAAACACACATATAATTTGTAGAGATGGACTGACCACCTGCAACCCTATCCTGTCAGGAAGCGCAACAACATTGTTGTTAAAGTAAATGTGTTTGCCGCATGAACAAAAATTACTTACAATCTCATTCTGAACTCAGCAGATGATGAAGTCTCTGGAGAGATTGAGACATTTTGCTGTGTCTGCAAATACACAAATTAAATGACATAAAATACCCTCTGTGTTTGAGCTGTAGAAAGCCTAACGGCTACTCCTGTATATTTCTTCATTAGTGCAGTTCATCTGTAACAACAACCCCTGCCATAAAAGTTACATTCTTGTCGGTTTTGTTGGATTCAGTTGTTTCCATCAAGTTAAAAGAATGGCATATATGATGCTGCAAATATATTTTGAAGATTTCCCCCCAGTATCATGGTGCAATTCAGAGGCAATATTTGTTTTCTACCGTATGTAAAACTGACAATATTTTGTACTGCCACACTTTCCAATGAATCGTTACTTGCAAAAATATGCTTATGAAATTAATAAATGTCAACCTAAAAGCTAAAAGATCTTTGCATCCCAATGCCCATTATTGAAAAAATTATAAGAAATAACAATAGATACATGCAAATCTTTTCAATTTCAACTATAGAATTGTGGCATATCCCACTCACTATCCAAAAGCTGATAAACTTACTGAAGGTTTGGACGGTGATCTTTTTGGAGAATGGCTGCTATAAGAGGGGCTTCTGTCAGAATAGAAAATACAATGACAAAGTGAATTTGCAGTGCTATTTACAAATTGGTTTATCCTTCAGATGATTAAATGTGCAATATTTCTTTAAACAATTCATACATTTTTGGTAAAAAAGATACAAAAATACATTTAGAAGGAAAAGAACCAGAAATGACAACTAATTAAAATCAATATCCAGAGGTAGTATCATGTTTCACTACTTTATAATCTCCTTTGAAAAAAAATAGCTGATTAACTTGCAGGCAATTCTAAAGGAACCAAATTCTTTATAGGTTCATAAGCCCTTTCTGTCTTTACTGACCTCTGAAACTGTTTCATTTGCTTTCTCTTGTCATCAAGCTGTTTCAGAGCCTCCTTGGCTTCCTCTATTTGTCTCTGGTTTTGTCTACGAATCTCATTGGACTCCTCTATCAAATGATCTGGGTTCAGGTCACTACTTGAGTATGCATTGATTACATTGGTCCTGAAGTCAGAGGTCAAACTGGTAAGGATGGGTTCAACACTATGGGGGCGGGGAATTTCCAGTGGCTGGGGACTAAATCTGTAATGAGCGGTGACAGGAGAAAGTGATGATCTAACAGAGTATTGACTGTGATCTCGTCGAGATGTGGATATTGTGTACATTCCAGGAGACTCAGACCTTGCTGGAGAGTAAGAAGAAGCCCTGTATGCCCAGTAAGAGTCTGGACTGTCTGGGGATGAGTGTGGGGATAAAGAATGATGCCTCATCTCTGCCATATCACCTGCTGAAGCCTGAACAATCTGTCTTCGAAGGTTGACTAGATAGTTTCTTCTCTGAGTAGGAGTCATTGCCTTGGACAGTCGCTCACTTGAATGGTGTGACATATTTGTGGTCGACAGATCATCCAGAGATGATGACATTGAAAGTCTGAATGGACTGTTACTTCTAGCTTTTGACTTTTCACGTTCATGTCTACATTGTTCTCTGAGTCTTTCAAGCTTGAATGCTTCAATTTCTGCCCTTCTCCTCATGTTCATGAGACCCCGCCCACGTGTTCTACGACGACCACGGGTCCCACTCTGCCGCCTCTGGTGAGTTTCTAAACAAGCTTCAATATCCCTTTTGCTTCTTGAAAATTGAGATTTGTACTCTTCCAGGTATTCTTTAGTGACTTTCATCAGTCTTCTGGAATGGGAAGTTTGCATGTCTTCCTTCCCCCAGGCATCCTCAAGAGTGGCCAGCAAAGTATCTGTTTGACCGATGCAATAATTTAGTTTGGCCTCCAAGAGTTCAATGGTAAGACTGGATGGTAGGTAGTGAAGGGACAGCAACTCAATAATCTCTATTCTTTCATGATGAAGTCTGTCAAGCTCTCTGTGGATTCGAGACATTTCACTGCTATCTCCCTCAGACATTGACACTCCAAGCTCATGGGTATGCATTGTACTATCTGCCAGAGATCCAGTGCTGCTGTCAGGGAATGCTACAGAGTCTGTTTGAGTGAAGTCATCAGAACTTGCCACACTGACCCCCACCCCAGTGCTCACCATGTGACGGACATTAACAGTTGACACTGAGAATGCTGAATCCCTGTCATCATCCAGTATGTGTTGCAGTGTGAGTGGAGATATACTCATGTCTCTGGAAACCGAGCCTGAACTGTCATCATGACTGGCAGATCCTTCTCTAGGAGACTCTGCAGATGCTGTAGCTAGTGTGTCTGATGATAGCCTGATGAGTTCCTGTGTTCTGGTATCATACTGATCCCCATAGTGTGTGACAGGGCGTGGGGTTGCTTCTCTGCTGCCATCAGCTGGGAAATCTGTCTCTACTGTTGTTTGGATGTTTCTCAGATTAACTTGGTCTGCCTTCACCGCTGGCTTGAAAGCCCCTTTGGCGTGATCAAACAATGTTGTTGCTGGAGGCAGAGGTGGTAGTACAAGATCATCAGGAATCTTCAAAAGTAGATCTTCTATTTGTGAGGCAGAACTGAGATCATCTTCAGAATCTATCCTTTGTGCTCGGTTTTCTGATTGCAAGGTGACATTCACATTTGCTGTGCCATCTGAGAATGTCATGTTGGAAGCAAGACCAGATCTTCTGTCACTGATAGAAGATGCTGTTGTGACTCCCCTGGGTGATCTTGGACTACTGTCTTGTAAAGTTAGCTGCCTTTTCAGGTCTGAAGCAGGCCCATCTCTCACTCCCACTGGTCTTATTCTCTTAGCTATTTCTTCCACAGTTTCACTGTCTGTTCTTCCTATAATATTAGGAGGTGAAGAAATCTGACTAGCAATATCAGCAATGGGACTGACACCAGCACTGCCAGCAACTGATCCATCTCTAGCAATCACAGTCACAGGAGAATCTCCGTTGGAAGAGTCGGATTCAAAAGCAGTTTTTGGAGATGTAAGCTCTTTAGCCACATTGCTTTTTCCTCTTTTCAGTTTTCTCTCCCTTGATCTTTCCAAAAGTTTCATCATTTTGGCATGTTCATTTTTCAGTTTTTCAATTTCATTTAAGATTTCTTGATTGGATACACTCAGATTGGGAAGTTCAGTTGAGATATTTCTCCGACGTGTCAATGGGGAACGTTCACGGCCATTTGAATTATCTCTCTCGATGTTCAAGTTATCTCTTTCTCTGCACACATTATCTCTGGTTTGTCGTGATGTGCCACTCCCAACTTCATCATGTTCCAGCATGTCAGTACTATCTCCAGTGCCAGTAAACAAAGCTGGACTTGACTTGGAATGGTGCAGCTCTCTAAAAGGTTTGACAGCTATAGGAACGAATGTTGAGGCTGGAGGAGTGCCTACAATGATTGTGTTTGTGTTTCCTACAGCCTCCGACTGCCAGAGTGATTGTAGACCAATAGTTCCTGAACTTAGGCTGAGTGAATCTGAGGCAGAAACTGTTCCTTTGAAAGACTCTGAATCCTCTCCTGAGAAACTGTAAATTGAACTTGGCAGCATATTATTGTCACTTGAGTTTGAAGGGACATTCTTGCCACTTGTGCTTGATGGAACATTCTTGTCCTTTGAACTTGTTGGACTATCCTTCTGTGGTAGAAGTGTGGGTGATTCTGCCTGAGCTTGAGAAACCATGCTTTCTGTCTGTGGTGGGGCTGTCAGTTGGTTGGCCGGTAACTGATAAGATGTATCACTTGGCAAGGTCCTCTGTGCTGATCTTGGACTAACAGTCAATCCAGTTTCAACTGTTCTTGGTGGCTGAACAAATCCTCTGTGTTCTGTAATCATTTCCTCTCTCCTGTAACTAACCTCCCCTCCTCTTGGACTTCTAGCAGAGATGTAAAGACTAATGCCTCCGGAGGCTCCCTCTTCCCTAGGCCTGCTGGTGTCCTGTTTCTGAGATACATTTTCTACAGGTGGCCCTCTCATAGTTGGGCCCTTTACCAGTGACACAGCCTCTCGGACTCTGGCTACAATGACATCAGGAAATTCTTCCATAGTTTCTTCTTTTCTGTAACTTATTTCACCTTCACTGTCTTTCTGCAGGTCCTCCAAGTTCTCAACACTATTGTTATCACTGATCCAGCCACCTCTATAATGAGCTCCTCCTTCAGTGGCACTTGTGTGTTGTACTTGCAGAGGTGATCTTCTTTCATGTCCTGGTCTAATGTCTTGGTCTGCACTGCTTAATGTTTGTCCACTCTCACCACGTAAGGTGAAATCTGATATATCTGTGCCATCAGTTTGCCCTATTCCAGAAAAATCTGTCCCTTCATTGCTTGCCTTAATGACATCTTGCGCTAATTTTAAAATCTCCAACTCACGTTGTTGTTGGTCTCCACTGCCAACTGCTGTGGCCACTGCGTTGCCCATTCCAGATGATAGAGGAGGTGAATATGTAATGGAAGTATCTTGTTCATTGCGCTGACCATACCTTTCAGTAATTTTCTGTGATTCTGGAGAATGTTCTACAGCTCTACCTGTTAGACTGCTATTAGTACCCACATCTGAAGCAGCCACAGTTTTTCTGTCAGTTTTGATCTTTCCCCATTGGTCTTGATCACGTTCATCTCTTATGAAGAAACTGCTGGCCTGTCTTTCGGAGGATGCTGCAGGAACCTGCCCTACACCTGTCCTTCTATCCTTAACTCTGTTTAAGCTGCCAGACCCGCTCTGAGTTTGGATCTCATCATTCGATGTGCCACTCAGGGTATCAGTGATAGATTCCTCCTGATTTTCAGTGTCAGCGTTTTTCTGCTGATCCTGGTCACATCTGATCTGGACATACTGGCTTTCATCCTTATCTCCCTTGATTATTGGGGATATTTGGTCAGTGTGCTGAAGCTCACTTCCATCACTCCTGTAACCTGACGGCAGGCTCTCAACAGCAGAATGCAGAAACTGATCATCAGAATATACAATTCTTGGGGTGCTTGGCGTGTCTTGTGGTGTGCCATGGGCTCTACCAGTTTCTATGTCAGAATGCACCTTTTCAGTTAAAGACAGTGCACTTTGGCTATCTTGCACAGCCAACAGTGAGGATGAATCTGGTAGATTATCCAAAACTTGATAAGTGCCTGCACTCTGAGAAGAAGTGCCATCAGAAACCAAAGAGTCTGAACTGATCAGAATGGACCTTTCTCCTCCTTCTTCACCTCTGATGTCATGTGAGAATGCTAGTTGTGCCACATCTCTGCTGTGTGGAGTGTCTGAAGAAATTAAATCTCTCTCAGCTGCTACTTTATCAGATGAAGTTGTGGCCTTGCTGACATCAGGTTTGGACAAGAGCACTGGATGTTTTGGGAGACTTGGCTGTGAACCATCTATCGAATCTGTGTGAAGTTCAGTCCCCTCTTTGTTGGCGAGTAATCCTTTTGTAGCTTCCCTAAATTCAGGCTTTTGCATGTCCACTTGGTTTGCAAACTTTGCATTCTCTGAAGTGATGCTTTGTCCATGTTCATCCAGACTGTTTGTTACCACACTATATGACAAAGTACCGGCCGCCACAGCATCACCTGAGCTTGTCTCAGTTTCTACTTCAGTAATATCCCTGACTGAACCAGCATCCTGCAATGCTCTTGGTGAGCTCACAAGTTCTGTGTCAGAATCATGATGAACTGTCAGAGAACCTCTTCTGGCTGCACTGGCACCTCCATCTTCCTCAAGTTCTCCTCTGCTGTCTGGTCGTGAGTGTGATTCTACAGGGCTGAGCAGACCAGTTGATGACGAAACTGGCAGAGAATCAACATTCTGGTGCACTCTTTCGACAGCAGCATTAACAGCTATGTTATCTTTGCCTTGAATCTGTTGTGTAATATCAAACTTGCTTTCAGATGTGATCCTGAGACTGTCTGCACCTGTTCTTGAATAGCTGTCCGTATCCTGCTCAGGAAACCCAGTCATGGTTTGATCATCTCCTTTGTTTTGAACAGCGACATCATCAGGTGATACTGTGTTGTTTTCAACTACTCCATGAGCTGATATGTTTCTTGAGGTAGTGCCATCTGCTTTGGGAGTCTCAATAAGTAATGTGCTGGTGTCAGTTACATTTACTGCATCTGAGTTATCTTGTAATTCTGCTGAGTGCAGATTATGTGACTGGCCAGCTGGAGATGGTAATTCATTTATGTGCTGGTTCTGGAATTGATGTAGATTCTGACTCTCTGCATACTCAGGCAGCTCTTGTCTTAGATTCAAAGCTGTTGCAGACTTTTCTTGTTCAGAATTGGGACCCTTAGCACAGACATGAAGATCTTTCTGTTTTTCCTCATCTGAAAGAGTGCCTCTTGAATCTGCATGTTTGGTGACATCAACATATCCAGCAGCACCCCGACCTCCATTCTCATTATTACCTTCTTGTAGAGATCCTCTGCTGTCAGCTGTGTTTTCTTGTGAATATGAAGCCTCAGATAGGTGCTGTGCTTCATTACCACGGCTAAGCTCAGAATAATCCTGACCTGGCAATGTGAATGTTTCTTCTGACTCCTCTGGCCAACTTGATGGACGTGGTTTTAAACCAGGCACTGGATATACAAGGCTGCCCACCACTGAGTCTCCTGTACCAAATGGAGAATCATCCACTGAAGCACTTAGGGCATTGTTAATGGAGCTCTTCCTGCTAGGTGGCTGTTGTTCACGAGAGATTGTTTCTTTCTCTTGCCTGTGCTGGAGGTCAGCAGGTAATTCAGAGAGATTCCTTTGTTCAGTCTCTGATTTCTGGCTAACTGCCACAGTGCTGACAGTAAATCTCAATCCTGAGTCTTCATCACTGCTGGAAAGCTCATACTCAGCCTCTTGCCCTCTTCTTCTAATCTTCTTCTTTTTGGCTGGTTTGACTTTATTGCTGGTTTGATACATGCTTCTATTTTCCAGTGGGCCATACATATTTTCACAAACAAACTCCTCCTGATTGAATTGTGTGTCATCAAGGGAAGCCCTTAACAGTCTGTTGTTCTGAGCACTGACAGGTTCTTTTGGTTGTCTGCTGGGTCCTTCATTTGGAGCAAAACCTGTCACTAATGAAACCAGATTTAAGTTTTCAGTCCGTTCAGAATCATTTTGTGCTGATGCCAAGGCTTCCAGGCGTGCGTTCTCAGCCTCAGAGTGCATGCTTTTCTCACCAGAACTCAAATCAGTGTCTAAGATACTGTTGTCTTCCAATGGCTCTCCTTCATCAACAGTTGTTTCAGCTTTGGAACCTACAACCTGCTGATCAACTTCAGATTGATCCAACTCAGAAATGTTGGATTGTCTTTCTCCCATAGTGTCAGCTTCTGTCATACTTATTTGAAATTGATCTCCAGTGGCTCTGACTTCACTTTGACCAGCTGCCTGAGTCTCCCTCACTGCTGCATGCTCTTCATCTGTTCTCTGGTGATCAGGTGAAGACACAAAGCCGTCAGTGTTTTCTGCTGGAATGTTACCTCTGGGTTGTGCCATATTTTCAGCCAATCCTGATGGAAGATCTGAGACTTCCTCTCCAACTTGACTGTCATTTTCCTGAAGTGAGCTCATTCCAAGTGATGTGCACGTGTCTTCACTAATGTAGCTTCTGTCACTAAAAACACCACTGTCATAGAGTTGATTACCAAGCCCATAAAGCTGAGTGTCTTGTACAACCTGAGCTGGGCTGCCATCTGAGACATTACCTGCAGTTCTTGTCCTTGACAGTTCCCTATTGACAGTTGTGACACTAGGCCGAGAACTCCTGGCCTGAGGACTAAGTGGCTCAACAGAGGTCTCTGGAGCTGCTATGCCTGTCACAGACTCTGAACCAACGAATTGAAAACTACTAGGCTCTTGAATATCTTGTAATCTGGGAACCTCAAAAACCTCCTCAATAATCACCAGTTCTTCATCAGATGACGAAGTTTGTGATCTTGGACTTGTTGGTTCCACTTTCAAATAATTTTTTTCACTATGATCTTGACGTGGTCCCAGTCTTCTCAAATCCATTTGTCGATTTTGTTCTAATCCTCGTATGTTTTCTGGTTTTCTTACTGGTTCCTGAGTCTGGTTGTTCTGATGGTTTTGTCTCTCAAGCAGTTGTGAATATAGATCTAAATCCCTCTGATCTGATGGTTCATGTGAGAATGTCTCTTTTTTTACTTTTTGCTCCAACACTGCCTTTGTTCCAGTTGCAGCGACTGACTGACCATCTTGTGCAAATTCCTGATGTTCCTGTGCAGTGCACAAGTCCAAAGTCTCAGTGCTGTCTCTTGGCCATACACCTTTCTGGACTTGTGTATGCTGCCTTGCAGGTGACTCTCGCTCTATACTTGCCCTTGATGGGGATGGTGATTCATTAGAGAAGATACCTGATTCTTCTGTGGAGTTACTGCAAACAGATGGTGTAGTCACGCCAAACTGAGAGGTGTTAAAGTGCTCAGTGACTGGTTGCTGAAGTTCCTCAGAGTGTAGCTGTTGCTGCTGGGTATATAAAAGTCGTTGTTGTAGCTGTCTGGCTTGTTGTGCCCCTGGAATCGATGGTTTCTTCAGGGGAGATTTTACATTAAACAAGGCAGTTAATTTTTCATTCAGATCCTCAGAAAACCTAGTCCTCTCATTTCTTGGCTTCTTTTTCAAGCCACTATTGAAGCTGAACGATCTTTGTCTCTGTGGACCAGGCTGTTCCCATCCAATGTTGTCTAATTCATTGCCAGGACGAGGTGTACTAGGTGGAGTTCTAGGAGACCAATTTGGGGCAGTTTTACTGCCATTCATACTTTGTCCAGTACGTGGACTCAAGTCTGGTGATAAGAAATGTTGTACATCAGGGGTTCTAAATGCTGTAGAAGCTGAAGCTTGGCTGTTGCCCGAGTTACCTCTGTGCAATTGTCTTTGTAATTTAGCTTCTGAATTTCCACTTTCCAGAGCCTGCCTCTTAGAAAATGTACCTCTACCTCGTAAATCGTCCCCTGGAGTATGGAAGGCTTCCTCAGGAGCATAATGTTCTCCTTCAATGACTGAGGCAGCTGTGGGTCTTGCATCTAAAGCAGATTTATCAAGGGCCTTTTCTCCACTGATACGTGATGGTGCTCCCCCTATACTAGAGTGTGATGATGTCTTCTCTTCATTGGCATGTGACAGTGTTTTCTCTTCCCCAGTTTGTGACAGGGCTCTCTCTTCACTGGTCTTTGGCAGTGCTCTCTCTTCACTGGACTGTGACAGTGCTCTCTCTTCACTGGTCTGTGACAGTGCTCTCTCTTCACTGGTCTGTGACATTGCTCTCTCTTCACCAGTCTGTGACAGTGCTCTCTCATCACTGGTCTGTGACAATGCTCTCTCTTCACTGGTCTGTGACAGTGCTCTCTCTTCACCAGTCTGTGACAGTGCTCTCTGTTCACCAGTCTGTGACAGTGCTCTCTCTTCACTGGTCTGTGACAATGCTCTCTCTTCACCAGTCTGTGACAGTGCTCGCTCATCACTGGTCTGTGACAGTGCTCTCTCTTCACTGGTCTGTGACAGTGCTCTCTCTTCACCAGTCTGTGACAGTGCTCTCTCTTCACCGGCCTGTGACAGTGCACTCTCTTCACCAGCCTGTGACAGTGCACTCTCTTCACTGGTCTGTGACAGTGCTCTCTCTTCACTGGTCTGTAACAATGCTCTGTCTTCGTCAGTCTGTGACAGTGCTCTCTCTTCACTGGTCTGTGACAGTGCTCTCTCTTCACCGGTCTGTGACAGTGCACTCTCTTCACTGGTCTGTGACAGTGCTCTCTCTTCACTGGTCTGTGACAGTGCTCTCTCTTCACTGGTCTGTGACTGTGCACTCTCTTTACCGGTCTGTGACAGTGACTTCTCTTCACCGGTCTGTGACAGAGCTCTCTCTTCACTGGTCTGTGACAGTGCTTTCTCTTCACTGGTCTGTGACAATGCTCTCTCTTGACTGGTCTGTGACAGTGCTTTCTCTTCACTGGTCTGTGACAGTGCTCTCTCTTCACTGGTCTGTGACAGTGCTCTCTCTTCACTGGTCTGTGACAATGCTCTCTCTTCACTGGTCTGTGACAGTGCTCTCTCTTCACTGGTCTGTGACAATGCTCTCTCTTCACTGGTCTGTGACAATGCTCTCTCATCACTGGTCTGTGACAGTGCTCTCTCTTGACTGGTCTGTGACAGTGCTCTCTCTTCACTGGTCTGTGACAGTGCTCTCTCTTCACTGGTCTGTGACAGTGCTCTCTCTTCACTGGACTGTGACAGTGTTTTCTCTTCACTGGTCTGTGACAGTGCTCTCTCTTCACTGGTCTGTGACAGTGCTCTCTCTTCACTGGTCTGTGACAGTGCTCTCTCTTCACTGGTCTGTGACAGTGCTCTCTCTTGACTGGTCTGTGACAGTGCTTTCTCTTCACTGGTCTGTGACAGTGCTCTCTCTTCACTGGTCTGTGACAGTGCTCTCTCTTCACTGGTCTGTGACAGTGCTCTCTCTTCACTGGTCTGTGACAATGCTTTCTCTTCACTGGTCTGTGACAATGCTTTCTCTTCACTGGTCTGTGACAATGCTTTCTCTTCACTGGTCTGTGACAGTGCTTTCTCTTCACTGGTCTTTGATGTTGCTCTGCCTCTACTGGCATGTGAAAGTGTTCTCTCTTTAGGATCTTGTAATTCGACATTCTTTTCACTGGCTTGTAATGATCCTCTTTCTTCACTGGTGTGCAAGAGTGTTTTCTCTTCACTCTCTTGTAGCTGCCCTCTTTCTTCACTGGAGTGTAAGAGTGTTCTCTGTTCACTGTCTTGTAACTGCCCTCTTTCTTCAATATCTTGTGATGGTGTTCTTCCCTCTTTGTCTTGCAACAGTCCTCTCTCTTCAGTATCTCGTGAAAGTGTTCTCCTTTTGTTGTCTTGTAACAGTGTTCTCCCTTGACTGTCCTGTGATAGAGTTCTCCCTTCACCATCTTCTGATAGTGCCCTCTCTTTATTGTCTTGTGATAGTGTGATCCTTTTATTGTCCTGTGATGGTGCTGTTTCTTTAAAGTCTTCTGACTGTGCTCTCCCCTCATTGTCTTGTGGTACTGTTCTCCCTTTACTATCTTGTGACAGTGCCCTCTCTTTATTGTTTTGTGATAACGTTCTCCCTTCAGTGTCTTGGGATAATGTTCTAATTTCACTGTCTAGTGATGGTGTTTTGAATTCACTGTCTTGTGATATTGCGACCCTTTCATTGCCTTGTAATAGTGTTCTCCCTTCACTGTCTCGTGAGGATGTTCTCCCTTTACTGTCTTGTAGTGCTCTCTCTTTAAAATCTTGTGATAATGTTCTCCCTTCAATATCTTGTAAGGATGTTGTTCCTTCACTGTCTTGTAACAGTCCTCTCTCTTCACTATCTCCTGAGAGTGTTCTCCTTTCACCGTCTTGTGATAGTGCACTCCCTTCAGTGTCTTGTGATAGTGCTCTCTCTTTAATGTCTTGTGATCGTATTCGCCCTTCCCTGTCTTGCGATAGTGCTCTCCCTTTGGTGTCTTGTGACATTGCTTTTCCTTCACTGCCCTGTGACATTGCTTTTCCTTCACTGCCTTGTGGCATTGCTTTTCCTTCACTGTCTTGTGACATTGCTTTTCCTTCACTGTCTTGTGACATTGCTTTTCCTTCACTGTCCTGTGACATTGCTTTTCCTTCACTGTCCTGTGACATTGCTTTTCCGTCACTGCCCTGTGACACTGCTTTTCCTTCACTGTCTTGTGACATTGCTTTTCCTTCACTGTCTTGTGACATTGCTTTTCCTTCACTGTCTTGTGACATTGCTTTTCCTTCACTGTCTTGTGACATTGCTTTTCCTTCACTGTCTTGTGACATTGCTTTTCCTTCACTGTCCTGTGACATTGCTTTTCCATCACTGTACTGTGACATTGCTTTTCCTTCACTGTCTTGTGACATTGCTTTTCCTTCACTGTCTTGTGACATTGCTTTTCCTTCACTGTCTCGTGACATTGCTTTTCCTTCACTGTCTTGTGACATTGCTTTTCCTTCACTGTCTTGTGACATTGCTTTTCCTTCACTGTCTTGTGACATTGCTTTTCCTTCACTGTCTTGTGACATTGCTTTTCCTTCACTGTCCTGTGACATTGCTTTTCCTTCACTGTCTTGTGACATTGCTTTTCCTTCACTTTCTTGTGACATTGCTTTTCCTTCACTGTCTTGTGACATTGCTTTTCCTTCACTGTCTTGTGACATTGCTTTTCCTTCACTGACTTGTGACATTGCTTTTCCTTCATTGTCTTGTGACATTGTTTTTCCTTGACTGTCTTGTGACATTGCTTTTCCTTCACTGTCTTGTGACATTGCTTTTCCTCCACTGTCTTGTGACATTGCTTTTCCTTCACTGTCTTGTGACATTACTTTTCCTTCACTGTCTTGTGACATTGCTTTTCCTTCACTGTCTTGTGACATTGCTTTTCCTTCACTTTCTTGTGACATTGCTTTTCCTTCACTGTCTTGTGACAGTCTTCTCTCTGCATTGCCTTTTGATGGTGCTCTCCCTTTGGAATCTTGAGACAGTGCTCTCCCTTCTGTGTAATGTGATAATGTTCTTTCTTCATTGTCATTTGAAGGTGTTCTCCATTCAGTGTCTTTTGACGGGGCTCTCCCTTGTCCGTCTTGTGACATTGTTCTCCCTTGTCCGTCTTGTGACAGGGCTCTCCCTTGTCCATCTCGTGACAGGGCTCTCCCCTTGATGTCTTGTGATAATGCTTCACCTTCAGTGTCTCGTGAAAGTACTCTTCCATCAATGTCTTGTGATAGCGCTCTTCCTTCACTGTCATATGATGGTGGTTTACTTTCAATATCTTGCGATGGTGCTCTCCCTCCAATGTCCTGTTTTTGTGTTCTACCATCAATGTCTTGTGACATCGTTCTTCCTTCAGTGTCATGTGAAAGTGCACTCCCTTCAGCGTCTTGTGACAGTGCTCTTCTTTTAATGTCTTGTGACAGTCTGCTCTGTTCACGGTCTTGTGATTTTGCTCTTCCTTCAATTTCTTGTGATGGTGCTCTCCCTTCACTGCCCGGTAATAGTGTTCCCCCTTCAATGTCTTCTGATGGTGCTCTTCCTTCAGTTTCGTGTGATAATGGTCTCCCTTCACTGTCTTGTGATAATGCTCTCCCTTCACTGTCCTGCGATAGTCCTCTCCCTTCAATGTCTTGTGATAGTGCTCTCCCTTCACTATCTGGTAAAAGTGCTCTCCCTTCACTGTCTTGTGATAGTGCTCTTCCTTCACTGTCTTGTGACAGTGCTCTCCCTTCACTGTCTTTTGATAGTGCTGTTTCTTCAATATCTTGTGATAGTATACTCTCTTCACTGATAAGTCCATGGCCTTCTGATCTTTTTGTGTTAATTCCAGCAAATGACATTTCATCATCAACAAAATGTGATGGTATGTGAATAATATCAGTAACTACCACTTCTTCCTCTGAGTCAGACTCTTTTGGTCCTTCGAGTTCTTGCTGTGTGCCAGTCAATACTGCACCAGGTCCATATGAGGTATCCTTTCTGATGCCAAAGGAATAACTTTCAACTACACCAGTTATGGAAGATTCTGATGAGATTTTGATATTGGGATGCTCATTTGATGAGACAGGCATGTTTACTGGACTCCAATCTTGTTTCTGCTCTTTCTCCTTGAGATTTTGTATTGTCGAACCAAGTGGAATTGATTTATCATCTGCCTTTGCCAAATGTGTCTGTGGAGATTCTACAGATGCCTGAGTTACGGATGACTGTGACTTAATGAGAGTCGCTTTATCTGTATCACTCTCTGAGTCTAGAGTCTTGGATTGTACACCACCCTGTGATTCTCTTTGACCTGCACTTGCTTCAGTTGATCTTGGCAATGTGAAAACATCAGTAAAGCTAAGTTCATCCTCTGCTCCTCTGTTGCCGTGCTCACCAAATGTTCCATCCCACTGGCTTGACATCATAGCCATTGCTCCTTGATACTGTCCAGGCATTAAAACATCACTCCCTGCCTTTTCTAACTTTGTTTCTGGACTCTGCTGGTCCAATGGAATTGTAATTACATCTGTTATAGTTACTTCCTCGTCAGAGCTCCCAGTGTACTCAGTGCTGGTGCTTGGTTCTTTATCTCTCATACTCTTCATGTCCTCAATTGTACTGAGATCTCTCTGAATGTCTTTGGCAGTCTGTCTGTGTACACCTTCATCAGAGAACTGTGGCATGATACTCTCAGGTGACTTCTTTTCTATTACCACAACACTTGCAGCATCTGCAATGTTCATTGCTGGCATATTCTGTGTCTCTCCTTCTTTCTTCCTTGGTGGTACAGGCATTTCTTGACCATCATGGCTCTCCCTGATGTGTGTGTCATCTGTTGGTAATAAATCATGTTCTGTTTTCTTCTCTTTCATGAAAACATCAGTAAAGCTAAGTTCATCCACTACTGCCCTATCTCCATGCTCACCAAATGTCCCATCCCTCTGACTTGACATCATAGCCATTGCTCCTTGATACTCTCCAGGCATTGGCACATCACTTGCTACAATTTCCACTTTTGTGTCTTGACTTTGCTTATGTGGTGGGATTATTACATCTGTTACAGTTACTTCATCATCTGAGCTCCCAGAGCTTGGTCCTTCATTTCTCATGTTCTTGAGGTCTTCTCTTGCACTGCGGTCTCCCTGAATGTCTTCAGCAATCTGTCTATGGAAACCTTGACCAGGAAACTCTGGCTTGATACTCTCGGGTAATCTCTGTTCTCTTGCAGCAACACTTGAGGCATCTGGAATGTTCTTTGCTGGCATATTCTGTGTCTCTCCTTGTTTCATCGCTGGTAAAACATGCGTTTCTTGACCGCCATGGCTCTCCCTGATCCGTGTTTCATCTGTTGGTAATACATCATGTTCTGTTTTCTTGTCTTTCATGAAAACATCAGTAAAGCTAACTTCATCCTCTGCTGCCCTATCTCCAGGCTCACCAAATGTACCATCCCTCTGGCTTGACATCATAGCCATTGCTCCTTGATGTCCAGGCATTGAAACATCACTTCCTGCCATTTCTAACTTTCTTTCTTGACTCTGCTGGTCCAATGGAATTGTAATTACGTTTGTTATAGTTACTTCCTCGTCAGAGCTCCCAGTGTGCTCAATGCTGGTGCTTGGTTCTTTATCTCTCACACTCTTCATGTCCTCAATTGTACTGAGATCTCTCTGAATGTCTTTGGCAGTCTGTCTGTGTACACCTTCATCAGAGAACTGTGGCATGATACTCTCAGGTGACTTCTTTTCTATTACCACAACACTTGCAGCATCTGCAGTGTTCATTGCTGGCATATTCTGTGTCTCTCCTTGTTTCATCCTTGGTGGTACAGGCATTTCTTGACCATCATGGCTCTCCCTGATGTGTGTGTCATCTGTTGGTAATAAATCATGTTCTGTTTTCTTCTCTTTCATGAAAACATCAGTAAAGCTAAGTTCATCCTCTGCTCCTCTGTCGCCATGCTCGCCAAATGTTCCATCCCACTGGCTTGACATCAAAGCCATTGCTCTTTGATACTCTCCAGGCATTGGTACATCACTTGCTATAATTTCCACTTTTGTGTCTTGACTTTGCTTATGTGGTGGGATTGTTATTACATCTGTTACGGTTACTTCATCATCAGAGCTCCCAGAGCTTGGTCCTTCATTTCTCATGTTCTTGATGTCTTCTCTTGCACTGAGGTCTCCCTGAATGTCTTCAGCAATCTGTCTTTGGAAACCTTGACCAGGAAACTCTGGCTTGATACTCTCGGGTAATCTCTGTTCTCTTGCAGCAACACTTGAGGCATCTGGAATGTTCTTTGCTGGCATATTCTGTGTCTCTCCTTGATTCATCGCTGGTAAAACATGCGTTTCTTGACCGTCATGGCTCTCCCTGATCCGTGTTTCATCTGTTGGCAATACATCATGTTCTGTTTTCTTGTCTTTCATGAAAACATCAGTAAAGCTAAGTTCATCCTCTGCTGCTCTATCTCCGTGCTCACCAAATGTTCCATCTCCCTGGCTTAACATCATAGCCATTGCTCTTTGGAATTCTCCAGGCACTGACACATCACCTGCTGCCATTTCCACCGTTGCGTCTTGACTCTGCTTGTGCAGTGGGATTGTTATAACATCTGTCACGGTTACTTCCTCATCAGAGCTCCCAGTGCTTGGCTCTTCATTTTTCATGATAATGATGTCTTCTGTTGGACTGAGATCTGTTGGAATGGTTTCAGCAATCCCTCTTTGTGAACCTTTATCAGGAAACTCTGGTATGGTACTCTCAAATGACTGCTGTTCTCTTACAGCAACACCTGCAGCATCTAGAATGTTCTTTACTGGCACATTTTGTGTCTCTCCTTGTTTCATTCTTGGTGAAACATGCGTTTCTTGACAGTCATGGCTCTCCTTGAGCCGTGTGTCATCTGTTGGTAATACATCATGTTCTGTTTTCTTCTCTTTCAGGAAAACATCTGTAAAGCTAAGTTCATCCTCTGCTCCTCTGTCGCCATGCTCACCAAATGTTCCATCTCCCTGGCTTGACATCATAGCCATTGCTCTTTGGAATTCTCCAGGCACTGACACATCACCTGCTGCCATTTCTACCTTTGCGTCTTGTCTCTGCTTGTGCAGTGGGATTGTTATTACATCTGTCACAGTAACCTCCTCATCAGAATCTCCAAGGCCAGAGTTTGGTTCTTCATTTCTTGTGTTCTTCATGTCCTCTGCAGTGTTGAGATTTCTGTGAATGTCTTTACCTTTATCAGAAAGCTCTGGTGTGGTACTCTCAGGTGACTTCTCTTTTGTTACCACAACACTTGCAGTGTCTGCAATGTTCACTGCTGGCACATTCTGTGTCTCTTCTTGTTTCATTCTGGGCAAAACATGTATGCCTTCATTCTCATAGCTCTTAGTGGTCTGTTTGCTATCTGTTGTTGGCACACCATATTCTGTTTTCGTCTCTTTCAATAAATCAATATCTGACATCCCCAGCTCAGTCTGAACCAATTTTTCATCAGAGTCTTGTGCCAGGGTATTTACACCCATATGTTTACTAAATCCTGGTAGTCCAGAAGAACTGACTGATACAGCATTTTCAGAGTTGGTTGGTTTCTTGGAAGACTGTATTCTCTCTACACTGTGTTCATCATGCTGTTCTCTCACTGACAGAGGAGTAAAACTAGAAACAGTTGATTCCTTTCCTTCAGCTGAATCAGGCAAATGTTCCTGTTCCCCTGACTGCTGGATATCTGTCTGAACCAGCAAAGGTTTTAACACCGAGTGGATTGTGTCATCGTATCTGGCACCTGCAATCCCTGAAGGCACTACTGGGATAACTTCAGTCATAACCACCTCTTCCTCAGAGTCTTCACTACCTTTTTCCCTTAGTGTGTCTAGATGATTCTGAAGGTCAGATAAGGAAATGATTCTCTCCTGGGTTTGAGAGTTGGACTCCACACTCTCTGTTTGTCCCAGTGTCAGTTTGTCTGAAAACTGAATCATTCTTGTACCTGTCATTTGATCTTCATGATCTTCATTCTTGATGAGGCTTCTTTCATTAACTTCCTTCTTAGATGCTTGTTGTGTGGAATCAGCATTCACTTTTATAGATTCTGACTCTGTCTCGGCTGAACTATGTTCATCACTTCCTGCTCTTTGTATCATTGATGGAATTGTTATAACATCTGTGACTACAACCTCCTCATCAGAGCCATCTGTGTCTTGAATATCAGATTTGTTCTTCAAGACTTCTTTGGTTCTCCCGGAATAGGATGTTTTATCCTCTGTTATGTGCATACTGGACAACACTGATGATACTTCTGCTCCAGTATCTCTTGAACCAAGGGATGATCTAGGAGAGGTGTTAATCATTCTCTCAATGTCCTCTGCAGTTAACATAGTCTGGGTGTATCTGTCATCAATGTCTGTGCTCACCTGAGAAGACTGATCAAACAGTGGAGTAACTGGCCTTTGGGGCAAATCAGCTTGGATGTCTTTCTGTAATTGTAGGATACCAGCTCTGATTGTTTGAGGTTGCTGTGCTGTTGAGGAAATGTTTATGGGTCTTGTTGCAGAGCTACTGATAATATCTTGTGGAGACGTGGTCTTCACACTTATCACATGTTCAGTTTGTTCAGATGAACTTTGAGATTTTGATTTCACTCCTAATTTCAGCGGTGGCAACTGAACCTCACTCTGTTGCCCATATTTGACTGTTTCCTCTGCAGGTGACATATCTGACTTCACAACTTTGTCTCTTGCATTCTCTTCAAATTCTGCCAATGTTTTTGAAGATGAAGTTTCCGTAAGTATGCTTGGTCTGTTTCCTGTTGGTAGAGAAACAATTTCTGTCATGACAACTTCTTCCTCAGAATCACTGTCTTTATTTGGGATGTGTTCTGGCTGGCTGGACAATTTTGTGGTAGCTTCTTTTTGACCATCCCCTGGAATAGGAAGGATATCTGTCCTGGTTGTTTCCTCTTCATGTTCTTCATCCTGTACCCTTGCAGTTACTACAGACTGGCTATCTTTCATTGAAGACAGTTCTGCGATACTTCCAACAGGAACATGTATGACATCTGTCTGGATAACTTCCTCTTCAGAGTCACTGTCTCTCACAGGCTGGACTTCATGACCCAGCTCAGCTACATCCTGACCATGTCCAGATGCAGGAAGTCCTGCCTGGCTCTGAATGTGTACAGAAATGACATCAGTCACCACTACCTTATCTTCAGAATAATTCTCTTTCCTGGACGGACCATTCTGGCCCACCTCAGTTGCATCCTGACCTCTTCCATTTGCAGTAAGTCCTACCTGGCCCTGAGCGGGCACATAAATTACATCTGCCATGACTACTTCCTCTTCAGAGTCATTTTCTCTTCCAGTGTGACCTATGTGACCTCCCTTGGCTACATCTTGACCATGTCCAATTGCAGCAAATCCTGTTTTATCCTCAGTGGGCACAGAAATGACATCTGTCACCACCATCTCTTCCTCCGGGTCACTGTCTTTCCTAGAGTGACCTTTATGGCCCAACTCAGTAACATCTTGGCCATGTACAGTTGTAGCAAGTCCTGTTTGGCTTTGCATGGGCACAGAAATGACATCTGTCGACACTACCTCCTCCTCAGAGTCACTGTCTCTCTGTAATCTGATTTCTTGAGCGGTCCAGGCCAAATTCTGTACAGTTGTATCAACATCTGACATGATGGTTTTGGTTATGTTAATATCTCTTTCAGACCTATGATCTTTGGGAATTGGTTTGCCTGAGGTCAATTGTTCTCTCAGACTGTCAACGGGTACAGTTATGGCGTCTGTCTGAATAATTTCTTCTTCTGAATCACTCTCTTTTCTGATGTCCGATGCTTGGTTTATCACTGTTGTAGTGTAGGCTGCTGAATCACGGACTGTGTCTGACTCACTTCTTTGCTGCAGTGTAGCGTTTTTGCCTCGAGTGGCCAGAGATTGATCATTTGAAGCAGAGACAGCCAAGTTTTGCTCTCGTACAGAAACAGCACTCACTGAAGTAGACTCTGTCACAGTATTCTGTGGTATTGAAATAATATCTGTGATGACTGCTCCCTTTTCAGAGTCGCTCACTTGTCTTGCGTAATCTTTATAACCTCTCTCAGTAATATCTTGGCTACGTCCAGCTGCAGCAAGTCCTCCTTGATTCTGACTGGGCACAGAAATAACATCTGTCATCACAACCTCCTCTTCAGAATCACTGTCTTTCTTAGCCTGATCTTTTTGGTCCATCTCAATAACATCTTGGCCATGTTGAGTTGCAGCAAGTCCTGTCTGTCCCTGAATGGGCATAGAAATGACATCTGTCAACACTACCTCTTCTTCAGAGTCACTGTCTCTCTGTAATTTGATATCTTGAGTGGTCAGTGGCAAATTCTGTACAGTTGTATCAACATCTGACATGATGGTTTTGGTTATGTTAATATCTCTTTCAGACCTATGATCTTTGGGAATTGGTTTGCCTGAGGTCAATTGTTCTCTCAGACTGACAACGGGTACAGCTATGGCATCTGTCTGAATAATTTCTTCTTCTGAATCACTCTCTTTTCTGATGTCTGATGTTTGGTTTATCACTGTTGTAGTGTAGGCTGCTGAATCACGGACTGTGTCTGACTCACTTCTTTGCTGCAGTGTAGCGTTTTTGCCTCGAGTGGCCAGAGATTGATCATTTGAAGCAGAGACAGCCAAGTTTTGCTCTCTTACAGAAACAGCACTCACTGAAGTAGACTCTGTCACAGTATTCTGTGGTATTGAAATAATATCTGTGATGACTGCTCCCTTTTCAGAGTCGCTCACTTGTCTTGCGTAATCTTTATAACCTCTCTCAGTAATATCTTGGCTACGTCCAGCTGCAGCAATTCCTCCTTGATTCTGAATGGGCACAGAAATAACATCTGTCATCACAACCTCCTCTTCAGAATCACTGTCTTTCTTAGCCTGATCTTTTTGGTCCATCTCAATAACATCTTGGCCATGTTGAGTTGCAGCAAGCCCTGTCTGTCCCTGAATGGGCATAGAAATGACATCTGTCAACACTACCTCTTCTTCAGAGTCACTGTCTCTCTGTAATTTGATATCTTGAGTGGTCAGTGGCAAATTCTGTACAGTTGTATCAACATCTGACATGATGGTTTTGGTTATGTTAATATCTCTTTCAGACCTATGATCTTTGGGAATTGGTTTGCCTGAGGTCAATTGTTCTCTCAGACTGTCAACGGGTACAGTTATGGCATCTGTCTGAATAATTTCTTCTTCTGAATCACTCTCTTTTTTGATGTCTGATGTTTGGTTTATCACTGTTGTAGTGTAGGCTGCTGAATCACGGACTGTGTCTGACTCACTTCTTTGCTGCAGTGTAGCGTTTTTGCCTCGAGTGGCCAGAGATTGATCATTTGAAGCAGAGACAGCCAAGTTTTGCTCTCGTACAGAAACAGCACTCACTGAAGTAGACTCTGTCACTGTATTCTGTGGTATTGAAATAATATCTGTGATGACTGCTCCCTTTTCAGAGTCGCTCACTTGTCTTGCGTAATCTTTATAACCTCTCTCAGTAATATCTTGGCTACGTCCAGCTGCAGCAAGTCCTCCTTGATTCTGACTGGGCACAGAAATAACATCTGTCATCACAACCTCCTCTTCAGAATCACTGTCTTTCTTAGCCTGATCTTTTTGGTCCATCTCAATAACATCTTGGCCATGTTGAGTTGCAGCAAGTCCTATCTGTCCCTGAATGGGCATAGAAATGACATCTGTCAACACTACCTCTTCTTCAGAGTCACTGTCTCTCTGTAATTTGATATCTTGAGTGGTCAGTGGCAAATTCTGTACAGTTGTATCAACATCTGACATGATGGTTTTGGTTATGTTAATATCTCTTTCAGACCTATGATCTTTGGGAATTGGTTTGCCTGAGGTCAATTGTTCTCTCAGACTGACAACGGGTACAGCTATGGCATCTGTCTGAATAATTTCTTCTTCTGAATCACTCTCTTTTCTGATGTCTGATGTTTGGTTTATCACTGTTGTAGTGTAGGCTGCTGAATCACGGACTGTGTCTGACTCACTTCTTTGCTGCAGTGTAGCGTTTTTGCCTCGAGTGGCCAGAGATTGATCATTTGAAGCAGAGACAGCCAAGTTTTGCTCTCGTACAGAAACAGCACTCACTGAAGTAGACTCTGTCACAGTATTCTGTGGTATTGAAATAATATCTGTGATGACTGCTCCCTTTTCAGAGTCGCTCACTTGTCTTGCGTAATCTTTATAACCTCTCTCAGTAATATCTTGGCTACGTCCAGCTGCAGCAAGTCCTCCTTGATTCTGATTGGGCACAGAAGTAACATCTGTCATCACAACCTCCTCTTCAGAATCACTGTCTTTCTTAGCCTGATCTTTTTGGTCCATCTCAATAACATCTTGGCCATGTTGAGTTGCAGCAAGTCCTATCTGTCCCTGAATGGGCATAGAAATGACATCTGTCAACACTACCTCTTCTTCAGAGTCACTGTCTCTCTGTAATTTGATATCTTGAGTGGTCAGTGGCAAATTCTGTACAGTTGTATCAACATCTGACAAGATGGTTTTGGTTATGTTAATATCTCTTTCAGACCTATGATCTTTGGGAATTGGTTTGCTTGAGGTCAATTGTTCTCTCAGACTGTCAACGGGTACAGTTATGGCGTCTGTCTGAATAATTTCTTCTTCTGAATCACTCTCTTTTCTGATGTCCGATGCTTGGTTTATCACTGTTGTAGTGTATGCTACTGAATCACGGACTGTGTCTGGCTCACTTCTTCGATCTAGTGTAGTGTTTTTGCCTAGAGGGGCCAGAGATTGATCACTTGAAGCAGAGACAGCCAAGTTTTGCTCTCTTACAGAAACAGCACTCACTGAAGTAGACTCTGTCACAGTATTCTGTGGTATTGAAATAACATCTGTGATGACTGCTCCCTTTTCAGAGTCACTCACTTTTCTTGGGTAATCTTTATAACCTCTCTCAGTAATATCTTGGCTATGTCCAGCTGCAGCAAGTCCTCCTTGATTATGACTGGGCACAGACATAATATTTGTCATCACAACTTCTTCTTCAGAATCACTGTCTTTCTTAGCCTGATCTTTTTGGTCCATCTCAATAACATCTTGGCCATGTTGAGTTGCAGCAAGTCCTGTCTGTCCCTGAATGGGCATAGAAATGACATCTGTCAACACTACCTCTTCTTCAGAGTCACTGTCTCTCTGTAATTTGATATCTTGAGTGGTCAGTGGCAAATTCTGTACTGACATGATGGTTTTGGTTATGTTAATATCTCTTTCAGACCTATGATCTTTGGGAATTGGTTTGCCTGAGGTCAATTGTTCTCTCAGACTGACAACGGGTACAGCTATGGCATCTGTCTGAATAATTTCTTCTTCTGAATCACTCTCTTTTCTGATGTCTGATGTTTGGTTTATCACTGTTGTAGTGTAGGCTGCTGAATCACGGACTGTGTCTGACTCACTTCTTTGCTGCAGTGTAGCGTTTTTGCCTCGAGTGGCCAGAGATTGATCATTTGAAGCAGAGACAGCCAAGTTTTGCTCTCGTACAGAAACAGCACTCACTGAAGTAGACTCTGTCACTGTATTCTGTGGTATTGAAATAATATCTGTGATGACTGCTCCCTTTTCAGAGTCGCTCACTTGTCTTGCGTAATCTTTATAACCTCTCTCAGTAATATCTTGGCTACGTCCAGCTGCAGCAAGTCCTCCTTGATTCTGACTGGGCACAGAAATAACATCTGTCATCACAACCTCCTCTTCAGAATCACTGTCTTTCTTAGCCTGATCTTTTTGGTCCATCTCAATAACATCTTGGCCATGTTGAGTTGCAGCAAGTCCTGTCTGTCCCTGAATGGGCATAGAAATGACATCTGTCAACACTACCTCTTCTTCAGAGTCACTGTCTCTCTGTAATTTGATATCTTGAGTGGTCAGTGGCAAATTCTGTACAGTTGTATCAACATCTGACAAGATGGTTTTGGTTATGTTAATATCTCTTTCAGACCTATGATCTTTGGGAATTGGTTTGCCTGAGGTCAATTGTTCTCTCAGACTGACAACGGGTACAGTTATGGCGTCTGTCTGAATAATTTCTTCTTCTGAATCACTCTCTTTTCTGATGTCCGATGCTTGGTTTATCACTGTTGTAGTGTATGCTACTGAATCACGGACTGTGTCTGGCTCATTTCTTCGATCTAGTGTAGTGTTTTTGCCTAGAGGGGCCAGAGATTGATCACTTGAAGCAGAGACAGCCAAGTTTTGCTCTCTTACAGAAACAGCACTCACTGAAGTAGACTCTGTCACAGTATTCTGTGGTATTGAAATAATATCTGTGATGACTGCTCCCTTTTCAGAGTCGCTCACTTGTCTTGCGTAATCTTTATAACCTCTCTCAGTAATATCTTGGCTACGTCCAGCTGCAGCAAGTCCTCCTTGATTCTGACTGGGCACAGAAATAACATCTGTCATCACAACCTCCTCTTCAGAATCACTGTCTTTCTTAGCCTGATCTTTTTGGTCCATCTCAATAACATCTTGGCCATGTTGAGTTGCAGCAAGTCCTGTCTGTCCCTGAATGGGCATAGAAATGACATCTGTCAACACTACCTCTTCTTCAGAGTCACTGTCTCTCTGTAATTTGATATCTTGAGTGGTCAGTGGCAAATTCTGTACAGTTGTATCAACATCTGACATGATGGTTTTGGTTATGTTAATATCTCTTTCAGACCTATGATCTTTGGGAATTGGTTTGCCTGAGGTCAATTGTTCTCTCAGACTGTCAACGGGTACAGTTATGGCGTCTGTCTGAATAATTTCTTCTTCTGAATCACTCTCTTTTCTGATGTCCGATGCTTGGTTTATCACTGTTGTAGTGTATGCTACTGAATCACGGACTGTGTCTGGCTCACTTCTTCGATCTAGTGTAGTGTTTTTGCCTAGAGGGGCCAGAGATTGATCACTTGAAGCAGAGACAGCCAAGTTTTGCTCTCTTACAGAAACAGCACTCACTGAAGTAGACTCTGTCACAGTATTCTGTGGTATTGAAATAACATCTGTGATGACTGCTCCCTTTTCAGAGTCACTCACTTTTCTTGGGTAATCTTTATAACCTCTCTCAGTAATATCTTGGCTATGTCCAGCTGCAGCAAGTCCTCCTTGATTATGACTGGGCACAGACATAATATTTGTCATCACAACTTCTTCTTCAGAATCACTGTCTTTCTTAGCCTGATCTTTTTGGTCCATCTCAATAACATCTTGGCCATGTTGAGTTGCAGCAAGTCCTGTCTGTCCCTGAATGGGCATAGAAATGACATCTGTCAACACTACCTCTTCTTCAGAGTCACTGTCTCTCTGTAATTTGATATCTTGAGTGGTCAGTGGCAAATTCTGTACAGTTGTATCAACATCTGACATGATGGTTTTGGTTATGTTAATATCTCTTTCAGACCTATGATCTTTGGGAATTGGTTTGCCTGAGGTCAATTGTTCTCTCAGACTGACAACGGGTACAGCTATGGCATCTGTCTGAATAATTTCTTCTTCTGAATCACTCTCTTTTCTGATGTCTGATGTTTGGTTTATCACTGTTGTAGTGTAGGCTGCTGAATCACGGACTGTGTCTGACTCACTTCTTTGCTGCAGTGTAGCGTTTTTGCCTCGAGTGGCCAGAGATTGATCATTTGAAGCAGAGACAGCCAAGTTTTGCTCTCGTACAGAAACAGCACTCACTGAAGTAGACTCTGTCACTGTATTCTGTGGTATTGAAATAATATCTGTGATGACTGCTCCCTTTTCAGAGTCGCTCACTTGTCTTGCGTAATCTTTATAACCTCTCTCAGTAATATCTTGGCTACGTCCAGCTGCAGCAAGTCCTCCTTGATTCTGACTGGGCACAGAAATAACATCTGTCATCACAACCTCCTCTTCAGAATCACTGTCTTTCTTAGCCTGATCTTTTTGGTCCATCTCAATAACATCTTGGCCATGTTGAGTTGCAGCAAGTCCTGTCTGTCCCTGAATGGGCATAGAAATGACATCTGTCAACACTACCTCTTCTTCAGAGTCACTGTCTCTCTGTAATTTGATATCTTGAGTGGTCAGTGGCAAATTCTGTACAGTTGTATCAACATCTGACAAGATGGTTTTGGTTATGTTAATATCTCTTTCAGACCTATGATCTTTGGGAATTGGTTTGCCTGAGGTCAATTGTTCTCTCAGACTGACAACGGGTACAGTTATGGCGTCTGTCTGAATAATTTCTTCTTCTGAATCAGTCTCTTTTCTGATGTCCGATGCTTGGTTTATCACTGTTGTAGTGTATGCTACTGAATCACGGACTGTGTCTGGCTCACTTCTTCGATCTAGTGTAGTGTTTTTGCCTAGAGGGGCCAGAGATTGATCACTTGAAGCAGAGACAGCCAAGTTTTGCTCTCTTACAGAAACAGCACTCACTGAAGTAGACTCTGTCACAGTATTCTGTGGTATTGAAATAACATCTGTGATGACTGCTCCCTTTTCAGAGTCACTCACTTTTCTTGGGTAATCTTTATAACCTCTCTCAGTAATATCTTGGCTATGTCCAGCTGCAGCATGTCCTCCTTGATTATGACTGGGCACAGACATAATATTTGTCATCACAACTTCTTCTTCAGAATCACTGTCTTTCTTAGCCTGATGTTTATGGCCCATCTCAATAACATCTTGACCATGCCGAGTTGCAGCAAGTCCTGTCTGTCCATGAATGGCCATAGAAATGGCATCTGTCACCACCACCTCTTCTTCTGAGTCAATATCCTTCCCAGAGGGATCTTTGTGACCTGCCTCTGAAACATCTTGACTATTTACAGTTGTAGCACTTCCTGCCTGGCTCTGAATGGGTATAGAAATGACATCTGTCATTGCAACCTCTTCTTCAGAGTCACTTTCTTTTCTTGAGTGATGTATTTGTCCCATCTCAATAATGTCCTTACCATGTACAGTTGTGGCAAGACCTGCCTGACTCTGACGGGGTGCTGATATGACATCAGTCACCATAACTTCTTCTTCAGAATCACTTTCTTTTCTAGTATGATCTATTTGTCCCACATCAATAACATTTTGACTATGTATGGGTGCAACAGGTCCTGAATGGCTATGACTGGGTACAGAAATGACATCTATCATCGTAACTTCTTCTTCAGAGTCACTTTCTCTCTGTGTTTTCTGCAATGTACTGTCCTGGGTGGTCAAAGACAATTTCTGCACAGAGGCATCAAACTCTGGCATGGATTTCATCAAATCTCCCTTTCTATCAGCACTGTGGTCTTGAAGGCTTGGCCTGCCTAGGGTAGTTTCAGAAGTGGGTGTCGTTAGAGAAACAGAATCACCTGTGGCGTCCAGTGCTTGTCTTGATATCTCTTCTGTCTGAGACACGGTTTGACTGACATATCTCATGCTCTCTCCTCCTGGTCTTCCACCCTGCAAAGCATCTATGATGGCCATGGTCAAATCTGTTTGCACAAATTTATCATCCATACAGATGTCTATTGAAGTGTCCACACTTTTATCTAAATTGTGGGCATGATCAACAATTTTGTCAGTATCAGTAGAAACTGCTTGGGTTGCAGCTTCAGATCTCTCTGTTGATAAGTCACTTTCTTCCCTTGCTAAAGTTTTATCTTCTGGAGAGACTTCTGACATTCTTGTAGTTTCTGTCCCATGCCCTGTCTTGTGAAGTTTTCCTAATACATCATCTTTTACTCTGGCTACATTTGAAGGAAGTGAATTTGGGCTGAGAGCCTGGCTTGTTGTCACTGGAATAGTTATGACATCAGTGTACTGCCTTTCATCCCCTCCTTCACTCCCTTTACCCTCTGTAACCAGGACACCCTGATGTAAATCTCTTGTCACTCTCTGTCCTTGATCTATTTCACCAGTATCCGACTTTGTTCTCCCAGCATCAGCCTGCATCATTTCATTATCTGGTTCCTGCATGCCAGCTGGTGTCATAGACTCCTCCATGGAGGATGAAACCTGCTTTACAGTGCTGACTCTCCCACTGCTTCTCACGACTCTCTCACCACTGAGGGTCAAAGACTGTGTGGATTCTGGTGACTGAGAGACTGCTGGCATAGAAACAACATCAGTCTTTGTTACCACTTCATCTGTGTTCTTGTTTTGTGAAATTTGTTGGTCCGACAATTCAGAATTCTGGTTTTGTGCATATGCATGAGATATTACTGACTGATCTTCGACTGGTACTTGTTGGTCTCCTACAGGTTTCTTGTGCAAATCTGGAGAGAGAGTGTCTGTGACGCTTCTCTCTGGGTCATTCTCAGGAAGTACCACTTGGTCATCATGTCCAGCACCTTGAGCTACTGGTGACCATGTAGAACTAGCCATGGGTTGTCTCTGACCACTTCCAGAGGCATCTTTTGTGTCAGTCTTATCTTGTGATGATGGTGGCATTGAAATGGCATCAATAAGGGCAGATTCTTCTTGAGAGTGGCTTTGCTTTTGCACAATGTCCACAATTTCACCCATTTTGTTCAGTCCTCTTGAAGTCACATAGTCATCCATTGTGTTTTCAGGCCCTTGTCTTGGTGATGTGGTCACAATCGCATCTTGAAACTGTTGTTCACCTTCGACACTGGTAGTTTGACCCCCAGATTTGGATAAGCTGTCCTTGCTGAAGATATCCCTTGGGGGTGCTGGAAGAATATCGGTAATGACCACTTCTTCATCACTCTTTTTAGCATCTTCCAGATGCTCATCTCTGTCATCACTATAAACTGTATCATCTTTAGAAGGAATGATTGATGCTACCAGAGCTGGAAGGACATCAGTAACAACTGTGTCTTCTTCAGAATCACCATGACTTGTAGCATTTGTGTCGCATGGTTTCCTTCGATCATCTGCATCTGCTTCATTTCTTTCACTAGTTATATGTGCTGTCCTGCTTGAAGAGTATCTCATTTCTCCAACATTGGATAAGCTAACTTGTGATTCTGACAAATCATATCCTTGAGATGATTTTCTGTCTTTTCTTTCTTCCTCTACTTCATGATCCAGTTTAGCACTTGACAATCCAGAAGAAGCCGTGGCCAGGACTCTTTCTGACCCAGCATCTGGCCTTGAAATTCTCTCTGCTTCACTCTGAGGGTACGATGGCATATCATTCATATTTGTCAACATTTTCTTTTCTTCCTCAGACATCTTTTCCTTCATATCCTTTGATTCTATCTCATCAGCATTTTGGCTCAAAGCGTCACTGAGATCATGTGTTACAATTTTACTATCTCCTGTTCTCACCTTCTCTTCCCATGAATCACCGATTTGCTTCACATGTGAAAACACAGCATCATCAGTTTTCACGCTGCCTGTGTCTGTAACAAATCCCTGCGTATCACTCAAGTTTTGCAAGGAGTCTTTGGTATTCTCTTCCACAGTTTTGCTCTGAGATTCAATGATGGTTGTGATTTGCTTCCCTAAGTCTCTTTCCTCACTGTACCCAGCAGAAACAGAAATACATTCAGCCACATCAATTTCCTTTGAATTGCCATCTTTAGGAGATAACACATCTACTTGTTTGTGCTCAGAAGTTTCTGTAACACCCTGTCCTAATTTCCCATCACCTGAATCATGTGAAACTTCCAAGGCTTGATTAATAATTTCACTGGTGTTGCCTGCCCTACTCTCTGTACCAGCTTGCTGATGACTGTGCTCACTACTCTCAGTGACAGGACTGGTTGATGGTGTTTGGCATCTTTTTCTTGTGTCAGATGTGTCCCTCTCCCCAATGTGCTGACTGGTCTCCAATGACAAGAGTTGGCCACTTGTGTCCCGCGTACTTGGATCAAGTGCATGGTCTCCTGTTGAATCCCTTTCTTTGTCCATAGCTATGCTTTGAAGCTTATGTGATTCATCTCCTGCATAGGAAGTAATTTCTACGGATGACTGAGTCCCTTCAGGTGATGAAGTCGCTGCTGGTGACACAACCTCTATTCGGGAACCTGCCAGAGTACTGCCATCTGCTGAAATTGGTTCAGACAAAACTCCAGCGTAAGCGACATTCATATCTTGTCCTATGTGGCTGTCTGTATATGCAGGAGTGCTTGTATCATCAAGAACTGCTCCGACTGGAACTGAACTGGAATCTTTAACAAATTGATTGTTATAGTCATTTTCTCGATCCTCTAGTCTTCCAGTTTTATCAATGAATCTATCAGCACCTGCATCTTCATCCAGCCCTTTTACTGCCAATCTGATCTGTTGTGACACTGACTGAGTTTGCTCATTTGTCTTTTTGTATACTTCAGAGAATTCTGCATCGGGCACTACTGTAAAAGACTTTTCTACTTCGCCATCTTTCAGAGATTCCAAATTAGAATCAGATGATGAAAACCACTCTCCAGCACTTTCACTGACATCCAATGTAATTTCACTGACATCCGCTGTAAATGGTTTGTTGACAGAGCCAGCCATTTGACGATCTCCTCTTTCAGTGTCTTGTGACAAAGCTTTTCCTTTAGCGTCCTTTGATACAGCTCCCTTCTCACCAGTCTTTGATAGCGCTCTGCCTTCAAAGTCTTGTGATACTGCTCTCTCTTCACTAATCTGTGATAGAGTCCTGCCTTCAAGGTCTTGTGACACTGCTCTCTTTTCACTGGCTTGTAATAGTGCTCTCCCCTCAATGTCTTGTAATACTGCTCTCCCCTCAGTATCTTGTGACAATGCTCTCCTTTCAGTGTCTTTTGACAGTGCTCTCTCATCAGTATCTTGTGACAATACTCTCTCCCTACTGGCTACCTCTTGAGAAGAATCAATTTTCTTTTCCACTTCTTTTGATATTGTTGTCATTTCTGATACATTGGCCTCTGTGTCCTCCTTCACCAGGCCAGTTTGTGTGAGATTTTCTTCAACAGTTCCACTGTCTGTGCCCATGTTAGTTATGTCAGAAACACTGCCAGTGGCTAAAGATGTGGATTCAGTAATGTTCAGTGCAGATATGTCATTTCTTCCATGGACTGCAGCCTTATCTACTGTTACTGCCTCCCTGGTCTGATGCCTGGACATGTCTAGATCAGAAGACTGGTGTTGTGGAAGTCCGTCTCTTTCCGTTTCTTCCATGAATGTCATGCGTGTTCCCTGATAATCCCCAATAGGTGTGACTTGCATCCCTTTAATGGCACCTGACATCTGCAAGTCAGTTTCTGTGGTCTGCTTACTGAATGAGGCAGATTGCTTTCCAACTTGCTTCTCTTTTCCTTCCAAAAATTCATTATGACTATCTGTGGGCATCAAACCAGCAGCAGCAGTTGGTGGTGTGGCAACTGAAATAACAGCAGGTTTGCTCTCATTCTGTTTCTGATCTGAGTGCAATGATTGTGAAGATTCAGCTGAAGCTTGTCTCACAAAATCTTTGCTTTCAACTGTTTTAAGTTCTTTTACACCCACAATACTTTCTTTTGCAGGAGATGATTTTTCAGCCATTGGGGACGTAAGAGTGGCCTTATGATTTTGGAGATGAGTTATATCTTCATCAAGACCCTCAGCATCACCCCACAGCTGATAGCGAGCTGATGGGTAAATAAAGCCCACAATATCATTCAGGTCAATAGGAAACTCAGTGGAAGTGGCTTTGTGAATAGTTGGTCTTGGAGCCAAGGAATCAAAGGACAAGTCTGTTTGACATGATTCACAGATTGAAGGGGACCTGCTGGTTGACATACTTGGAGCATTTGAATCAAAATCAATAGATTCAAGATGTGTCTCAGCTTGTGGCATTGGCTGGGCAGGGGAGGTGGGACCAGGTAAGTAATCTTTCACTCCGGTCGCAGTTGGCTCTTTGTCTGCTTCAGCTATCTGTCTGGGTGCAATAAGATTCTGCTGATCATGCTGGAGGACTGATGTTTGCAGGAAAGTCTGTGAAGATCCATCCTGAACAGAACTGTGATATCTGGACTTGTGTGGATCTGTTTCTGTAGCCACAGTGCTCTGTGCTCTTTCCAGATGTGAGTCAGCATCATGCCCATGCTCCTCTTCACTTTCCATGTGGATTCTTTGTGTCTCTTCAACACCAGGTAGAGCTTCTGTTTCTGTCCCTTGGCTGCGGCTGATTAAGTCATCACCACTCTTTATCTTTAAGTTTACTTGTACACAGGCATTGTCAGAGATAGGCTTTTCTGTTTTTGTCCTTAAAAGAACCTCCTGGTTTGAAATAAGTTCACTTGTGGTCTGAACACCATGAGATTCGAAGCTTTTGAGGAATGGTTCTGTCTGGGTCACTGAGGATGACATCAGTGCACTCATTTCAGATTGAGTCTGAGATGAAGAAAGTAAAACTCCATCACTGAAAGGTTCAATCTCATCCATGCTCCAGTCAGTGTCAGTCTGAACTTCCTCACATACACTGTTGTCCAAGGAGGAACCAGTTTGGGTCATTGTGTCTTGCACTTTGATAATGATCCTCTCTGGCTTCTTTGGTTTGGGTGGTGTTGTCTGGGTGGACATTTCTGAGACACTTGCTGTATCTGTCATGATCTCTTCATCCATAAAACTCTCATCTGGTTCATTCATACAAGCATCACTGACAGCACTATCATCCCCTAGCTCCCCAGCCCACTTGTGGTAATCAGCAGATTTCATTGTCTGGTTGTCAGTATCCACCAATCTTCCACTGTCCCTCCTAGCTTCATTATCTCTGTCAGACAAAGGGTGTGAAATTTCTGTTTCAGTATAATTTGAATGCAGGTCAGCAGCTCTTTTTAAAGTTTCAGCACGCTCTGACTCTCGTCTTTCTTGCTGCGTCTTTAAGAATTCTTCAACGATTTTCTGCCTAAGTTCAGGTGATAACTTAACTTCCTGTGATGTTAGATCATCCATAACAGCACTGAGAGATTCAGTCAGTTGAGACACTCTTGCATTACTCTCGGCATTTTCTGATTCAGAAACTTCATCTAGGCTGGTGACTTTCTTTCTTGGTGAGGGATCCCTACTGAATGTTTGTCCATTTATTGTTACTGTGCCAAGACTATCATCTGAGCTGTCAAGATCCATGGCATTCAGGGATGGTAAATGAGCTTGTAGATTCTTAAGCATTTCAGATGATTCTCTCATAATATCAGACATGTGCTGCCAGTCTTCCGATTCCCTTGACAAAGGCATTGTGGACTGGACACCAACATCAACACTGTTGGGACCTGCAGTTGGAGACTGTGTTGTTAGGGAAGAACCAACAGCTCCTTCGGTCTGACTGCCATTCTCCAGTTGTGCTGGCCTTTGTCCTGGTTTAAATTCCTTGAAATATGGAGTTCCTGACTCAACTTCTGACCTAAAGTAACTGTCACTGGAATATTCTGATGATTCACTCTCTCTAGATGAAAGATCGAGTAGACCCAGTGATTCTGCAGAGGCCTCGCCCTGAATCTGTTGAAGATGTTCCTGAGCTTCCTTCTCAAACCCATGGAAATCTCTTGGATGTGAAGCTTTCCTGAATGAGAAACCAACAGTGGAGACATGGGAAGCATTAGATGGATGCCTGCTAGTTGACACTGCAACATCAACGAAGTCTTCTGTACTGCTGTGTGTCTCTTGTAAATCTTCATCTAGATCTGTCACTTTACGAACTGGTGGGAAAATCTGCTCATCAGGTTCATCCATCATGCCACCAACATCTAGTATGTCTGCTGATTGAGAGTCGTGTCGAGACCTGCGCTTGAGTCGTTGCATTTTTTGGTGATAAATATCATCCAGAGATGCTGCTCTCTCCAGCAATGGTGGGATGGAATCTCTGTGTGCAAAATATCGAGGAGAAACATGGTCATTGTCTGTCTTACTGCTGTTTGTAAGAATGCTGTCTAGGGACCTGCTGTGGTGGCAGATGCGACTGTCAGATGTGACAGAAGAATTATGAGAAATCATCACTTTCCTTGGACTCCCAGGGGTCATCAACTGATCGTTTGATCTGCTGGGAAATACCAGACAGAAACTGTCACCAGAATCTTCAGATCTGTTTAAACCAGAATGTACATCATTCACATGACTGGCAGAATAACTCTGTTCTGTTGAGATTTGATGCCTGATGGCACAGCTCTGTTCCTCCGTCTCAGAGGAAAGATCAGATTCTGACGGGGACTTGTGTCTGATCATTCTGTACTGAGATTCATTCATTTCAGTTGTGTCCAGCTCAGTATTCTTGCCTGACAAACCCAAATCTTCTAAACTGTTCCTGGCACTTAAATGTACTCGGGCCATCAGTAGCTTCTGTATCTGCTCTTCACTCTGGTTTTGTGCATTTTCATGATTTTCTGAGTCAAATACTTTACTTGTAAAGGCATTAATGTCATCTTGCCTTGTGTTATCAACATCATCAAGGTCAACCGACTTTTGTTCAGCATGTTGTGGAAGAGCCGAAGATATAGTTCCATGCTGAGTTAACATTTCAGCTCGTGATGCAAGGATCTGTCTAAATCTTTGATCTAACATTGAGCCATCTTCCAGATCACCTGTCCGTCGTAAGTCTGACCTCATCCTATCTTCTGGAGCTGAATGGCTCAGAATATCTCCAGTCATCACAGTTGGTGACTGAGACAGTGTTTCTGGAGCAGGCCAAACCATGTTTGCATCTACTGCTTGCTGGAATCCAGATTCTTCTTCAGTACTGTCCTTCATGCCTTGTTGGAAAAACTGCCAAGACAGTTCTCTATCCAAACTCGACAGATCATCTAGTGACTTGGTCAATCTGCCCGGTAGCCTTCTCCTATGCAGTTTCCTGAGACGAGGACTTAAAAGTAATGGGTACTCCTTCAGGGCTAAGATAGCATTGATCAGTCTCTCTGGGAATCGTCCTCGTGGCCTGGGCAAAGGAATAGGGTACGGATACAACCCTGCTTCTGGTAACAAATGACCTGGGCTTACATTGACTGTATCCATCTGGTTCGTTCCTCCTGACGCTGTAATGACAGTTTCCATGTCACTGTCAGTATCATCTGGTACAAGTGTCGATGCTACAGATTGGCCATCTCCACTTTCTGATGAACTTACAGTGTGCAAAACTTTCTTAACCTTGGTATTGTCATTTTGTCTTTCATTTCCAATTTCACCCTCAGATTTCAACACTGATTCTTTACTTTTCTGCTCATCCCCCTGGGGATGTGAAATTATAGATCTCAGTGTGTGTGAAGGTGATACTAATTCTTTTGCCTGAGCAACAATGATTTCTGTCCAGTTATGAGAAAAAGCAGTGTTTGTTGCAGGATGAATCAGATAGCCGTATCTAGGTGAAACATTTGGTGATTCTGATTCGGTATAGTAATCTGAGCTAATTGCTGAATCACTAAGGCTTCTAATTCTTCCTTGCAGAACTGTCATTTTCTTTTCAACCTCCTGAGTCAGGGCTTTTCTAACAATTTCATCAGGGCTGCCTTCATGCTGTAGCATGGGATCTGTCTTTCTCAGTGTTGCTTGGACATTATCACTGTCTGATGTGGTGAGATTATTGCCCTCTAGGATCTTGGGATGTGAGTTACTGCAGGTGCCCATGTCAGTGGATTCATCTACACCACTTCCATCTGCTGGTCGTGGTGACTGCAGAGGTGTTTTATACTCTGATGAGTCTGAACTTGTGGCAGTTTTGTATGACATGGCAGAATCAACACTGGCAATGGTCTGGTTTGGACTGAAGAAAATATCTTCACTGGATTCTGTAATTGGAAAGGTCTCTAGGTCATCGGAAGTTCCTGAATAGTGACCAGAGGTTGGGGACGTTGCGACGAGACTGGACCATGAGGCATTCATGCTGTCCCCAGACACATCTGGATGATAACCTGAGAGACCAGAGTTGTTTCTTTCTCTACCATGTTCAGATTTGTCTGATGTACTTTGGGGACCGGAATCTTTATGGTCAGCCTCTTGAGATTCACCCTCCTTTGCCAGATCTTTGCTGGTTCCAGAATTGTTTGAAGATCCACTGTCATTTCTTTCTTGGCTTACAGTAGAGGATGAATCACCACTAGAAACTATTGCTAGCAAGTCTGCAGCAAGCTTATCTGAAGCAGAATACAATAAAAGTTCTTTGGAAGAACCTATAGCCCCAGCAGTAGGTGAGGCAAATTGGTTCTGAGGTAGATTTTCATTTTGAGTATTTGAAATTCTGTCAAGATCTGCACCTGAAGCAATTGGCTCATGAGCTGGAATGTGACTGCTCATTGCTGTGTCTACTTTATTATCAAGATCATGACTCTTTTCATTTCTCAGAGGTTTCTTGTGCACTCTCTGTTTGTCCTCTCCACCCTCCTCTTCACTGTCATGTGATTTTATATTTCTATCCTCACTGGATCCGAATTTCTTAGCCTTAGTGTGACCAGCGACCTCCTTCAGCTTGCCTTCTGACATGATGTCCAAATTTACATTGGATCTTTGGTCTTGTACTGTATCTCGTCTCTCAACAGATCCTTCCCTATTTACACTCTCTCCAGATTTACTCTGTCCATAGTGTAAGGAGTGTTTTGCATGATAAGAAGTTTCTGTTATGATTTTGCCAGACCCATCAGTCTCAGGGGTATCTTTCTTCATAACAACCATGTCACTGCTGACAGATTCAAATCTGTCACTTCTTGCGGTAGACAAGGACTCTGTAAGTTTTATGTTGATTGTGTCTGGTATTTCTCTGACATTGTCCTCTGGCAGAGATTCACTTTCAGAGGCCCTAAGGGCATATGTTTTGTACTCTGTTTTCTCAACACTATACAATACATTGGTTTCATCTTGACTGAGTCTCACTTCAAATTTTACATTGCCTTTGTGATCTCTGGAAACAACTGTTTGATTTTCATTAGACTTCTTTCTGACCACTGGCTGTCCATCTCCTGAGTTTGCAATGAAAGGTCTGGTTTCCCTCACCTCTTCAATCTCAGCATCTTCCTCTCCCTCACTGTCATTATTTTCGTCTCCCTCCAGAAGGCCGTATTTTGAATGCAGATTGGTAAGTTTCTGTTGTTTTACATTGATTTTCTGACCTGCTGACCTCTTTGATCCACGCTCTGATCCAGAAGCAGAGGAGTCCTCACAACTTGAGCTATCTCCAATGGGCATGAATTGGTCACTGGACCACACCTCTGGAGATGTCTTCGACAAACGTCTTCGTGCTACCCTCTGTGGTTTGATCACACTCACAGTATCTGATGGCTGTTGGTCTCCGCTTGTCCCCATCCTAATCTGGCCTTCACCCCTACCTTCTTCACCACCTCCACTCCACACTGTAACTGGGGACTGTGCCAGTTTCTCTTGTTGTGCACCTGAATATTCTTGATAAGATGCCTGTCCTCTATCTGGTTCTGTATGTTGCATATCTTGACCAGAGGTGCTTGAGCTAAGTTCTTGTTGCTCATTTCTGGCACCTTTGAAGTGTGCTCTGAATGACATACTGCTTTCGTCAGCTATATCTGACGCTGAATCTAGCTTTCCTTCAACATTTGTGTCAAATTCATCTTCAGTCTCTTTGCCATGTTCAGTGGAACAGACATTCTTAGCATATTCAGCACCATTTTCAGTGGCATTGCGGCGACCGACTTTGCCTTCATCTTCAGCTGAGAAATTGTCCTTTAAATCTTCAGGTATGGTATCCCGAGGTGGCAATTTGTGAACAGCTGAATAATCAAGTTCATCCTCAGCTGCATGTTTCTTTCCACGCTTATGAGTCTTAACGGCTTTCTGACTGTCTCCTGTTGTTAAAGAGTCATCTGTATAAACACTGTCGTCATTCTGTGAGCTGATGTTCTCCTCAGAACTGACTTGTTGTCCACTAAGTCTACTTATACTTCGACTCTCTGAAGAAGATTTGGGTGTGGGTCTTCGTCGTCTCCTAGAGGATCCTGACCCTGGTCTGGAGGAATTGCGAGAGTTGGTTCCTGGGGAAGACAGTGAGGACCAAACACTGACTGTTTTGTTTTTAATGATATTCCTACAAAGAACTGTAACAAAGATATTTCTCAGACCACTCACTAATCAGTCACACAATATATATGAATAAACCATGAACTGTTGTAATAACATTTCTCGGTGAACTATAAATTTCAAGATGGATTGTGAAGAAAATGCTGGATCTAATACTGTCGAGCAAATGTCCTATTGTGACGCTTTCAAGTATAAGGGCATCTTAAATCTGCAATCTTTTTCTCTAAACTTCAGAATTCAATGCCTGAAACATGCACCAGCGAATCTTTCAAATTAAATTCTCCTCTAATCACAGTGTGCCCCAGCCCTTCCTACCTGATGCCAATGAGTCGTTGGATAAATCCGAGGAGTCATCAAAATCTACTACAGCCTGCTTCTGTACCCTTTTCTTGGTTTTCCGACCTGAGTGTCCGCTGGAAGATCTGCGGTTCAAATAAAACGCTGTGTTAATGGCGAGTGTTTCAAATCTGTGTTACTAACCCTAAAATTCAAGCCCATAGACAATGGAACGTTTCTGCAGTGTGGGCTTTGTTGGGATATTCAGTAAAGTGGATATATGAAAAATGTGAGGATACATCAAAGTATGAATAAAGAAGTGCACACACACACTCAAAAGCATACACATGCACTTTCAAGACATGACTAAATACTACAGAACACATTTTTAACCATTAAGGAAACATAAAAGACAAGTTGATCATTCAATTCCTTAAGGTTTAATTGACCACTGCCAATACAAACTGATAAGACTGGCTAAAGTAGGACACAGCCACTTATCAAATGCTGTACACACTTATCTATTAGGATCAATGCAATAAGCCAGGCGCTTAAAATATTTACAGAGAAATGGCTTGTTCGATCTTAATGCAAGTGTTCTCTCTTGAAATCCAAACAAAGTGCTTACGAAAACGACACAGTGAAGGTCGACTGAAAAAAACAACAAATCAGACTGATTTATTGATGAAGTAGATGATGATAATTGCACGAAAGAATGCGAATATTTTTAGGCACGCTTAATCTAATTACAAAACCAAATTGAGAAAACACTGAGCTGTGTTCCTGGGGGGGGGGGGGGCAAGGAGATCGCCTCTCATGCCGAGGGTACCGGGTTCAGGTCCCGGTCGGTGCAGGCATGTTGAAATGTTGGGATTTTTCCCATATTTTCTTGTCCCTGATCCTATGGTGGGTAGGATCGAGCACCTAGTCTTCTCGGCTAAGGACGAAAAATTCGGAGGACCCGTGTGCATGTTGCGCACCTTAAAGATACCTTGGCACTTGGAAATCGAGAAGAGCAGGCCAAACAGGCCGCTGCCCAGGCAAAATTAAAAAAAATTATCTACTCCTTCCCCTTTCCCCCACCCCCCCCGAAAAAAACAAACAAAAACGCCGACCGGCGCTGCACTACGGCGACGACGTGTCTGCTCCAGTTGTAACTAAGGCAAATTTTTCCCAAATGGGATTAAAGAAGTAAACAAAATACCAAAAAAAAAAAAAAATTGTTCAGCAGTGGCATATAATGTAAAATACCACGTGCCCCCACGAACAGGCAAAAATACAGCTTTGTGAGTCACATGGACTGACTCACATACAATACACACGTAGAGCAGCGCACAGTGTTCACAATAAACATTGGATCAGTCCATCCTTCTGTGAATTACGGTAAACACATCGCAAGTTGCACGCCCTTGTCAAGTAAATGTAAAATGCTAATTTGGGCTTGCAAGAGGCGGGAAGAGCGCAAACAGAGAGAGGCACAAAGATTGTGAGTATGAGGGGAATAGAAGTTGTGAGATCATGAAGACTTGAGAAATGCAAGGAAGTCACATGGTGGTTTGGGAATGTGGAGATAATTATGAGAGGGCAGAAAACGTAAGATAGTAGGGCCAATGGACGTGGCATTGATCCAGTGATGTAACTGAAGTGAGTGTTGATACACCGTCAAGTGTGTGGCATTTTTTAAAGTAAATCACTTGTACAAAAAGCTTGAAACTGTCTAAAAACCCTGCAAACCTGTAGATCCAGATGACTGATACCAGTGCAAGAATACCGAATCCCGCAAGTCCCAGGCTCAGCTGCCATCCGGACATATTGGAAAACCAGTGTTGGCACGAACTAATGACATGGTTAAATACACTGGAATACATGATATAACACTGTCACAGCCTAGGGCAAACTTTGGAGATATGAAGTACTGCACGAAATGATCTATGAAACTGATATGGTCTAAATATATAACATGGATTTAATTGATTTTTTTATCATTACACTGCAGCACTAGGCAAGCACAGCGTGTCTGTGCTTCCATACAGATTTTGGTCTAACACTGAATGCTATTTTGTCTGTAAATTAATGATTTGTCGGACCATGGAACAACGTCAGAAAGATAAGAAAATCACCTATCAGTATCAAGTGCGAGATACATCAATTTATAGCACAACAACGTGGTAAAGTGGCGATGTCAAATAGCTCTTTTGTCTCCAGACGCCTACCATTCCCACCTCTTCAGTTCTTGGTCTCCTGGAAACAGACTAGATCTACCAGTACCAATTACTCTGCACGGAATATCGTTATCTTTTCAGTTACAGTCGTACCAATTAATTTATTTCACACTGTTTTTGTTCTTGTTGCGTAACAGAAGTGACCTAATATTGCGACCTCTTCATTGTTTGTGCAAGGAGATGTCATAAAGGAACCATATACAAAATTACATCTTCACGACGCTCTGCAGTGGGCGGATAGCTAAAAATACTTGGCTGTGTCAGTTAAAATCTATGCTGACCAACGACATAAACGCTTTAATCATAGTATTGCAGATGAGTCTGTGCTTACAATCCTATTCCGACTTCATGCTAAATGTTATTATTGCATTGCCTGACGCCAGCCGCGCATATGTTGATGTTTTAATTCATAAAAGCCACCAAGCAAACCAAAAAATAAGTAAATCTAGCCTACACAATATATCATCGACAGAAAATATCCCGTGCAGAAAGGGTTAAACCGACCTTTGCGTACCGGTACGGAAGAAATATCTAGCATTGTGTGCTTCAAAACCCCCTGCAAAACTGCCTGGGAAGTATTATAGGCCTATCAAAAGTTTCAAGCCTAATGTTCTTCGTCGTTGATTGGTATCGTTTCGTCAGTGACATTCGGGGGCAGCGCCGGTGACTGTGACCGCTACGCTATACGAGTGTAAGAAAAGCTCAATGGTTGGATGGAAAGTCTAATATCTTTGATTTGCAAGACATCTACAATAGTGAATGATAATATTGGTCGGCGTCATATCATATGATTTGTCCTGGCCTATGATTATCACTGCACATCAGGAACGAAAGATTAATAGAATGGGTTGCTCATTTAAGAATAAATAATGTGAAATACGAATAGCGCTAAACGGTTTTGTTCCCAATAATTCTAAGTCAAGAGTATCTCGACTGCTTCTCCTGGTCGACATAATATTGTTCATGCTAAAAGTCTTTGAATGCTCTGGCAATTTAAGCTGCCCTAAATTTCCAGGAAACATTTATCATGGAATGAACAAATTCCAGAAATTCCACTGTAAACGGAGAAAATGAGTTCAAGTTAATTACTAACGACAAGGCGATTTTGAACAAACGGAATCGAACTGCACCCTCGACTAGAGATCTAGGCGGTCACGCTGCACCAAGAAAGAAATACTCTGCAAAGAACTGGAAAAACAGCCTTTCAGACTTTTGTGCCCATATTGATTTCTGACGTCCAATAGACCGCTCAGGCTTTAGACAGCCATATTCATAGATCTGCCACTGATTTGTGTTTCTATGCTGCTTTTTTTTTCCAACCGGATAAGCATGCCAAACTTTCACACGCTGTTTATTTACCATTCTGCCATTATCACTTGAGGTTATCTGTTATACGTTAAATCATGTCATTTTAAATACAAAAGGACAAAACGTGTTTATCTCCTACAATACATGACATTGCTTGCTATACCGACAAAAATGTCTAAAATACTGAACAAAAGATAGAATAGATATCCTGAAATTGCAGTTTGATGAATAGGTGAAGACTGGCCGCGAGTACTGCCACTCTTATCTCTTACGAGAAACTTCTTGCACATGCTATAGTAATTTCGTTGAAGTTTACAATCATGATCCTGTTGAAATGCGCTCGACTGCACAACTTTAATACCTGTGTTGGTGCCTCTATATTAAATAATGGCAGTGTGATTAATGCTTAAGTATATTGTTATTATTCTTTCGTGCCCATGCCTAGCCTATTTCCGAGACACAACTGAAAAACCCGTCCACATGATTGCAACGAAGTGTGCAACCTTTAAACTAACACAAACCCGGTTTAATTATTAACGGTGTCAGAGTTTTAAACGCCAGGCATGAAATGAATCCAGGACGGCAGCGTTTGGAAAACACCGTAATTGTATTACCGCATTCCTCTTAAGGTTCACAGGTCTCACGTTCAATCAACCACTCGACTGCATGCACAATCTGTTGGAAGTTTATCTTTCGCCAGCACACGGTTCTAAACAGCAAATCTGTATAACTTGCAATAATTTCAAAAAAGTGAATAAATTTCACGCAAAACTAGAGTGCTGGGCTTCCAAATGGAAACATTTACACAACTGCTTAAATCACGTGCTTAAGTGGCTAATTCTACTTTATTGAACAAAACAATTCCCCCACACGCGTGAAATAATTATCTATGAACAAATGAACGCCTTGTATCTGAAAAATCAGTGTCGTCTCGCATAAACCTGCCTTCTAATGGCTACTACAATCCTCAGCGATGCCTTAAAAGTCAAGAGTGCACCACACTCTGCTCTGATATATTTACATATCGTCCCCTAGACAGAAGCAAGCGTGGAAAGTCTGGGCACGTCAAAAGGGCCTGGAAATGGACCGATCTGTGCCAATACAACGTGTGTCCGCGTGCAGACAGTGTCAGTTTAAAGTCTCTCTGTTATACAGGTCACATCCAAGAACCCATTACAAATAGGGTTTCGAGGACACAATCTCACTGCACTGCTGTCCCTATAAACAAGACAAGCAGTGTTGATACTGGAAGAGGCACAAAGGTGTAAAGTGTACAGGGACAAGTAAATGGCTCGGCAGACTGGCCATATCGCGGGTTCTTAACCTTTTCATTAAAGACCAGTATAGGAATCATGTGAAACGGAGCTGGCATCAAATATTACTTTTTCTGCAAAGAACGTGTCGTAAGAACTTTCTATCATGGCTCGTTAAAAATATTGCGCGCAGGATATCGATACTCTAGTTTACAAGTCGCGACCTAATTTCATGGTTTGTTCCAACTCAACTTTTAGCACAACGAGAAATTCGACGTTATACGTTTGCGTCTTTAGTATTATGATAAGGTTAGAATAAATCGGAACTGTGAAACAGCTTGATTATGGCCACAACACATTTTAAACAAGTGTCAAAGTGGACATTTACTATATACTATACTAAAAGATCTCCACTTTTTTTTTTTAGAGAATGGAGATAGAACAAACAAGAACTAAGATCACAAAGAGTCCAATGTTGATATTTCGCAAAAACTGAGTTATCACAACCATCATCAATGGACTTCAGCTAATTTTGGTATATCTCCTATTAATTTCAAGTCTAAGTCACGGACCATAAATAAGGCATTTCTGTATTTTCATGGTGTTTTTGTTTAGAGAAGCTGAAATTTTGAAGACAAATTCCTCACAATTGGAGTCACTGGAGACAGAATACGTGCATACTGTAGCAACCGTGTGGCAGTAGTGGGCCAGGAATGTCGGAGCTGTGAGGAAACACAGACTAAGCGCAGACAAGAGAATAAACGACTTTCGGTACATAAGAGGCCTGCAATGGGCATGGAAGATTATCTAGAATGGAGAGGGACGGGAGAGGTAGATCTAAAATCCTCAAATACAGAAGCCACGGTTAAGTATTTACCTTTAAAAGTGGCCGTACAATCGTCTCGATATCTTTGCTCGATTGGGCTGTTAAGCTATTCAGATATGCCAGCTCGACATTTTATACCGGCGTTGTCCCGGAAGATCGTTGTGTAACTGTGATATGTTACCTCGGCACGCAGTTTTGTTATATGATCACGAGACATCCAAATGGCGAACTTGGGCGAGCCCATTAAAATGACAATATTTCTGTCCATGCGAGACCAAAAGTCTGCATAATATCTTTGTAAGGAGGGAAGCCCGCTATTTTTAGGGCAGGGGTCACTGGTCAGTACATGTCATAAACTCCTATTACCATACATGTATTTGTTTTTTGAAACTCCGTCATATTTGAATCAAGTAAAAAAAAAAATAAAGGCTTTTGCTGACCGATTCTTACAACAAAAGCTATCTTGGACAGTTTCAGGTCACTGCAGTGAAACAACCCTGACTGATCAATAAAAGTACTTATTGTCATCCAATATCAGACATCCTACGTGCCCACACCCCTTCCACCGCGCTTACTCGCGGCCATTTACTTGATTCGGCCTGTTGCCAGACGGACCGTAATAGATGCTCCTCATGCAGAATTCCTTTAATCATTAATTCCATCCGCTAATTAATATTCACCCCCCCCCCCCCGTTCCTCATCTCCTCAACAATAGACCTAACGATTCCCTCGACTTAATCACCTATTGGGCCTGCGTAGAATACCAGTTACCATGCTTCAGAGATCAGTTCTATCAAATTTTAAAAGAATTCAGCTTAAGCAGAACAAGATTTGAAACAATCTGGAACCACAAGTGTGGTAACTGGATCCTTTGGAGAAAACTTCTTAAGTGTACTGTGGCTGTGAGACTGTGTCGCCGGTTTTAAAAACTAGAATACATTACATGAAGCGCCTGACTTGTTTTTAATGTTTGAACGGCAGTATGATTTATTTCAGTGCACACAAATGTTTTCGGGAGGGGGGGGGGGGTGGGCAAAAGTTGCCAAAACGGTTTGTCCTACACAAAATAACGAAGCGCGATATTCCGTTGATATTTAACGAGCCGCTATATCAGCAATAACACAGCTTGCCCGAGAAATGTTAAAAATATTTACCTTGTTCTTCAAACTCTGCCAACAAATCTATTACCTGGGTTGCGAAGAAAGCTCCACCAAAAAGCTGCCGTTTTAAGCTCCATGGCGTCCCTGGATAAAACATTCACATAAGGTTCGCGTCAAAAACCTGAACAAAACGGGTGGTTGAATATTCGGATTTGTCGCTTTCTCAAGACTCTACTACATAATATAATAATATATATTTATTATGTTTCGTAATGAATGTATAACGGCGCTAATATCGCAACTGACAACGTTCATGTTCCAAAGTCGGGCTTTATATTTTGGGTTAACGTGGTATAATTAGGAATGGACGGGGCAGACGGTTTCCCACGATACTTCACATCAAACAGTAAAAGTAAACCTTAAAAGAGCGTCCAGTGCGACCTTTCACGGGTTTCCAATTAAGGCACAAACAAACAGAGATCGCGGGCACGTATCCGTATCAGATTGTACAGGTGTGCTTTGGCATTTGGTCAACCACAGGGTAACCAACAAATCAACAATTTCAGTGAGTAGAAGATGGACGACACAAAAGGCTTTTTAAATCCATTATCACGAGAGGTCCAATGACAGAAGCGCACGTTTCAATTCACTGCCCGGAATTTGTGAGACATTCGTAAGCTTTTTTTTTTATTGGTGCCGAATTGTATGGAAGCTTCTTCATTCTCTGAAGGCCCCACGTGATACTGAACGACTGTTACGAGTTGGGTTATATGGAATTATTGTTACGACTGCATTTTAATCTATCGAGAGGTTTTAGAAATTACTCTTCCATACCATGCCACATATACTAATAACAATTGGAGTAAGTTTTATCAAGGACCTTGCAGGGCCACAAATTTATTACTTTAAATTCCCTAACAAATTTCGTCTAGCTTTTACATTCTAAAAGGACAACATCAGCAGCATCAAATGAAAACACAATAATATATCACTAGAAGTCTCCTCTAGGTTCTTAAACGATTATATCATTCTGACTCATTCACAATTTAATTATTACTTATCTATCTTTCAGATATAGCCTACCTACTATCTAATAAATAATATCTTAATGTCTCAGACGACAATGTTAACTCAGTTATTTGTGCCTACCGCTTAAAAAGGATATAACTCGTCAACACAACTGACGTAGTTACCTTAGATCTAGATCTACTCTAGGATGGGCTGGCAATCCCCAGCCTCATCCAGACACATCAATTTCAATTTACAAATGTGTATACCAGACACTCATGCTAGATCTAATTGCATGTAAAAAACATTGTAGTCTTGCATTCTTTCGGTAGCACTTCTACTGGAAACTTAAGGTCAGATTCACGTTCATCGTCGAATCAATAGGTAGAAACTTACGATTGTTCCCTGATACGAGATCAGGGAGCTGGAGATAATAGCAGTAGATACTTTCGTAATAGCGTATGGTCTCATTCCCATGTCTATCAATGGCATAGACATGACTTTAACAGTCTTCTGATTCTCTCAGGCCGAATCCAGCCGACTGCCCTCGCAGATGGAAATTTCTGCATGGAGTGTCCAAACATAGTAATGGCTCCACTTATATACCGCGCGGCCATATGCATTTCCCCAGCCAACTGCCCAAATTTGATTGGTGCATCCATTTCGAGCTCAGCTCGTAGTATTAATAGATTCTATTAATCAGACAAGGTCAATTTAACATATCAAAACCCTTACTAAAGTCTCCAAACCCTCTACGTTTTATGTTCGAATTTACTCACTCCCTTTTCTCACCCCTGTTAAAGTTTATCAAAATCACGGGGTCGAAAACTGCACCGTCACTGCCCCACTTTCTTTCCATCTCTAAGAAAAAGCGTTACAAAAACAAACTGTCCACGAGAATAGTCCAAGGACATTTGCACTGGCTAAAGTTAACGAGACCATTAAATAAACACGCCGTGACCCAGCACGACACTTCTAGTCCTAACCCTGACAACGACAAATGATTTAATGTGATTTTAAAGGAAATGGTAAACTATAAGAATTGATTTCCCCAATACTTGAAACGAAACTAGAAATGACCACCCTTGTTCATAGAAACCAAGACTTACAATTTTTCTGAGAAATGGAGAACGTTAATCATAACTAATTGTCTTGTCCTGCCTCTTCTACTCTCTCCCAACTCCTACCCATCACCTATGACCTTCAAAACATCGGCTATCTCCAGCACCCACAAGTAAAGAAACACAGACAACTCAAAACTACACCAGCAGCGCTCACTCTTGGTACCACGAATACACAGTTACATAAATGGTTCATTGATCAAATAATAACCTGAACATCGTGCTCTCAGACCGGCTTAGCATTTATGAAAAGAATATTATATGCAAAAGCGTCAGCAGCTTTGGTTTCTATGCGTCGTGTCCTGTTAGATGATTTAATGGGAATTCACGTACTGCATGATCATAATTTGTGCAGCTTTTGCTGGATCACAGTGAAAATGCACTTAAAGATTTACCTTCTATTGGCCTACATTCAACACATTTTTCTGCTTTTTGTTTGTTTGTTGTTGTTGTTTCTTATCATGCTTCCTCTTTCGTTGCAGTTGACAATTTTAAACATAACAAAACTGCTGTGCGGGCAACCTGCGTCGATAAAAACACATAATACTGTCGCTTGTCTCAAGCACGTTAAAGAACAACTCACATTGGGCCTACTATCGAAACTATGACCATACCCTTTTCTGCATTCTCTTTCCTGGAAAGGCAATTTTAAACACCCTCGCGTAACATAAGCTAGGTCGTTTCCGGTAAAAAGTAGTCCTGAGAACACCCAAATAGCTAAAACATCCGGATTGCCACTGTTAACAAACACAAGTATGTGCCCTGTGAACATCATAATACTATATCAAATCGATCTACTGGCGTCTTTTAATCTATAAAAATCAACAAAGGAAATAAATACAGGCCGTGAATTTAGCTTCCATCTCAAACACCACTCGTGCCGGCTATTTACATTTCCAAGCACCTGCAATCAGTGTTGGTCACGTACCGTAATCAAAATGAATCAAATGGTAGCCAATAGCTACGTTTTCAAAATACAAATATTTTATTAATTAATAGTGTCACAGTGAGAATTTAATTAAGTTTGTACCAACCTGCATGTCACCCGACACACTATCCAGCTTGAAGGTCAAATAACACAGGCGGGAAAAGATTTCGTTGCTTTGGTACGAGTATTGTGTACCGGGTAAGTTACCAGGGCGTGAAGTCCCTTGTTATACACAACTCTGATCTCTACATAGAATATTCATGATATGGCTCTACCACACAAATCTCAAGCTAAGGGCACCCCGTGAACAATTTTGTATCTACTAAAACGGTTGACCATTATTGAGGTATTATTGGAGTTAGGCCTACCCCAATGGAGGTGTGTGAATGAGTAGGTAAGTCTGAAATATGAATTGTGAGGTGGGAGATTAATGTATTCAATGAACTGTGAACCGTTCTAGACAGTGTGGGAAGGAGGTAGGGAGTGGAGAGTACAGAGAATAGAACGACCGAGACAGCTTGGCAATCAGATAATATAATAAAAGGACAGACAAACAGACAGACAGACATCAACAGACAAGTAAATCGATTGATGCTTTCTTCTGGAATCCACAAATGTCTTTTTGTTGAATCCACAAAAAATGCATAGCTTGTAGTTCTTCATTTCGACAGACTTGCCCCCCCCCCTCCACATACACACAGCAACAACAGGATGATAAAGCTAAGACCTATGGTTACCCACTGACCAACTTCCAACACAAATAATTTCTTTTTTCTGCTTTCCCGATTTTCTTTCCTTGTGTTATACATCGGTGATTTGTATCACTGCCTTTCAGTTCAACTGTTATTCCGAAAATTAATGTCCAGCCAATGCACACCCCAATAAAACAACAGAGATCTGGGTGAACTGATTTCACTACACCATCATAAACTGCACATCCTGTTAAATAATTCAAACCTTTGTTTTCCCCCTTTATACAAGGCCGAGCCTCCCTACACGAACAGGAACAGAAAATTTCAGGCTAGGCGTGCAACGTGCAACTTTAGTGTGTTGCAGTCGCGTCGCATTTTTTTTTTTAATTAGGCGAATGAATGCTGATGTACACAATACGAGACACGGGCATAGTAAATTGCACAGTCGATAGGCATAAGAAACTGAGACACGACTGCACGCCTCGCCTAGTTGCATACCGGTGTCTTTGAATACACGCAGACGTTGTCACTGTTTCAGAAACGACCGCACTGCGGCTTCAAATCCATTGACATTACCTGCGCATCTGACGCCGTCCTCGCTAAAACTGACAAGAGAAAAGACATGAGGAAACCAGAATAGAAATAATGCATGGTATAAGGACTGCGTCTTGCACCGACCACTGTAAACATTGTTGTAATCCTATTCCGAGTACAGACCACCCGTGTATTGATCTGCACACAAGTCCTAAGGGAAGGTAAAAAAAAAAAAAATCAATTTGCGCAAGCGTGATTAAAAAGCTTCATCTTCAGAGCATGACTAGAGTTTCCCTTCGCTTTCCCATCGCCCAGAAGAAGAAAAAGCCTGAAATGGGTTTTTATTCCACAAAAATAGCGAAATAATCTTTGCTCTCGTTCAGTCGGACCTTTGTTAGGAAACTAAGATTCACATTTTGTATAACTGATTAAACAACAACAACAACAACAACAACAACAAAAACCTTCCTTGAATAAGCCCAGTAAATGTGCAGTATAATGATTGATTCTTCCCGCCTATCTATTGTCGTTTCTAAATGAAAACAGACCAGCTAAGTAGCCTACCAGTCACTGCTTGTTTTATGCAACTTTCTCCTGCAGGCACAGCATTGTTTTTAACCGCACACTATTGTGGCTGATTCGATTTCATGAAACCTTTAAGACGGTAATAATGATACAGGGAAACAATAGCTACTTTTTTAAACAAAAGACACGACTATCTCCATTAATGTCATTCTAATTGAATGACGAAATTACGAAATAGATGCAATGATTAAATGGTGTAGATCTACGTCTTTGAATACGGCATATCGATACGCACATCTTCGCCACAATGAACATCAACAGGTCATTTGAGGCACATGGTGTATGTATATAAAATACTGATAATGAGTTCTCACAGCTGAAGGACCGCTGCGGACTTAACTCTAATCTAATCCTCAGCTGCTCCACATTTCCTGCATTCACCCGATCCTGTCACATCAGTGAGAATCGTTTATCTACTCAGCAGTTATATTTGTCAATACACGTGCACCGCACGGGGGGGGGGGGGGCAAAGAAGGGCTGGTAACCTTCCCGGCAGCCTTTAATATATATTATGTCTTCTTCCCATTGCCCTTCATTAAACCCACCACTGACATTAAAGAACACCACTACCACTATCATCATCACTTCGTCTCCATAATAATTTGCAACTCTTTCTGAAGCTGCCATTTTTAGAACTTCTGTTTACTGCAGTCATAGTAAGATATTCTACACAGACATGTCTCTATTCAAAAGGAATTTCAAATGGCTTGTGATATATAATCAGCAGCCACCGAGATTTATTTTGCTACTGGCACAGCCAAGGTAGGTCACTAAACAGCTCCCAAGCCACCAGAGGGTCTGGCTATACATAAAACACGTAAGAACTGCTTTAACTCAGATAATCTAATCAGCGTTATTAAATGACCAGCAATCGGGCCGTGCTCCAAGCCATTCCACCCGACATGTCACATACAATAGTCTCTGATCCACGTAGATCTAAGACGGACCCCAGAAAGTTCAGATTTGCCACGGATCGATACACAATCAATTGGCTGACCAATTCTGATCACTTGTACATTGACCCACAGCGCTGGTGCCATATCATAATCATGATTGGAATGTCGGACATCCGACACCATTGACAGGCAGCTAAAATGTCGATGATCGACATTTCTGTTGTGTATGAATCTGGGCTTTTATGGCCAGTTAGCTCATTAATGACTATACCATAACCTTCAGTATTTACAAAAGAGACACAGCTGCTAAACTATATAAGCGAATATTTACGGTCAAGGTCTAACCATTAGGCTGAACTAACACTCGTGTAAACTACTTGCAGTTAGAAATAACACCTCAGAAGAGATTTAAAATTTTAAAAAACAAACAACAACACCTAATAAAAACAAACAACCTTTGCACTGTGGTAACCAAGAGGTCCATGACAAGGTCGGTGCCAATATTCAAATAGTTTTACTTTTTTTTCTTTTGTTCGTTCAGGAATGACAATCTGACCTGGGATCTGAGAAGAAAAACTGTCTTTAGACTGACTTTGATAACAAAATTAAGTTTCAAACTTGTTGATACTGTGCATAATTTTCTTATCTACAACCACGACAGGTGAATGACAGGTTGCAGGTACGCTGTATCCCTGTGCTACAACTGCAGGTGGGCACATTTTATAATAGGCAATACAAAACAGCTAGTTGCGAACAAGAAAAACAGATAAATAAATGCCCACGACTCCTTGCAAATGAATGACACAGGTTGACTGTCAAAGAGAAAAGTACAATTTAAATTTACCTCTGTCATTGAGAGAAATAAGGACACCTTAACAGGAAAATGGCGAAACAATGTCACAAATGCCAGCAAAAACATACAGGATTTGCACCGTGCACTACGTGTTTCCAGGTGATCTTGGTGAGTGTCAAAGCGATCAATACACCACAACACGTCAGCACGTCCACATTTGGGCTTGCATTCTGCTCTTCATATCCAACAGTACAAGATAAATCCTCATTTTACTGACAGTGGACAATAATTGTAAACTAGAACCATGGGAACTATCAAATAATAATAATAATAATAATAGTAATAATATTAAAACTCAAGCAATGCAATTCCCACAAGTCTGTTACACATTGGCAACTTCTTACATAGATACAAATATTTGTATTGAGCGTAAAAACAGAAGCAAATTATGGACGATGATAACTGGAACAAATACAGAGTGGTAGTTATGGAAAGGGGGGGGGGGATAACTGGGGATTTAGGAACGACAAATGATTAAATATATATACATGTAATTAGACTGGTAGGATTGGATTTTGATAAATATTAGGCCTACGATGCTGGCATTCTTGGCAAATACGCCAGTCGGGGAGGAAGAGAGAAGTGGGGGGGGGGGGGTGAAAGAGTGAACAGACAGGCCGAAAATGAGAGACGGCTGTCACTCCGAATGGAAAATTACTCCCAGCCACATACAGTGAAAACTCATGTCGGTGTCTTTAGCTAAAACCAAGTAAAATCAGCTATACCATACTCACATTCTTTTCGAAACCGAAATGCACGGAAAACTTTTACTTCCTCAAATCCGGGCCAAACAATCCAGTCACCTTAAGTAGGTAGCAATAAATTAACACGTCCTTGTTAAGCACCAAATTTCCTTGTCTCACGCTCGTTAATAAGCTCTGGGTAATTTTTATCTGAAATTACGTGTGGTAAGGACCAGCAAATCGCAGAACTAGTTGGGCCCTAAATCTAATGCAATTGGCATATAGCCAGTACCTGAGCCGTCTCGCACCCCAGATTTGCTGCCTGGCCGAGGTGTGTAACAGGTTCTTGTTTACTTTGTCGCTTCTAGAAATCATTGGTCAGTGTTTTTATACCATTATGCATGTCTCTGGTTTAGGAGAGGTCCGCCACAAGTATAAAAAGAAAAAAAAACACAGCAAGCTTATTCTTAGAGTACAATTCACATTATTGTGACGTAACACTTCTCTCTCGCCTCATACGATTACAACCGAAGAAACTAGTTTACCATTTAAGATAAGATAAGATAAGATAAATTTTATTCGTCCTTGTACAAGGAAATTTGTTTTGATCATTGAATACATAACAATACAGTTACAGAAGCAGAAAGTATGATACATAGCGCGCACACACACATATATACACACACACTGATAAATTAACTAAATTAACAAAATTAACAGTGCACACAATATGCTTCCCTAACTAAAACACATTGACCTGACACGCAGGACATAATTCAACTGTGCACAGATTACGATCAAGATGACGACATTATTGTAACATCCTAGTTGTGCATGAGATTCATATTTATGATAATGTATACCCACCCTCTTCCCCCACGGATATAAAACTCAGTTCGGTATTTGAGTCTAGAGTGCATCGACTCAATAACAGCAATACTGCGTCTTACAATGTGGTACTTACGATGTCTAGTCCCCAATGTTCGAAAGTGTGTGGCCTCAAAGAGGCGAAACAGAATAAACGACAATAGCGTACAGCTGTAGCCCTTCTGGATAACGCTCGACGTGAGCATTGAAATCTTGCAATACTTTGCCACTAGTAACATATAAAATACTGGAATCCTCCCTCTTCTTCCATTTTCTCCTCCCTAGTCCTCTTCTCTCTCTCTCTCTCTCTCTCATTCCCCTCAACAAATTACAAAGGTAAAGATATTAGCATTTTTTTTCCCCAGACATCACTTCAGTCAATTTCGGTGACTATTTTTGCACAAGCTTATTGGTAAACATACCAGTAGGTAGCAACTAAATCACAAGTAAACACTGAGCAGGAAGAGAAGATAACCATCGCTATGGTAACACAGTCAACTATCGAGCGGCAAGGCCTAGCACTCTTGCACCGTGCTGGACAACAATAGGAAACCCTAAATCGATCACAGTTACCTGTTTGTAAAATGACCGTAACATTGCACGACATCAACTGACATCGATTGTACCAGAAACGATAGGTCAGCAAGAAAATTGAAGATCAAACTGGATAGGATAATGTATCACCTACCGTATGGTATAGATTATGTAACCAAAAAAAGTGTATAGCAGCGGAGACGTTTTGTCGCTCCTTAAATAGCAAAATATCAAAGGGCTCAGGAACTGTTTAAAAGTTAAGAGATAATTGCAAAAATACATGAAAGGCGTATTTTAAGTATATGTAGATGTCCCGTGAAAAGTTCTTTTCGTTTTCTTTTGAAACCGGCTATAAACCATTCCGATTAAAAGTGACGATTGCAGAACGGCTGCAAGGTAAAGGAAATGATAATAAATGTAGACATTAAAATGTGTTTGGTAAAATTGTTTAAATGAGAAAAATCAATGTATTCTATCATTCCCATTTTTTTTCCTTAGCTGCGCTCAATCAGTGGAAAATAGCCTATTGCATCAATATTTGGCTTTGATCTGGCACATTACCAACAATTTTCTTCTAATCAATAGGGGCCCAGGCCCCTCCCATGCGTCAATTGACCTGGTGCTTGATTATTTCGGCGAACTTGCAAATTAGATGTGCGTATTTAGTGAGAGTCTGAGATAATGTTGATTGCCTCATGCTTCACGCCTAACACAGTCAGGGTGGAAAGACGTGATCTATCACAGTTATATTTTCAGTGCCAAGACGTAAAGTTAGGAAGCAATGTGCATCGAAATGGTTATTTATTCTGAAGAAATGATAAAGCCAAAGAGATATTCTACAAAATATTTTTTTTTATAACACAGACATCCCCCCCCCCCCCAAAAAAAACAACAACAAAACAAAATGAAAACTTCTGGAGGGTTACCGAGGTAAAACCTAGATTTCCAATTTCGAAGTCTCTCTCTCTCTCTCTCTCTCTCTCTCTCTCTGTGTCAAAAACTAGAACAAGGGCATAATGATTTGCATATCACAAAGAAATCTCTTTCTCTCTCTCTCTCTCTCTCTCTTGTTCTTTCTTCTCTTCTCTATCTCTTTTGTGTCTTTTATATTACTTACCCAATCTGCAACTGACGGACTTGAGCTGGTAGTGAGTGAAGTGGCCTTTCTTCAGCTGTAACGCTCAGATCTGTACCAGGAATTGGCTGTGAAAGCTGTTCCATACTCTGTCCACTGTCATCAAGCACCTTTTGATCTGAACTGACACCCTCTGCTAGTTGCTCCCCTCCGGCTCCAGAAACAGCTATAGATGAGGGCGTTGGGCTCTCGTGCACGATTTTGAATGTACTGGGACCAATCTGTTCAATTTTTGGTTCTGACAACAATGTCCTGTCAATTGCAGAGTCATTTCCAGTATCCATAGGAGCATCATAGTCTCTGTCTGTGCTTGAAACGTTCATTATGGCTTGGAAATCTTCCTGCTGAACTGTAACAGATTGGTGCTGAGATGTGTCTGTTTTGTCAGAAAGTTCCAGATTTGATTTCTCTGTGTCATTATTCAACAACTCCTCAGTATCCAGCGAGATGCTTGGCACACTGCCATCTTTGGTCGAGTCTACCAAAGACTTTTCAACAGGTTCTGCCACTGTATCAAGGTCTGATTTGTTACCACAAACAGCTGACTCTTGATCTTTCATCTCTGCTGATTCGCTCAGCCCATCGATATCTGAATGACCCCCCTGCTGGTGTTCATCATTGTTAGTGTGATCTGGTTCACTGGCCTGTTGCACGTTCATTTCATCTGAAGCACCAGTGGGGATGCCCTCTTTCATGGAAGATAAGACAGTTACACCAGATGAAGGTAGGGCTGCTCCATCACTTGGAACTGACATACCCGCCTCCAGAGATTGTTTTCCGTCCAATGTTTCAGTAAATACAACACTCTGTTGATTATCACTTATTGGCTGTTCCACCATATCCTCCTGTCTAGCAGAAGATACAGCTGTGCTCTCGAGAAACAATCCTGGCCCGCTGCTGTCAGTTTGTGAAGATATGTGAGCCTGCTGTGGCAGAGAATCAGTGTTGTCAACCGTGTACACTGGGCTACGGCCAAGAGTAACAACGTGCAGATTGTCTTTCGAATCACGATCATCCCCTGCTGGCGATCCTTGGGTGACTGGTATATCCATAGGTGTCTCCAAATTGTCACTTATCACTTCTGGGGAATCGTGGGTCATTTGTTTAGATTGGTCAAGTTCTGATATTGTCTCAAGCAGGTCATCTAATGCCTCAGGCTTATGGTGTAAAAGAGACTGATCCGGTGCCTGTTGATCAGATGTGAGAGACTCAGTAGACACTAAATCTAGTCCCTCCATAGGCTGAGGTACTACAGGTGAAGATGGTGATGTTTGCTGAGATTCATTAGTAACTGGGATATTTTGAGGTACTTCTTGTTTGTCTGTTGGACCAGACTCTAAAGTTGGATGCTGAGATTCATTAACGGACAGATCTTGCGAGGAATCATGTACACTGGCTTGGAATGTTTCACCTTTATTTCCAGATGCATTTTGTGTGCCACGGGGTGTTGCTTGAGAATCATCGGGCCTGGAGAATTTATCAAGGGATTGCAGGTCCTGGTGTCTGAAGGAATCATCTGAATCTAAATTTTCTTTATGGTGACCTAGTAAAGGCACTGTTGGCTGCTGAGATTCGACATTTTGAGCAGAGTCCAGTGGCATTTCATTACTGGGGTCAGTCACCTCTGAAATTGGTTGATCAAGTCCAGACTCAGTCATCCCTGCCCTTTCTGGTGACTTGGATTCCGGCTGTTCTTGGGAATCATCAGACACTGGTTCACGAGACATGGCAGAGTGATCACCTTCCATTTCATCAGTGTGGGATGTTGAATGAGGCAATGAAGGAAAGTATTTGGGTTCGTCAGTATTTTGTGCATCAGCCTGCTTGGCTGATGTTTGTGATGACTCACTGGGCAGTGGCAAGTCCTGAATAGTTGGAGACATGTCTGTAGGTATATCTGGCGAGGCATTAAGGGCTGCTGCTGGATGACCTAGTTTAGATATTACACTCAGTGGCTTGTCAAGTGACTCAACTTGGTGTAGATCATGAGAATCATCAGACACAGAATCTTTTCCTTCCACTTTCTGGGCTGCTGAAGACAACACTGGTGCCAGCTGAGATTCATCAATGATAGAACCGTCCTGAGCTGTTTCATCTTTGGTTGCAGAATCCTCCAGTGAGTCACAAAGTCCTGGAGAAGACTGATTATGTCCAGCTTCTACTCCAGCTGACCCATCTGATGACAGAGATTCTGTATTCATTGCAGTATGGAATGGTGTTGGCTCTAGAGATACAGAAAAAGATGAACTTGGTCTTTCTTCTTGATCACCGGTGGAAGGAAATGATGACTTTGATTGCAAAGAGCTATCCCCAGTAGAAACATGCTCAGCAGATTCATGGCTGCCTGCCAGTGTTCCCAGTGGACCACTAGGCTTTGTTGCTGCATGATCATGACCAACAGGGACATCAGGCAACTGTTTGTCAGCAGATGCTGCTGTAAATACCTCATCATGAGAATGTGATTCCTGATGCATGATGTTACCAGTGGGTAACTCATCAGTTATGTCCTGCTTTGTTACTGATGCGGCTGATAAAGACGGTATCTTGTTTGTGTCCCCTGTTTCAATGATAGGAATTACGAACTCAGATGGTGCATCTGAGGGGTTGAAAGTTGGTGATGTTAGGGTCACATACTCCTCACTTCTTAATGGTTCCCTATCAAATGGATGAAATTCTGAAGGAGGACTGCTCTTATCCTTTGGCTGACCAGAATCTTGGAAATCATTAATCCCATCTGGCATTGGGGAGGCATGGGGCAAGGCTGCCATTTCTTTGGAGTCATCAACTTTCCAAGAGTTTTTGGCCATATCTTGGTCATTTGATGAGGTGTCAGGATAGTGGCAATCACTCTGGCTGACTGTATCCCCATCACTGAGGTCAGTCTTTCCCTCCACTGTGACATCTGATTGCAAATCTGAAGCTGTACCAGTAACAGCTGAACTGCTAGATGGGTCCTTCTCTTGGTTGTCTGATGTACGTGATAAATCTGTGCCATGATCTTCGTTAATCTCAGTTTCGTTGCCTTTGAATGTCATGTTTACATGCTGCAAGGTATCTCCATTTTTAGTTGTCCCATCATCAGACAATGCTGAAGATTTCACTGCCTCATCTCCTTCGTCACTATCATGGGCATCTCCTACAGAGACATTGTTCAAAACCTGAGGAGGTTTATCGTCAGAGACAGTACTCTGAGGTAGAGCAGAATGAGTACCATAAATATGAGGCAGATTTTCATGGTTTTGAGTTTGTAAGTCTGACAAACCAAGTCCTTCAGAATATTCTTCTGACTCACCCTTTGATACAGGAAGGATTTGCTTAACAGAAATGTCTGCATCCAGGGCCTGAACAGAGGATTTCCCTGCTGGAATTTCATTGTCAACATTTTTTCTCACAGAATCGAGATCATCAAGACTTTGGTTTAAGCCTTCACCTTCTGTTGTTTGTGCCAAATGGCTCGCAGCACCAGATTCAACTCTTTCCATGTCAGAGGGTATGGAATAAGAATATTTCTGGCAAAGAGATGAATCACTAGAGCCATCATTTGATGTACGTGATGTTTGCTGGGGGGCAAAATCATGGTTTATTGCATCTCTAAAGTTTTCACCTGATGGTAGCTCATTGGATTCTGTGGCTAGGGTTTGTCCACCTGTGACTTTGGGGCTGAAGATTTCATCTTTTGAGGAATCAATGGGGCGAGCATCAGACTGACTTGACGGTGTATCATTGTCCTCCATTTGATCTGAGGTCTCGCCTAACTGTTTACCATAGTCTACAATTGGTGATGTGGCATCTTCTGCCTCTTCATCATTGGAAAGTGTTGGTGCAGAAAGATCTTGTTTGGATGATGGTGAGGTTTCAGGAACACCTTGATCAATAGAATCCACTTGATATGTAGAGGCAGGAGTAAAAGGCCTTTCACCACTATCCTCTGTGTCATGAGGCAATTGCTGAAGTGCAAACAAATTAGGTGACATTCGCTCCACAAATGTCTCTGATGGAGGTAGCATGGTATCAAAGTTCAAGTCAAGTAAGTCCTTCTCATCAGCAGAAATACTTGACAATCTTCTCTGAGTTAATTCTTCACCTGATGATGGCATGTCTGAATGAGCTAGGAGACTGTCAGATACCTCTGCCTGAACCGCTGAACTCTCTGACTGGTCTACAGCATCAGCCATGCGCTGTCTTTTTGGTTTAGTGTGTGAATCTTCTTGTGTGGAAGAGTGTGCTATTCCTTCATCTGTTCTAGATAACTGGTCACCGATCCTTTGGTTTTCATCTGTTTGTTCAGGCAGACTGACACTTTCAACTGTTGTATCCTGTGAGCCCAATTCACAACTTGCATCTGGACCAATCTGTGGACCAGGTTGTTTTCTTTTCTTAGAATGAGTATCCTTTATACCTGGACATTCTTCACTTAGCTCATCCTGAGTTTTCCCTGTAGTTATTCTTTCACCCTGAATGGGTGTCTTGTCTCTTCTTGTCTGAGAATCCACTAATTCATCAGCATGTAACTCTGTATCCAAGCGGTCCTTCTGTTCCAATAATCCTCTGTTGAAGTCAGGTGTTCCTCCAGTGTGTGCCTTCACAACCCGTTCATCACTTTGTTGGGCTTTCTCTGAGCTGTCAGGAATGTCTGTGTCCTCTGGTTTATGAAAATCAACTACTAGATTTTTTCTCTTGTCCAGTGACAACTGATCATGTCTTGGGTCTCCCATGATGTTGTCTTCATGAAGATACCCATTACTGCTGGTCTCTAGAGCTGCCTTTGTAGGAAGCACAATATCATTTCCTTCTGATCCTGCCTGAGCCTGACTTGCAGATAAATCTTGTATGAATGGAATGTTTTGTGATGAAATCTCATCTTCTGACAAGAGAAGCCGGTCCTCAGATGATCCAAGTGAACCTCTTCTGTCTATATCCTCATCCTCATCAGTGTCAACATTCATGGGAGTAGCTTGTGTTGTATCAATATTTCCTGAAATTGAGACAGTTTGTATGTCTGTATGGGATGATGGGTCTTTTACGTCCATATCACTGTAAACATCTAAAGAATCTTCAGAGAAACTTTGGTCCGACTGGCTGCCATGAAAAGGTCTGTTTTCATGATCCATGTTTTCATTCCCTACAGCAATAGAATTTCTGAATGGAGATTCACTACCAGGAAACTCTGGAATGTTTCTCATTTGAGATTCATCATGAAGTGCATTTCCCTCATTGACATATGCTTCAGATGTACCAGGGAAATCTGATTCTTCATCGCTATTGACATTTTCTAGTGAGTCATCTGACATTGCACTCACATGAGAATCATCTAGGTGAGTACCATGCAGTCTCATTTCAGTGGATGGGCTAGTGTCTAGTGGATTCTGATTTCTTGGTGAGATTTCACTGTCATATGATGAGACACGAATCTCAGGGACTCTGACTGGACTTGTGGGTGAAGAAACACTTTCATCAGACTGGGAAATTCTTGAAGCACTATGGTCATCCAGGATATTCTGTAGACCAAGATTATCTCTACCCAATCCACCCTCAATATCCTGAGTGTACTGAGCAAGGGCAACTTCCAACTCTTTTCCCTCAGGTTCTGAATGTCTCCTGGATTCGTCATCTTTCAACAACTTTCCCTGTTTGTTTCTTCTCTTCACTGCAGCCACAAGAGCAGTCATGTCCTTGGGTTGAGAACCAGTGCTGTTGTTGTTGCCAGCTGTTGTGTCACCAGCATCCTCCTCAGTGGATATTTCTGGGACGCTAGCTAATGATGTCATGCTTGAAACCAGACGTGATCTTGACCTGGTTTTGACAGGACTTGTTCCCAAAACTGATAGTCTCCCTTCAGATCTACTCAAGGAGCTTTTTGAAATAGGAAAACTTTGGCTTCTTGGCACAGGTTTCAGGGAACCTTTGCTATTTGAATCTCCTTTTCTGACAGATCTGTCTGACTGTTTATTGGCACTGTTTTTAGCTTGTGTCTTTGAAGAACTTCTTTGAATTTCTTCTTTTGGAGGAAATGCCTGCTTACCTGCTCCTCTTTTCAGGTATTTATGTCTGGGGACATCTTCAGAACTTGATGACACCTCTTGTGGCTTGTTGCCTCTGTGACCTCGTTTTAAGGTTTCATTCTTGGAAATGTCAGGCTCTTTTTCATTCTGATAATGCTGACCTGATGGTTTCATACTTTTACTTGATGCTTGATGACTTGGAATGTTGTGATCTCTTGGGTGTTTTTCATGGAGACCAGGACTGAGCTGCCTACCTGGTTTTCCATGATCTGAAATGTCTTTTTCCAGTTTTAATCTCTCCCTCTGAGGGGTTCGCTCCTTGCTCCCTTTCTCGGGGACTTCATGTTTTGGGATGTCTTTGCTTGTGGATACTTTTTCATGAGACTCCAGTTCTAACTCAGTTTTGTTTGGCCCATCGTGAGCTCTAAGTTCTTGACTTCTGTAAGTTTTATCATGTGGAACACCAACATAGTCTTTGTCACTTCTTCTCAAGTAGTCATGTTTTGTAATGTCTGATTCTCTGGATGATTTTTCATGTGGTGCCCCTGCATATTCTTTAAATCCCTTTCTTAAATAGTCATGTTTTTCTGAATCTTGTTCATCGATTGATATATTTTCCTTATCAACATCTTTCATGTGTTCTTTGCGGCTGCCTTTCTTCAGGTAATCAAATGCGGGATCACCTTCTTCATTTTGAAATCTGCGTCCTGTCAAATTCAATGGTTTGTTGACTGGACTGGTCGCAGTTTGTTTGCTGCCTTTCTTCAGGAAAGTATGTGTGGGTGGCTCTGGTCTGACTGATTCTGGAGATTTTCCAGAGCTGGAGCTCCTGTTGGCTCTGTAAGGTGGTATCACATATTTAAACTGTGGTTCTTTGTCTCTTGCTGGGGAAGCCTCATCACTTTCACAACCTGGGATGTATTTGTAGGAAGATTCATGTGGGTCAACAATGACAGGAATAGTGACGTTGTCACTAATGAGATCTCTGCTGCCTCTTAAAAACTTACCTTCCAGATCTGGTCTGGGTTTTCGGGACTGATATAATCTAGATGTAACAGCTGCAGCAGTGGCATTTAAAGCTTTTTCTGGAGGCTTTGGGAAAGAAACTGGTGCTGTGCGTGTTCTGTGCACTCTTGTACGTCCTCTGGAAGGCCGATTATCAGCTGTTTGTCTCACACGAGCACGAGCAGGTGACTCAGAATGAGCTCTAACTCCAGCAAATTTCCTGCCAGTTTGAGTCAACTGTGTCTCTGTTGGTACATCCTCATTGTTGTTCACATCATTTTCATCCTCATCCATATAATCCTCCACCACACTGTTATCTTGTCTCCTCATATGAATATCACTGTCTTCATCAAAATACTCATCACTTTTGTACCTATCATCAAATTCCATAGATCCTTGATCATGGAATTCTTCTTGCAAGGATTCATCAAATTCTTCATCATCATCTTCGCTATCAGATTCAGATTCTGAAGAACTATAAGAGTCTGAATGTGATGCAGCATGCTTTTCCATTTCTTGCTTTTTCAGCTCATCAACAAACTGCATGCTGGCAGTTCTGCTGGGGAATCCCCTGTCAGCCCCATCATCAGTACTGTTATTTAGAGTCAGCTCACTGCATGCTGATCTTAATGGTCGTGGTGAGTCCATGCCAACTCTGAGAAGGACCTGCTTCTCCTCAAGGTACAGTTCCAACTGTTCCTCTTGGTCTGTCAACTTCGCCAGTTGTTCTTTCTGGTAAAAATATGAAATAATATGCTGTTCTTAAGATGATACCTAATATTGTGTCAGAATCTGTGCTTTTCATTGGCACAACTGATCAGAAGTATCATCATATATCTTATGTATGTACAAACACATAAAATGAGGGAAATGACAAAGAGTAAGCTAGTTTTAATAGAGCAGGTATGTGTATGAAATTTGTAATTTTTAGATAACTTGAACAACTTTCTGGTCAGTTGAAAACACTACTTATTTCACTGCATTCCAATAAGAACTCAGACTTAGAAGTCAAAGATTGGAAGAACATTCCAATACAGACATTTATAACAACTTATTATTTCTTGTTCATCTGTTCATGATATCCATCTTACTATCCTCTAAACCACAATCCCATTGTCTATGCACAGCTCCCTTTGGCTATGCTAGTTGACCTTTTCTTTTTAATGATGACCCAAAAAGATATGCCATTTCACTTTCCTTTTTTTCATAATATTCATATTTAAATATCCAGACCAGATTATTTATTAAAATACGGTAGTTACAACTGGCTCCTATGTGTCCTGTTTTCCTGAATTTTCTTCATGAGATCAGATTGAGAAAACTTTTCACAGATTGCATACAGTTCTTGACTTCTAAAGAAATGGCTTACATCTTTCTATTTGAAAATGCTCATCTTGAAATAATTCTCACCTGTTGTGCTAAATTCTCCAATACATTAGCACACTCCTCCCTGTACTTGGCCTCTTTCTGCTCAATCATGGCCTTTCGCTGTTCTATTTCATTCTGTTTTTGATGGTATTCTTGCAATGCCTTCTCTTCTTCCACCGTCAGAGCTTTGGCTGAGTCACGGAAGTTCAAAGTGTGGAGAAATTCTTTCTGTGCCAGGCCTACAAAGGTTGAAATAATAATGAACTGAGCCTATCTTTTGACTTTCTAATTGGAACTAACAAATCACGGTGAGAAAAAATTAACTTTTACATTGTTTTTCCCAATAAACAGTATGAATGAAATATGAATTATCATACAAATATATAATTACACAAAATCACATTTAGACTTAAAATAATAATAATAGGCTCTTTTCGTCTTGGCAGACGATCTAAGCAGCTATATGTGTCCTACTTCTGCAGCTACGCTCGTGACTGATTCTGCCTATATTCGACAGGCACGCTCTGTCGCAGAATCTGCATATGAGGGAGGTGCCATAGGGCAATGAGTTATCTTTTCTTGTCTGGCGTTTTGCCTCAAGGGCTGCAACAATGTTTTTTTCATGGTGTTTTATGCCAGAGTCCACTGATGTTTTCCATGCTGATCTGTCTTCTGCTGTCGTCTCCCACGTTCTCAAATCGATGTTACACTTTATCATACTGCTCTTGCATGTATCTTTGTACCTCAGTTTTGGTCTTCCTTTGGGTCTGCTACCTGTAGCCATTACACCATATAAGAATTGCTTGGGGATTCTGTTGTCGTCCATCCTCTTCAAATGCCCCAGCCATCGCAGTCTCTTTTTGCACAAGATGGTCAACATGGTTGGGAGTGCTGCCCGTTTCAAGACCTCTGTGTTGGTAACTTTATCTTGCCAGCTGATGCCAAGGATCTTGCGGAGGCATCTCAAGTGAAATCCATTCAGTTTCTTCTCTTGTCTTGAATATAACGTCCAGGTCTCTGAGCCATAGAGGAGTGTGCTCAATATACATGTTTCATATATCCTGATCTTTGTTTTTCTATTTAACATTTTGTTATTCCAAGCTCTTTTGTTTAATTTTCCAAAGGCTGTGGCTGCTTTTCCTATTCGGGCACCTATTTCGCTATCTAATGAAGTTGAAGAAGTCATTGTTGATCCCAGGTAGCAAAATTTCTGGACAGTCTCCAACTGGTTGTTGTTCAGCTTGATGTTGCATTGTGTTGTGCCATCTTGTGTCATAATAACAGTCTTCTGGACGCTGATAACAAGAGAGAAAGCTTTACATGCTTGTGATAAGTAGTCCATCATTGATTGTAGTGTGGACTCGCTATGGGCAACTAGTGCTGCGTCATCTGCAAACAGCAATTCTCTGATCAATGTTGACTTGGTTTTAGTTTTTGCTTTGAGGCGTGCAAGATTGAAGAGGGATCCATCAGTTCGCCAGTGGAGATAAACATCTCCAGGGGATTCCCTGAATGCAAACTGCAGAAGCATGGAGAAGTAAATACCAAAAAGTGTTGGTGCCAGGACACAGCCTTGTTTCACCCTGCTTTTGATGTTGAAGCGATCGGATGTAGAACCATCAAATTGGACTGTGGCTTGCATATCTTCATGAAAGGACATGATGAGTTGGAGGAGTGTCGGGGGGCATCCGATCTTATGGAGCACCATATACAGTCCTGATCTGCTGACTGTGTCGAAAGCCTTTGTTAAATCGACAAATGCCACATGTAAAGGTAGACTTTGCTCGCGACACTTTTGCTGCAGTTGACGTAAAGAGAATATCATGTCCATGGTTGATCGTCCTGACCTAAAACCGCAATGGCTTTCTGGAAGTACTCTTTCTGCTAGTTGTTGAAGACGCTTTAAAAGTATTTTGGCAATTGCTTTTCCTGTGATACTTAGCAGAGATATGCCTCTGTAATTATTACAGTCTCCCTTATCACCTTTGTTCTTATATAAGGTCACGATGTTAGCATCTTTCATATCTTGTGGAATCTCTTTATGCTTCCAGCACAGGATGAGGAGCTTGTATAGATGGGGAAGGAGGAAATCTTTGTTCTCTTTCAAGATTTCCGCTGGTATGTTATCACTACCCGGAGACTTTCCACTTGCAAGCTCATCTATAGCCTTGTTGAGTTCTTCCTGTGTAGGTTCTTTGTCTAGGTCTAAATTCTGGGAGCTGCGGGAGGGCCTCTTCTAGACTGTCATCCACTGTACGTTCTTGAGAGTAGAGATTTGAGTAATGTTCAATCCATCTGGCCATTTGTTCGTTTTTGTCTGTGATTTGTTCACCTGATGACGATTTTAGTGGTGCTATCTTGTTAATCTGTGGGCCAAGAGCAATCCGAATTTTCTCATACATTCCTCTACTATCTCCGATGTCATGAGCTTTCTGTATGTCTGTGCAAAGATTCTCCCAGTATGTGTTTGCGCATTTCCGTGTCTCTTTTTGAAGTGTAGATTTTGCAGCTCGTAATTTGTTTAAGGTGCGATCTGATGGAGTTTTGTTGTGTGCCAAAAGTGCCATGCGCTTTTTCTCGATAAGTGGCAATAGTGTTGCTTCGTTTTCTTCAATCCAGTCTTTATTGTTTGATCTGTTTGTACCAAAGGCCTGAGAAGCAGAATCGTGCATAGCTTCCTTTAAACCGGCCCACATCTTCTCTGGTGTAGTATCATCTATGGAGAGGAGCTGTTCTTCCATCTTCCCCTGAAAAACTGCTTGCATGTCTTTGTTGCTGGCATTTCGTGTGTTAATTTTTGGTCTTTTCGTCTCTTTGGCTCTGTGAATGTTTCTGCCCACAATCTTTGTCTTGGCTAAAACGAGCAGGTGATCGGTGTTGCAGTCTGCACTGTGGTATAATCTTATTTGTTTGATGTTGTTCAGATGGTTCTTTTTGACGATAATAAAATCAATTTGATGCCAATGTCCAGATCTGGGATGACGCCATGAGACTTTGTGGCAGTCCTTTCCATTGTAAAAAGTATTTGTGATGCATAGATTGTTGTCTGAGCAGAGTTCCAAAAGTCTCTGGCCGTTGTCGTTGATCTTGCCTAATCCAAAATGGCCGAGACAAGTTTGCCATGCTTGTTGATCTGTGCCAACTCTGGCATTGAAGTCACCAAGGATAAAAATCTGATCGTTTGTTGGTATCTTCGCAAGTACGTTTTGAAGGTCTTCATAAAACTTGTCTTTGTTTTCTGTTTCAGCTGCTAATGTTGGAGCATAGGCACTAATTAGATGGGCTGTGCCTGACTTAGTCTTCAGCTGCATGGTGATGATGCGTTCGGATATACCTTGAGGTGTATTAATTTTGGCGAGGAGCTTGTTGTTGACTGCGAAGCCCACACCATAAAGTCGAGGCTCTTCTTGTCCTAGACCTTGCCAGAAAAAAGTGAAGTTTGCCTCTCTCACTGAGCCACTATCAGCCAGTCGTGTTTCCTGCAAGCCCACGATGTCAACGTTTAGCCTCTTGAGTTCTTTGTTTATGATGGCAGTCTTTCTTAACTCTTTGGTGTTGTCAAGATCAGTGTTGTCAAGTCCGGTGCACATTGTCCTCACATTCCAGGTGCCCAACTTCATTGGGATTGATTTAAATTTGCGTTTCTTATTGCCTGGTGCTTGGCTTTACGTCTGCTTTTTGGCTTTTGTCCTATCTCCATACACCCATAAGAGCAGGCAGACGTGGCGGATCGACACCTTACTGACTGGGGGCTGCCCAGTTTAGGCGGGCGGTAGCCGATCAGTGCAGCTGAATAGCTGCTCCCACCACCGAGAGAGACCCGTGGCGCCTTCTCTGTTCGCCAAATAGAGTCGACTTAGAACCCGTAACTGTCTCTCCCCGTGTTGTGTCCATGCTGGTCAGCAAGGATGGAGTGTCCTCTCCATTGTCTTCATGCTGCACTAGCTGTGGTTGAGCGATAGGCGATGTGCACTGTACTTGCTCGGATTGCAGTGATCTCCTTTAGGCATGCTGCTTGCCTGGGCTTCTAGAGAGAAAAGTGTCTAGCCCATCTTACACTTTCCCCCTCTCGACAGTGTTGATAAGCTCCAAAGGAAAGACAGGGTCCATACGTTTGGCAATCAACAAAGTTGCAGGGGCTGCCAGAGAATGGATTGGCTAAGAGCCTCCCCATCAACTGCCTTAGGGGCCCTCCCTCCGGATTTGTTTAGGGTTTACTCCCCTAGCCTTTGACCCTCCCGGGCCACTCACAAGGCAGTGAGGACAGTCACAGGTTGTACCGTTTACTGCCTTACAGTAGCAGCTAAGCTGACCTGACATTCAGACTTATAATACGATGAAAAGATTTACATGTATATAAGTTTAGATGAGAAAACTGTAGCTAAGATATACCTTTCATTTTTCCTTCCACGGAGATTTTCCTCTGTCTGATTTCTTTTCCTTGTTCCCCAGAAATAGGAGGAGGGACATCGTCCTCACTCAACAGCATTGGGGAATTTTGATCACTGTCACTTTCACCCGACCATCCTTGTGTAGTCATATCATTGTCAGTCTGTGCAGATGAGCTTTCCATGTTCGAGTTGTAGGTTGCAGTAGAAGTTGTAGGCAGGCCTCTGATTCTCCTAATTTCCATATGTAATTTTTTCTGGACTGAAACAGGTATAAAATAATAAACAGAATGAGAAAAAAAAACATAAACAAACAAGAAAAAAAAGCAAAGCAAATGAGAAAAAATTATTCTCTCATATCAATAACTAAATCATGCTGGTATTTTTTAAATTTTTTGTTTTAATTATTTCTTTTGGGTACTTTTCCTTTGCCTGTTGAAGTTTCATTTTCATCCTTTGTCGTTATTCGACTTTGATTAAAATTAAAGTATTAAACATTTCAAGTAAACATTTTAGAAAACAATTCTAATATTTTGTTTTCGTTGTTTTGTTTTTTTCTTCTTTTGCAATCTTGAGTTTTCCTGGATGATATCAGGTCACCGGACATCAGACCTGAACTGTTATCAACAATATTGTTTGGCCAAAATTTCAAGACAGAATCTTTCTAAAATTACGCATAGGCCAAAATATATTTTGTTTTCCCGGAAACTGAGACTGGTGAATGTGACATCCTAGGCAACTGGGACTTGTAAAACAAGCTTTCAGTGAAGTTCTTCTCAGTCACAGACAAATTTTATTTTTCCTGTTGTGTTATGTTCATCTTCATTGAGATATCTAGGCCTAGTTACTACAGAATAAGATTTTCCACAAATCACTAAAATTACTGTAAGTATTAACTCATTCTCTGCGGTAACTTTTATGGGTGTGGACAGGAACTCTCAACACCATCCAGTTTGAAATTTAGATGTGGTTCAAATATGTTTTCTCTTTCGCTCAGTATAAACACAAGACGTAACACATTAAACATTAAAGTAAAGGAAAATCAGTGAACCAGGATGGGATTCAATATTTCAAGAAGGTGGCTTAGATAATATTAGCGTTGGAAAATCAGTGTCCACATGAGGTGAATATACTGCTTTCTGTAGCAAAAGGAAAACCATGAGCTGAATATTTGGCTTACCACAGCGAATGAGTTAAATTCCAACTTACATTTTTCCTCATCTTCATTCAGTTTTGCTTTCTTTTCTTCAGCTAACAACTCTGCTTTCTGCTTCTCATTTCTGGCAGCTTCAGCAAGTTTGGACAATCTGATCTTCTCTGCCTGAAGTTCCTCCGTCTGACTCTCATGTTGAACCCACATCCTCTCCTCCAGCTCTTGCCTCTCTTCATCTTTCTTGTCGACTTCCTGCCTCAGCCTCTGTAGCTCTTCTCTGCAATATGGTGAGAAACATTGGCAAGATGATCAAATAGGCATATTACTGAATACTAATCAAAATAATTCATGTATTTAAAATCTAATTCCAAGAACTTCAGCTGGAAAATATGGTATAAAGAAAGTGATCACTTGTGTTGAAGGACAGGTCTGTTCATATTATCCATTGGTTTTGAAAACCTCAGAACAAAAAACATCTGCAATCAGGAAAATCTACAGTTCAATATTGTCCTCCTTAACCAAGTCTATTTACATTTTGTTTTGTTCGTGGCTTCGGCAGACAGGTTGCCATTGCATATGGAACATGTGGGATACTTTAGTTATTCCTTCTTTTCATAATCAATCAACTGTCCAGTGCCAGGTTTACATAACCACTTGTTTTAGCCAGTTAACCTTAGTCCCAACAGAGGTAAGACATTTAAAGAATCGAATAAATGATTCCTCATAGTGCATCATGGTGTGAAGAAAGCTCAATGATACAATTTAAAACAACCTAACACCTAAAGACAAACAATCAAACACATCAGTAGAAGATAGACAGAAAATTGAAAGAAAAACAAATGAAAACCACAGAAACAGCAAAGAGAAGTGTCATCAACACATAAAAAGCCCGCATTCAAACTGGAGAGATAGGCCTACATGCAAAATGAAGAACTCAAACAGTATGTAACTCATGCTTGTTACTAGTACATGCATGACATCCACCAACTTGCTATGATTGCCATGATATTCCTGCAATGAAGCACTGTTTTTATGCTTTGATTACATTACATGCTGCATCCATAGTAACCCAATCAGTGTATGGCAGACAGAAATTCAAACTTCAATGTTGAAAACAGACAGCAAGGTCATAAATCAACAAAACATTGTTTGATCAATGCCCCTCAGTCTATTATATGAAATTCCATTAAAACACACTGTTCCTCCTGGCAATTCTTGTCCTGAAACTGAATAGTGGGTACTTTTCCCTACATTTTACTTGCATATTTGACATAATAAAAATATTCTTTTAAAACTCTGACTTCCAACAGACACCTATTATAGGTTAAAGTAAGGTCAAATGTGGCAGAAAAAAACAAGTATGTTGCAAAGCCTTGCAAAGGAAATGACACTTTAAAATGCAAATGAAAAGCAAAGACAAATCTAACATCCTTCTCCTTTGCATTTACTGCATCATTTCTGTGTTTCTTCACAGTAGGTTTTATTCTATTTACCACATTCTGATTTTGCTTCCAGCCTCACTGCAACCCCACAGATTTTCTGTGATTTTTTTTTTTTTTTTAATTTTGTCAATAAAGTTTAAGTAGTGTTACTGTAACTAATCAACCATCTCCTTGTAATCATGAAAAATTAACAATATTGGGCAAAATCGTAATCTGTCTGATTGATTTCTACTGAAGTGTGATGAGAAATTCATACTGTGAAATGGGTCTTCTTTTGAATATTGCTCTCCTTTTCATTTATACTCTGCTCTCTCTTGGGAAGAAAACTAAGTTAAATTTGTCTGATTTACATTGACATTTGAATTGTAGTGCAATGTGGCAAATAGTTTTTTCTCATTTATTTTTCTGTGCTATAGATTGTCGCATTGGTGCAAGACTCCTGTAACTAACATTTTTGGCCAAAATCATTTTTTTCATTCTTTGGGTCTGAAAATCAATAGCACACCTTGTGTTAAAAGCTCGTAGCTCAATTCTTATAAATAACGATATTGCAATAATCAAGTTCATTGTCTTCACAATATTACATAAGCCAAAGAAAATCAGTTTCTTGGCTCTCCTGTAAAATTTTCGAAATGTCAGTTACAGGAGCCTTGCAGCATAGCGACGATTAGTGTAATGGCATTTTCTCTTTCTGTTGTTGCAAGTTTGTAAACTGAACATAACGCTGAACCAGTGCTCCTGCTTACCTGGCAGCTTCAATTCTTTCAGCCTCACCACGAAATTTCCTCTCCACTTCAAGGCTGTAAAGAAAGTAAACAAAACAAACACAGATGTACACATTCAATGAAGCACAATATTGACAGTTATGACACTGAAATAACCATGACTGGCTCTTGCAAGAAGCATGATATTCCAAATATAACTAATATTTGCCGACTCTGTTTGTATTATGGTGGCAGCAAAATTTTAATATCAGCCTTTTAATTACACAGAAATTTAGTTTTCCTGGAAATATAATAATGCAAATCTTGACCCTACTCTTTGTAATGTAAATAGCAATGGATGGACAAATATTAGTGTAAGTCTCAACCGCAAATGACTATATAATGATCCTACAAATTTTCTGTGTCGTGCTTTTTAAAAATATCTTGTTGACATCTTTGGTATTTGCACTAAGACATCAATATACAAAAAAAAAAATTTTAAAAAATTGAAAAGCAACAAACTTTGGTAATACTGACTCATGATAAATCATTGTAGGGATTTCAATTAATTATGCTTCATGAACTTTGAGTGTGAACAGAAATGTAAAAAAAAATCAACAACAAAAATGATACAATGATAATGAAGCAGAAGGAATGTTGTATTGTGTGTCCCAAGAAAAAAGTAAGAAATATATGCAGTGCTTCTTGATCTATCTGGGTCTAATGATAAATATTCAGCTGCCATTGCCCCCCCCCCCCACTCCCACCCCCCATATTCCTCTATTCGCCAGGTATAAACATCCACTGCTAGGCAAGCAGTATCTAAAGTTCAGAAAATATTATAAAAAATAAACGTCGCTGCTGGTTTGATTCTTGGACACCAGTAAGGGACAAGACCACAATGTGTGCCTTGTTGAGCTGCGGTGCCCATTTTAGTACAGCAGTGTATCATCAATAAAGTCTCCTCAACCCACTTCACTTGCATTTGATATTTCAATGATATCTTCACAATAATCATACATGTATGTCAATGCGTTTTCTTTCTGGTTGTGAAGGAATTTCACTTGCACAAAAGTTAAATACATTCAAGTTACTCCCCGTCAATAAGCTGGAACTAAATTGAGCATTAAATCACACACAAAAACTGTATGCATCCATCAACTTTCTGCCTCTACAGCTGAACCTACCTACAATACAAACATTCATAAACAAAACAAAATGATATTTATAAACTACAAGCATTATTATAGATTGTGAAGCAGTATGCTATGCTACAGCTACATAAACGATATTGATTTTCAAACAGTATTGAGCAAACACATAATCCCACTGACAGATAGAACATATTATTTCAAATCCCCATGTATTCAGCTGCTTTGATTTTGAAAGTTTGGTAAAGTGGGGATACTTCGGACAATCAGCCACAAGACAAGTGGGGGGAGGGCAAAGAGAAGATAAATATTCAAAAGCAAGCAGTTTTCGATAGTTTGTCTGCGATAATGATGACATGCAAGAACTGAAAGGTTGGGTCAAGGGAGGTAAGGACGAAATGGGGAGAAAATGAATTTAGAAGTCCTGAATTGTTAAACTTTTCTCTGTGGGAATAAATAATATCCCATAATGGTGAGATAGGTATTTCCAATGTATTCTGAATTACCAAAGCAGTGACACCCAAACTCACCTAGCCCTATATGTAATGTTTGTTTAATTATAACTTCCTACAAATACCAACTGTCGTTTCCTCTGCCTGCACATAATTATGTAATTGTCAAGAAAAATCTGGTATATACAAAGCAATTATGTGAGGTGTTCATTGGCTCCTGCTAAAGATACTTATTATATCAGAATGACACATGCAGCCTAATTCAATATTTGCGCAAGACCAAATGACTGTTATGCTTTTGGGTACATCATTCTTCTGCTATTGTTAGAAACAGTAAGTTAACAAGCTAAAATACTATTCTACTTTTCCTGTATGAAATACACAAGAAAAGAATAAAAATTCACTACACACTGAAAATGAAAAGAAACAGTATACATGCAAATAATTATGAATCCAGTTGAGGTCACTAAAATGTCTGAGAATAAAACTGTTTTCTCATGAAATCCCACATTATGTAAAACTGCATCTTCCTTGTGCTCTTGAGAATCTTCTTTGAACACAATAGGTCCTAGTCTTAATTGTAAATGATACCTGAGAAACAGGTTTCCTGCCATTCAAATGCCATAACACAAGGGGGAAGAGGGCAGGAGAAGCTATCTCAAATGGAAACTCCAAAGACATCCCCATTTCCGCATGGCATAACAATTAAAAATGTACCAAGCTCTCAGTTTTATGCTACTGATTTCAGTGACATGACTTTTCTCCCACCTGACATAGTATTCAGACTTTAATTTATGATAAATTCTTTAACAATGAAATTTATTTGTATTCTTCAGACAGAGATATAATGAGCATAGAACTTTAATGAATTTGGATACGGTACCTATAGATTTGTGCAATATTTGTTTATAAAAGGGGACATAACTTTTGTTGTTTCTTCAATGAATAAAGAGCATGGTTAAACTTGAAGCTGATTCATGTTTCATAAACCAAAATACATGATAGAAATGAATGAACGACCGGAGCCAAGTGTTGGAAACTTACCAGATCTCTGCAGCATCCAGGCTGCCAGCAAATAAAACATTAGTTAGGCCACTCCAAGACAAAACATTCCAGAAATTATAACACTGGTGAAATTTCATAACCCATACCATAATATATACTCCACCATGCTCATGAAGGACTCTCTGTTTCGACCATCCACAATACAATAACATCAAAGCCTAATATAGCAAAAACAGTACTGAAAAGCACGGAAATATTGTGATTGGTAGTTTTCCTATTTGTTCAACCAGTCCAGATCTGAAACAGAGCCTGTCCTCATCTCTAAATATGAAAACATTTTGTGGAACTACAGCAACAATGGCACTGAAACTATCCTGAGAACAATATCTTTCTCTAAATTGCTGATACTAATTACTATGAAAGATTTTGTTTGGAATAGTAAATCTATGTTGGTATTAAGAGCCTTTTACTAGTTTTAGGTGAAGTTTCTCACTAAGATAATATGGATGACTAGCATTGATCTACATATTTTTGCACACACATAGAAATCTGATTTTTTGGAGGGGAAGGAAGCATGAAAATGGAGCTGTATCATGAAGGAAATGAATGTTGTACACAACGAATGCTCAGCCACATTTTGATCTTTTCCTTATACTGTTTTTATATTCAAACTAGGAATTTATCTGAATCTGAAATATGAAAATATGAGCTTGGCAATCTGAAAAATATACCGATGTTTTCTAATTGTTTTTTTCTTAATACTCATATGACCAGTAAAGATATATCAGATGCATCATGTACAGATATGATATATAAGACTAAAGAAATAAAATTAGAAAAAAAAACTTATCTGAAATATGAAAATATGAGCTTGGCAATCTGAAAAATATACCGATGTTTTCTAATTGTTTTTTTCTTAATACTCATATGACCAGTAAAGATATATCAGATGCATCATGTACAGATATGATATATAAGACTAAAGAAATAAAATTAGAAACTGTTTTTTTTTTTTTCAGGCAGAAAAGTGCCATGTGCATTTTGCATACATTCTGTGCTCATCAGTGAATGGTACAATGAACATCTACAGGTGAGTTTGAAGATGGTTTCATTTCATCAGCATAACTAGCTGACTTTTGATTTGCTTCATATGTTATGAATAATAATATATTATGTAATAAAGCACTGACTTAAAATTTCTCTGTGCAAAAGCAGGTATTAAGTAAAGACCAGAAAGTAGGAAACATCTAAACACTTGACTTTCATGAACTCGTATACATTCCTCTAGAGGCAAGAAACAAAATTATTCACAGAGTGCCATTTCTTAATTATTTTCTGAGTACACTTAAGAGAAATCTGTCTTTTCTCTCAAAAACTTCTATACCTATAGCAAAATATGCTTAATCTTTCAGATATCTATTTCATTCCTATGTCTTAGAGACTAATGAGAAAGAGGAAGTTTCAAGTTGCACAACATGACAAAGACTACCAGGTTTCTGCACAAATCAAGGTGCACAAATTAGTCAGTAGCAGTGAATCACTCACACATTCCACCAATCAAAATGCAAGGACAATTCACTAATTAGGTATTTCATTGCACGAGTATTTCAATGTATGTCTTGTGATACTCACTTTGGATTGAACATGATCACAGGTGGGTCTTTACTGACAGGTGAAGACAGATCAGTCATAGAACTTGCTGCACTAATGTCACCAAGAGTAATAGGAACAGTCTGCAAAGATATTATGTCATGTTTTTATTGGGAAAACAAGACAATTACATCTAACCATCTATAGTATGCAGAATAACACGTCAAATTTTGCTATTTGTCTCAGTCTGGGATTTTGCGTTATACTAGCACTCATGTTGCACTCATAGTAACTCATCACTAAATGGCTTGGACTGATATCTACTACATATTAAGATGTAAACTGAATGAATTATATGTCTTCCTTTACGTGTACACCAAGGTATGTGACAGAATATTATCCAGATAACTTCTTACATTTTCAGAGAATTCATGGATTTAATAGAGAAGTAAGCCAAACATTTGAAGAACAACTCACCAATGAGCTGGATCTGGTTCCACTGGCTCCACTGACTCTCCTGTCCTCCCAAAGTTTTGCAGCTTCCACAGGATTGTTGAATTGAAACAGGTTCATTTTCCCCAGCAACACAGTGTCACCTAAACAAAGAAAAAGTGTGAGAGATGGGTAAACAGATCTTTTTCTGAAAATATTGTCAGAGATTTGGATTAGCATATCGGACATTATTACTCCAACAAAATCATGCTTTTCTATAATGTTAAACGCTTGTGTTTTTGCCTGGCAAAGAATTACAATAATGTGACTGACAACAAAACTTTGAAAATATCATTCTACAAAAAGACATTTCTTACAAGTCATACAATTTATGCATATTGGATATTACAGCTCTTCAGTCAAGCAACTAACAATGAAGAAAGAAACAAAAACTTTATTTACCTTGAAACAATCTAGTTGGCTCTGTGATATCTATACCATTCACAGAACATTGAGCACCATCTTCAGGACATAGGATAATTTCCCCTTGCTGGTTTTTAATACAGCAGTGGTTTGGCAAGACATTTGGACCTTTCAGTACTGAAAAACATTTTGAAAATTAAAGTAATGCAAAAAAAAAAGCAACCTTGGTATTTGCCTGTTTCACTCCAAATTTCTTTCATTCTTATTACATTTAAAATTGTATGTTACGTTAAATCAATTGTCTTTCAGTTTCCATTCTCAAAACTGAACACAGAAGTATCTGAATGGACATTATTATATGCTTCACTGTTCAAGATAAACAGTTACTACTAATGCTGCTGATACTACTGACATGATATTGAAAATGTAAACACTCACTTCTGCAGTTATTGGAATAAGCATCACTTGTTCCAAAATCTGTTGTCCCTTCCTGCAAGTATTACAAAATTCATTTTCATTACAAATACTGTGATTCTGTCTCCAGTATAAGAGGAAGACAACTGCTTTTGCAGTTCACAATTCAGATTTCTCTGTTCCTTAACTGATATGAAAGAGTGAAAAAACAGTATTATCACTGATCTGATATCATTTTTTATGACTGAAACGATCATCCTCAAAAGGCTCCATCCCATCAAATTAAGTTCATTATTAAAAGCACTTACAGTGACAGCTCTGAAATCTTTAATTTCTCTCAAATTTAAAAAAAAATTAAGGCTAATGTGCAGTATAAAGAAATGACCTCTAACAAATCAAAATATGTTCAGTCTCAGCCGTTACCATGTTTCCTGTTTCATCCATCATTAAATAATGCTCATTAACTGAAATCTCCAAAGCCTAAAGACTTAATGAATCATTAAGAATGTTTATGGCTTACATTGAACTTATCTTGACAATTGGCCTGTGAGTTAACATTAATTAACAGTTTCCATTTTGCTTTTGCTATACAAATTCATTATCTTGGCTTGTATCTCATTTTTCATTTTACATATAATACAATAGGGTTTGCACATTCCTTCAGCTCACCATAATTGTCATTATTGCAAATTTAATTTTCAGGTAGATAATAATTAATAATGTCCCTAGATTGAATTTGTTGCATTCAGTGAAGAAAGCATATGCAGTAACACAAGACTGAAAAGAATTTCAACGTGTACATTACGATTTGTTGAAAAAATTATTCTACCTTTAGTTCATGGACTACAATGCCAGTATTGAGAACATCTGGATCCATTCCAACCAGGTGGGGCTCTTGAGATTTGATAATGAGCCCAATAGAGTTTTGAGCACCTTGAAGACCCAGTGCAGGATCCTGATATATGGCGAAACAAAGAAATTACATCATTTAAAAAACAAAAAATTAGGGGAACTGTAGAAATTACATAAGTGCAAATAGCCAAGAAACTAAATGTCAGGCCCATCCTTTCAACCATTTGTTATGTTTGATATAAGCGCAATTATCATCTGCACTGTTTGATTGGGATTTCTGTTGTACTATAATTGGCATTTATGCAGATAATAACTGAGTGATGTGCATGAAAATCGAAATGTGCTTTAACAAAAGTTAAATCTATTTTGCTGAAGTGGTGAGCAAAAATGTCGAAAACTGTGAAACATAAAAAGTCTCTATATAAAATGATTTTGAGGCAGTTGCTAATTCTGGGGTATAAAAGACTTCAGCTGGGTCCGATTCCCAGTATAGTCCCCATAAACAGTTGCATATACATTATTTATCCTTTTTACTTAGCCCTTCACTTTGAATTCCCTCACGCATGTACATACGAACACTCCTTTAGAGGTATCTATTTATTTATTAAGATTTAATTAGTTCATCTCTGTTCGCCTAATTATGCACATATTATTTATCTATTGACTGATTATCTAATCACTGAGACATGCACAGGGTGAATACATTTCAAACTGCATTTCAATCTGAGCCCTTAAAGACAAAAAAAACGTTGCTGTTCAGAAAACGTCTGAGAATAATTTTATACTGAGGGAAGAAAATAAATGTTATATTTTGCTGTCCGTTATCAGGAATATGTGCTTATTAAAAGGCAAGGATCTGGTCGACCTACCTCCATGTAACTATCATACCACTTCTCCATCCAAGTCTGTGTCAGCTGGTTGGCCTGTGTATTTAAAAAAAAGTGTTGTTTTATCACTGGAAAAATGACAAAATCTCTGTACATGAAATCTCCTTCAAGAATATAATAGGTTACAGAAGAATACCTCCTTTTCCTCTAAGTGGTGATGATAATTCTTAGATATTTTGAAAAGAAATTAAATACTATTTTCGTTACAACTATAATAGATCTGAGACCATTCACGGATGCGACTATTGCTATAGAGGCTGTCACTCTCACATTAGCTAATTCAGCCACAAGCAATGATGCTCCAGCAGAACAGTGGTCAAAACAGTCAGGATGCAAAATTTGATGGCCATTCCTGATCAAAGGCAACGTTAGAGACCTTGATAAGGAGGTAAGGAAGTTACAATTTATGCCGCAAATTGAAGCAAAATAATGAATTGTGTTATCTATGAAGCTGAGGAAGTTTATGAACAATTGATTGAACTATTATCATTAGTTTGTGTTGAATCCTCTTGTTTTTAGTCAAAATACCAGACACCATCACTGGGTCATGGATCTTTCTCAATAAGAATGAAAACATTCTCAGCTAACTGGTAAAATGTTGATTGCTTGACTATTAATTTTACATTATTAAGAACCGAAATCTCTGAAGCCTACTGTATAGTCCTATAACCTTGACTAAATGTCAAACATAAAATTATTAAGAATGCTTGTGAATTGCAGTGAAATGTAAGACTGAAAACAAAAATCCAATCAAAATGAGTTGACAGAATTATACAAGGGAGAAGACTTAAGTGATTTGGGCGTATACTGAGAATAGGAAACACCACATTTCCATATAGGGTCATAAAATAGACATCAAGAGAAAATGGGGATGGCCAAAATCCACCTAGAAAAGCACAATAGAAAAAGATTTACAATATCTAGACACCGATTGGCAGGAACCAGAGATGCTGGTGACAGTGGAGCTTGGAGCTAGAGGATGGCCTGATGTGCCAAGCACTGGAGGCACTAAGTAAGTGATACACCTATAAAGGGGAAAGTTATGAAGTCACACTTTATTCCACATTATTGAAACAGTATATGGGGAAGTACATCAACAATTGGTTTAAGCATTAAAGTTAGCTTGTGCTGAATCCTTTTATTTACAGTCAAAATACCAGATACCGCCACTGGGTCATTGCTCTTTCTTACTGAAAATAAACACATTCTTTGCAAATAGTAAAATACCTGCATTGATTTCTCAACTTCTAATTTTACTTTGCAGTTAAAAACAGAATAAAATATACAACATATCTGTAGCTGGTAATCTGATCAGAACTTACCATTGCTTCACTTTCCTTCACTTTCTCAGACAGCATATAGTGAGGATCTTGCACGGGAGCAACCTGTCAGGAGTGGACACCAAGTTTGAAACAAAACAAAAAATAAAAAACATCATACAGAGTCAATTCACAGGTCCAAAGACACAACTTGATAATCACCAATCATTGTAGTGTTCATTCAATTTCATGTCCAGTATTTTTTGGCAATTATATCAGATATGAAATGCTTAGGTCTGTTCATCATGATTTGTTTTGATATTCTCTTGTTTAGCAAAGGTAGGCCTACACCGGTTTTCCTTTTATTGTCATTTTTTTTTTTTTTATGAGCTGCCTCTTTACATACTTTTTTTGGCCTTTATTAGATAAATGTTTGTGAACAAAATGTCTTCTTTAGCAAAAAGAAATAAGCCATAGCTGTAGCTGACCTGGAAGAAGCATGAATAATTTGTTTGCAAATGCACAGTTTTTATTGAAAGAAACATCTGCAGGTTTCTGCCTAATGTATTTTTTTCAATGTGTGTGCTAATTCTACAACAAAAAATATGGTCCAAGGGAAACCAAACAGAAGCCTGCCCTCAAACTGAAAAGCAACTATTCTTTTTTTCCATTCAATTCTCAGTCTCAATATAATCATCAAACTAGAACAATTGATGGTTAATATAAAAAAATATAAAAAATAGAATGAGTAAGACAAGAAAACAATGTTTTTTTACCCCGTCTTTATGCTACAATGGGATGAGTTTTTCTACAAAGTCACATGCTAACACAAATGTTTGGAACAAATAAAATCTACGCTTGCATAGGAAGAATTTTTTCAAATGAATGTCCATTCCTCCTCACAATCAGTGTATCGTTGTTGTTTTTTTCTTTTTATAACCAAAGTAATGAATAAATACCTATGATGACCACTTTTTCCTTTTCAAGTATATGTCCTATTATCCTTTTATGGGTACTTGGTGATTCAGTCATAACCATATCAAGTGATAGCTTACATATGCTAATAAGTCTTGAATATAATAAGCTGAGAAGAAATGGAAGTACCCTTAGTTACCCTCCTCCAGTCTACAAAATCGCAGCAGAAAGCAAAAAATGAGTTCTATTGCAAATACATTACACAAACACAATCTACAGTGAGTAAAAACTGCTAAAAATTACTACTTTCTGCAATCATGAAACTTAAATCTGAATTGAAACTTTAAGCTCAATGGTGATTTGCAGTGCTGTCTGTTCTCCATGTATATCCTGCTGATTCAAACACACATACAGTAGATATAAATATAAATGGCACAACAGTGAACACAGGGCCAAAGATGCCATGGAAAAACATAAGTTATACAGAATGCCACATTGCTTGTTGTTGGCTAGCCGGGCAAATTCTTGGCTTAAGCTCTCCTGGTAGGGGTATACAAGTTCAGTAGCTGCACGAAGACAGGTATCATTAAAGGGGGGAAAAATCTGTACATAACAAGAAAAAGAATGCTTCACATTCAGTGGTGAAAAATTTGATACAATAATAGTTCTTTTTTTCTTCAGATTCCCCCCAAGGGCTACTCTGATCATGGCACAAGAATCTGGAAATCAGTACTCTTAGATTAATTTGGTGATTAGTCTTCTATCAAGTCTACACGGTCTGAAAAGCATCAGTTTCTATCTAAATGTACATCTGAGGATATGCGTTTATTTCTTCCTAAAAGTTCAAGGCAAAAACCTTGCAAAAGATCAATTACAATGAATAAAAAGACTTATCCAAAAGTAAGTAAAAATTATTCCGCTTTGTGAAATTTATTTGTACTGATACAAAACTTCAAAGAAACAAAATTATAAAGATGTGTAAAACAACTAGAACTGTTAAAAAAAAAAAAAGGTTAAAATCTACAGTTAAATACATACACACAGGATTAACTGGATGAAAGTTATAAAGTGATTTCTCCTTAACATCAAAATGTCCTTAACCATTTGTCTCCTCGATTTTTATCATAATGAAATTAGTCACTAAAATGTTCTCATTTTCTGGGCTGTTTCTCTTCACAAGGAAGCAACATGCAGGAGACAAATAGTTAAAAACTTCTAGTGTGAACAAAGGGAAGCATGTAAGACTAATGAATAAAAGGGAAAAACATTATAAAGGTGCACTTTTACATCAGAATATCTTCTGTGTACCTCAGGATGGGCAGTGTCTATAGTAATGATTGATGCCTCATGCGATCCTGGCACCACGTACTGAAATGTGCATCACAATGAAATTGTTATGAAAATATGACCAGATTATATTGAATGACAGTTGTCTGAGATATTCAAATATGTATCACTAATCACACTTTTCATTCCAGGTATACATCTTATGTCTGTCCTTTCTAAAGTTCATGCCTCAAAAAATGTTGAAAGAAATTTCAAATTCTAATTCTTCGATATATGTCATGTGATTCTGTTCTGAACATGTTTTCTGTTCACAGAACACAAAATAATCATTTACACACTATCTCCGGGTTTTCTAGGAAAAAGCAAATACAACTAAAATGCTAGATAACATCAGTGCTACTTCTTGAATTTTATAAAGCTTTTACAGCCTTAGTCAAAATATGGCAGAAAGAAATAGTTGTATGTAGCAAAGCCTCGCATAAGAAATAATACCAGCACAATACAATAAAATGCGAAGGAAGGGGGAAGACAAATCTTCAAAACACAAATGCTTCTTTGCATTTTATTGTATTCTTTCGGTATGATTTCTTACACGAGGCTTTGCTATAGACAACTTTTACTTTTTGCCATATTCTGACTTTGCTTTATGCCTTGCTGCAACCCCATAGTTTTTCTGTGGTTTTTATAATATTTCATCTTTTTACAACCTTACCATCTTACTTGAATTCTGACATAAAGTACAGATGTGCCACATTTCGGCTACCCAATCATCCATTTTTGCCCTGAGATAATTTTGAGAAATGAAAAATAACTACAGCGCTTCTATCAGTATTCTGAAACACTGAAACCCAGGATGTTTCAGAGGAAACTTTTGATACCTACTAAAGTCTGATGTTTATTCCACAATTATACAATTCTGGCTGTGCTTCTATTGACATGTCCCTGAACAAACTACTTTGAAGTTGACAGTGATAAAACAACCATGCTTCATGCAAATTCATTCTGTCATAGTAACTCATATTACATTTTGTCTTTCACTGGAAGCTTGAGGTACAATACTACTTTAAAGAGTGTTGGTTCTACTTAACATTAATTTTAGAGTACAGTGCATTTATTCCAAAAGAAATGGTGCCACAGAGGAAAAAGAAAGATGAGCATGCCATGCTCTTTCGGATTACTGTTTACCACAGGTTTAGATACAAATAGACAGAAATATTGAGAACAGAGAACTCTACAGGAATAGTATATTGATAATAAAGAATTATTAATTTACTTTATCTGATTGCATTTGTCTTGTATTGTGCAATGTCAAAATATGAAATTCCTTGGACAGCAGTTACAAGGTCACTACAACGAAAGTAATGAAGTTAAGTCGACTTCAAAGGAGGTGATTATGCAGTCAGGTTTGGAAGATTGTTTGGCTAACATGAATACAGACAGTGAAAGTTGACCCCAAATTCCATTCATTGCATGATGTGGAAAACATGCAAAGACAGAGAAGTGAGAAATGAATTTTGATCTACCATTCAGGCACAGATAGGGCCTACCACTGAGCATACATGGGTCATTTTCTGGTATCAGTTAGAGCATTAAACAGCAGGTAGTCACAAACTTACCACTTGTTGGGTGTTTGCCAGCATTTGCTTCAGTCTGTCAATTTCATTTCTGAGTTCACGAATAAGCCGAACATTGTCATCCTAAGAGAATACATGGATTTTTATAAGTAAAATGTAAATTCAAAGATAGCAATATCAACTGTTTCATCTCCCGAGCTGCATATATTGCCATTTATTCAGGAAAAAAATATAATCTTCCTCTAAACACTGGATATGTATTACATCTCTACATGTCATAGTAAGTGCTTTAGTTTATTCCTTTTTCAAACGAATAAACATGAGAAAATGATCTACAATCTATCTTTCAGAGATTGGTAGGAAAAGCTGTGTGCGGTTTTCCTAATATCACTGGTAAAGTTCATTTGTACTTTTAACAAATATTTGTGAAAGAAAATAGTTATCATATTCCCAGGAAAATGTGTTCTGATGTATTTTTCCAAAATTTTCTCATTAAAATCACTGGTTTCAATTTACCTCATTGACTTTTGGCTTGTTGACAATGCTCTTGGCTCTTTGTGCATAGCGAAGAGTACTGATGGTGTCATTGTAGTAGATGTTGGCTGGAGTCACAGCTGGCAGAAAAGTAAGAAGACATACAGTTAAACAGACTCCCTCAAAATAACGTAGACTTCATCAGAGCCACCACTCAACATGCAGTGCCAAAGACAAACTTGGATAAATTTTCTTCATTTTTCTATTCATGGACTCCTAGAGTACACAGTTATGGAAAAGATACACAAATGAGTATTATGTATATTACTTTCACAATAAGAATGGCAATCAAATTGTAGCACACCATTTGTCTCTGAGATAACAATGAAACACAAAAAACACTCCAAACTATATTGCTTCATACCACTATATCACTCATCCTCTTCCAGCATCCTCTTTGTCACAAATCCCAGACTGGGAGATGTAATAGTTTATGACAGGACGACAATCACGAACAAACAAGTTTAACACTTAACAAAACAACCCATCAGACTCACACATTTATTAAACATAATTATACATATAATAGCGCAATTACATACATTGTATTATTGAAATGAACTGCCGTACAACGGCCTTATTCTCACACACACTCTCCCTCGGATCCACAATCCGGTAGTTACTCCTAAAGGCACTTCGGCCTCAGCCTCTCCCCTCAGGGTCTTAATAGTACATTAATGATTCACTGGCACCGCAGTCTCTCAACATCACCTTCCTATTGCCATACAACTTATCCGTTCACTTGCCCATCATCATGGCAATAATATAGTATCTCATTCACTCTCATATCTACGTCCCTGTCCGTGGCCCGACTGCCACGACTTTATGTGCCTCTACTGTCCGGCCCCGACAGTCTCACTTCTGGCCTATGTATGGCCTCCGGCCCTATGCTGGCCTATCACTTGTGCTCATCGAGGTGGCTCTTCGGCCCGTCCCCGACACCTACAAGAATAACATTACATTGGTATAATACCCTACCATTTCTATTCACTCCACCTCTCCTTACAATCCATGAAGCGTACACACACTAGTTCACCTTTCACTCACCACACATCTTACGGTAACACACCTCCATCGGAGTACACACTACTCACTCGCACTACAAATCCATGACTCACTTTCATCTATCGCTCGTGGCGCACATTGCTATATCCAATATCAAGGACTTCCACATTCCTCACATATACTTATTCACATCATGGTAATAGACGAATATAATATAATACATCAATCATAATAATCAATCAACGTCCTACATACCAGTCATTACTGGAAAGACTCTCTCACTAGTCTTCTCGACTGCTCTCTTTATGTCCGCCCGATGGGCTCTTATTCACAGGTCCGCTCCGTAGGACCTTCTAACTTGCAGTGATAGTAATACCGCGCTTTCGCCTCATTCAGACCCCCCCCACTACTCACAACAGCACGCTTAACTTGCTTGTCTCCTGTGAGCCCTTCTTACTCTACACCCGCTCTGTAGCAATCCCCTTAATTGCACTCACTCCACTCGTGACATCATCCCCCACCCCAAAAAAATTAATGCAATTAATTTCAAATCGCATCAAGATGACTGTCAACGAGTGAGCGTGAGCAAAACCTACACTAAAAAAAAATGACCTAGCAGTTCCCCTAGTATATAAAATACCGAAATCAGGGGAAAATATGGGGATCAATATGGCCTGAAATATGCATATATGTGTCACATCATGAATAGCTAACTAACCACCATACTTAATACAGAATCAAAAACCATTCAACCTATCAACCATTCTTCATATCATATTTATAATGTCAATATTTTAAAGTCGACTCATTCACACAGATCCTGTCAATGTTCCTGTCCTCCGATGTATAAGCTGCTGAACTCTTCCCCTAGGCTCGACTAAGGTAGTCGGCGATATGATTGCTGGTTCCTGGAATTGGTTGAATAACGAAGGTATACGGCTGCAAAGCCAATGCCCATCTAGACAAGCGTGGGCTGGACGAACGATTCTTCGACAAAAATGTCAGTGGCTTGTGGTCTGTCTGGATACAAAATTCTCGTCCCATGAGATAACGTCCTAGTTTCTGGACGGACCAGACAATGGCAAGACACTCACGCTCTATCACAGAATACTTTCTTTCTCTCTGCAATAACTTCCTACTGACATAACATACAGGATGGAGACATTCGTTCTTCTCCTGTAGAAGACAAGCGCCGACACCAGAGTCCGACGCATCCGTTCTGAGGATAAAATTAGATCGAAAATCGGGTAATATCAGAATGGGTGACGATGATAACGCTGTCACCAAATTATCAAATGCTGTCTGACATTCAGACGTCCACTGGACCTTATCGGGTTGTCCCTTCTTAGTAAGGTCAGTAAGAGAAGATGACAAGGAGGAAAAATTTGGAATGAACTTTCTGTAATAATTTAAAATTCCCACTAAGCTTCTGACTTGTTTCTTTGTTTTAGGGATTTGCAACCCTACCAACTTGTCAATTTTTGTTACTTCAGGTCTCTGAACACCTCTACCCACAATATGTCCTAAGAATATTATCTCTGGACATGCCAAATCCATCTTTGCGGGTTTAGCAGTTAGCCCAAACTGGCGTAATCGTTGAAAAATTACTGTTAGTGTCTGAATATGATCAGACCATGTCGACGTATGACATGCTATATCGTCAAAGAATGACACGACATTAGGTATGTCCTTCAACACTAGTCTCATTAATCGCGCAAACGTCGCTGGCGCGTTTACCAACCCAAATGGCATGACCTTAAATTGGAATAATCCAATGGGCGTTTGGAACGCCGTGTATTGTTTAGACTCCTCAGTAAGCGGGATTTCCCAATAACCTTTCGTTAAATCTATCTTGGAAAACCACGTGGACCCGGCCAATGAAGCTATTAATTCCTCCTGAAACGGAATAGGCTCCCTATCGCCTACCGTAATAGTGTTCAATCTTCGAAAATCAATACAGAACCGCACCGATCCATCAAGTTTTTTCACGAGGACGATGGGTGATGAATACGGCGATGTTGATGGTTCTATCACATCTAACTTCAACATTGACTCAACTTCCTTTATGACTCTATCTCTCGAAGAAAAAGGCAACGGATACGGTCTAAGAAATACTGGCTTATCCGAAGTCAACTTTATTTGGTGCTGGATCACCGTAGTGCGACCCGGCAAATCCGTAACAACATCCGGGAATGACGCTAACAGGGTCTCAAGTTCCCTACTCCTTGAACTCGTAAGGTCAGGGTTAATTTTTACGTCCCTGTAACCTTGTGTCGGAGTTAACTCCGGCAATTGAATTTGTAACTCTTCCTGCGCCTCGGTGTCGCTTACGTCACAGTCCAACTGGTCTACGACCCCCGTACAAGCAGTAGAGAAGACAGTCTCCTCTGGTCTTGTCTGTGCACACAGATACTGCGGTCTCTCATAAAATCTCTGTAGCATATTAACATGGAAAACCTTACTCGTTCCATCAATGTGGATAGCGTAATCTACCTTTGAAACAACTCGCTCAATAACATAAGGGCCTTTCCATGTCATCAATAACTTATTATGGTCCGTAGGTAACAACAACAGAACCTTGTCTCCTGGCTTAAAAATTCTCAGTTTGGACCCTCTATCTTTATAGTCTTTTGCTCTTTTCGAAGCGATACTAGACGCTTCTTCTGCTATAGTGCGCGCTGCAGATAGTCTTTCTCTTAAATCAACAAGGTACTGAAACACCGAAATCTGCTCATCGTCTCCCGATGATGGCGACGTCATCATGTCCCGAAGAACATCAGTTGGGCCCCTAGGACTACGACCGTACATCATTTCGAACGGCGAGAATCCCGTTGACTCCTGCCGTACCTCTCTGTACGCGAATAACACTGCAGGGATATATCTATCCCAATCTTTAGGGCGATCAGCAGCTACCTTACGCAGCATCGACTTTAACGTCGAGTTCAATCTCTCGCACATGCCATTAGCCTGCGGATGATAAGGGGTGGTAGTGATGGGTTGTATGCTGAATAAGCGGAACAATTCCTTCATCATCTGCGACGTAAATTGCGCGCCCCTATCAGACAGAATTTGCTCTGGTATTCCTACCCTAGCGAAAATTGCAAACAACGCTTCCGCGACTGCCTCAGACGTTATGGTCCGCAGAGGAACCGCCTCTGGCCATCTCGTAGCATTACATATGACCGTTAAGAAAAATCGATTCCCCCTATCGGTCGCTGGGTGAATGGGGCCAACAAGGTCTATCGAGACCTTTTTAAACGGTTCCGAGACCGTGGGGATCTTCTGAAGAGGAGCCTGGGGTGTACGACCCTTATGCGTCGTCTTTTGGCACGCACTGCACGTCTTACAATAGACTTGCACATCTCTGTGGATCGATGGCCAGTAAAAATTTTTAAGAACCCTTTCTTTGGTTCTAGCTATCCCCATATGACCCGCTAATGGGACATCATGTGCCAAATGCAATACTGTTGCGATCAGCAACGCTGGCACAACGACCTGCTTTAAAATGGAGGACACCGTTACATACTTACGGAACAGAATGCCCGCCTGAACAATAAAGGAGGACGACCCGTTCTTATATCTCCTCGTTTTCTCGGTTCGCGCTTCCCCAAAACATGGGTTTAATGATGGATCCTCCCTTTGTAATTTCGCCAAGCGCTCTGGCGTGATATCTAGGTTGACCGCTGGGGTAGCCAAAGGTCTAATCTTATCTTTATCAGCTACCCGTCGACGTGTTTCGACCGCGGCGCAAAAGTCAATACCTTTTGATTGCGACCATGCTTGCACGTTCTCATCTGAAGGGGAAACGACCCGTGATACATTCCCAATGATGAGCTGGGCGCCTGGAAAACAACCAACGACTGCTTCGACTTCCCCGCTAAGGAAAGGTGTATCTATCATTATTCTTGCCATGGGTAATTTCTCAATGGCCCCCGAAAATTGGATGCACGGGACAGTCTCACCTGTAAGCTGTGAATCCCGAATGCAATCCCTATGCACTCCCACAACGGTAGATCCTGTATCTCGTAAAACCGAGACCGGTTCGTCCCCAACAAACCCCGGATAAACCCTAAGACCACCTCCTGTATGACATGAATTTATAACGGGGATCTTTCTCCCACAAGGTAAAACACCGGAAGATAATAACTTCTCACAACTGGGACACTTAGAATACTGTCCGCCTCCGTTGTCCGATGTAACACACGCAGCCGCATGATGAAATTTATTTGGGGAACATGGACTGGAGCTACTGTCCACGTTCGCCGCTATCCTACCTGCAGGGCAGTTCACGCTGATGTGATCTGCTCTTCCGCAGTTCCAACACTTCGCGGCCCTACACTCGCGCGAAAAGTGACCCACGCGTCCGCAAGTCCAACACTCCGCTCCCTGTGCTGCCCTAGGCCTGGGTCCCCGTGACCCCTCGCGACCGGAACTAAAGTCCCTATGCCGTCGGTCATCGGCAAAGGTGACAACTCGCCCCCGGCCATTACCGCGACCTAGCCCTCCTGCTCGGTCAAACTTACCGGATCCATATGCCGGTGATTGGTGATAGCCCCTATGCTGCCCCTGGGCTTGCCCACTATAGGCACCACGCTGACGCGACCTGTCCCTAAGTCCTGCCGGCGACCCCTCGACAACGGCGATGTACCCAGCATCTTGGACGTACGCCCTGGCGACTGGTTTGGACGGATGTGCCGTACGGTATGCTTCCGCCAACTTAGACGCCTCCTGCACCGTCGCGGGTTCGTTCTCTTTCAGGAAAGCCACCAGATCTTTGTGGCACGACGCGTACAGCTGGTCACGGATCATTAAGTCTTTCAGTTTAGCAAAATCCGTGCCCACATGCGCCAAGTCTACCCAGTTCGCGAAATACTCCGTTAGTCTCGCGACGAAGGCAGCAAAGTCCTCCCTGGTATCTGCACGTGCTCGCCTAAACTGCTCCCGGAAATATTCCTCGGTACGCGCAAATCGGCGAAGCAGCAAAGCCTTCAGCTTATCGTAATCTTGCACGTCTTCGCGCTGTAGCTCTTTAAAGTAGGTTAACGCTCGTCCCTGCAATAGCGATGCCAGGTACGTGGCCCATAATTCCTTATTTTCCCCCCATTGCAATTGTGCGTTCAATTCGAACCTGTAAAGGAAGGCGTCTATGTCGTCCTTCCGGTCGTCGAACGTAGGGAGCTTAATCCTAACACCACCTTTATTGTGTACCTGCCGCTCAACTGCTTCTGTTGGCGCATTCTTTTTGATTTCCAACTCCGCGATTCTTATTCGCGCCTCTCTCTCATGCTGCTTATCTTCTAACTCCTTTAACTTAAACTCCCTTTCCTGCTCCTTATCCTGTCTCTCCTGTTGCTGAGCTTCTAACTCCTTTAACTTAAGCTCTCTTTCCTCTTCTCTCTGTCGCTCTTGAGCCTCTTTTTCTCGCTCTCTATCCTTAGCACGCTCATCGCGCATTTCTGCCTGCTGTTCTTTAATCCAGCCGCGTAGCTCTTCTCCCTCCAGGCCAAGTTCCTTACCCAACTTCATTAGTTGTTGGAGTTCCGCCATTTCACAGATTTATGGTTATGGTATCTATTATAAGACGACCAACCTGTCGGTATGATCACTAACGATACGACCAGAGACCTGAGATCACACAGATATAACCACACCTACTTGTATCAAATACAATTCAGAAGTTTACCTTTACATCAAAACTAATTCTATATTCATAAAATGTACTGCACTATTGATAATAAAAAAGAGTAGAAAAGACAAGAATAAGGAAATTCAGTAGAAGGACCACAAGTACGTCAAGGACAACGAACCAGACTAGGACAAAGACGTAAAAAAGAAAATATAATGGAAAAAAAAAATGCAACCTAACTACGCCGATTACACAACAAGGTACGAACAAGAACAAAGTCTGAAAAAAAAGAACGTATCTATAGATAGGTAGAAAGAGGGACAAGAGAATACGTCTTCCTGCGGAACAGAGAAGATATCGACGCTACAACTAAACAAAAATACAGGTCCCTATAGAACTGTTCACTGTGATGAACGAAGTTCCTAGATTAGCCCACCTCCCGAAGAGGATAAACTACGCTCACCACAGCAAACCCGCGCCACCGCCCGTATAATCGATTACGACAAAAACAGCAAAAACAGGGAAACAGACAGATGAAAAGACAGCCCTCAATCCAGGGTACAAAATTTCCACTTAACTTTCAATTTTTGAAATTTTGAGTAAAACTCCTCCCTTTAATCGGAGCTCTGGCTGCTCGTCTCCTCAGGCTGCACGCACACACTCTGGAAAGTTTAAATACACATTAATACCTATTCATAGCAATACATGCATCAATACATATTATTATTCATAAACATACATAAATCATATCATCATGAAATTTCCATTCATCCCACGAACAAAGACAACAGCACGAATTCCTAGCACAACAGAAAAACAACTAGATATAACGAATACACAATGTCAAAATGACCACAGGTAAACAGGACGAGCCCCCAGTGTCACAACGGACGAGCCCCCAGTGTCACAACGGACGAGCCCCCAGTGTCACAAATCCCAGACTGGGAGATGTAATAGTTTATGACAGGACGACAATCACGAACAAACAAGTTTAACACTTAACAAAACAACCCATCAGACTCACACATTTATTAAACATAATTATACATATAATAGCGCAATTACATACATTGTATTATTGAAATGAACTGCCGTACAACGGCCTTATTCTCACACACACTCTCCCTCGGATCCACAATCCGGTAGTTACTCCTAAAGGCACTTCGGCCTCAGCCTCTCCCCTCAGGGTCTTAATAGTACATTAATGATTCACTGGCACCGCAGTCTCTCAACATCACCTTCCTATTGCCATACAACTTATCCGTTCACTTGCCCATCATCATGGCAATAATATAGTATCTCATTCACTCTCATATCTACGTCCCTGTCCGTGGCCCGACTGCCACGACTTTATGTGCCTCTACTGTCCGGCCCCGACAGTCTCACTTCTGGCCTATGTATGGCCTCCGGCCCTATGCTGGCCTATCACTTGTGCTCATCGAGGTGGCTCTTCGGCCCGTCCCCGACACCTACAAGAATAACATTACATTGGTATAATACCCTACCATTTCTATTCACTCCACCTCTCCTTACAATCCATGAAGCGTACACACACTAGTTCACCTTTCACTCACCACACATCTTACGGTAACACACCTCCATCGGAGTACACACTACTCACTCGCACTACAAATCCATGACTCACTTTCATCTATCGCTCGTGGCGCACATTGCTATATCCAATATCAAGGACTTCCACATTCCTCACATATACTTATTCACATCATGGTAATAGACGAATATAATATAATACATCAATCATAATAATCAATCAACGTCCTACATACCAGTCATTACTGGAAAGACTCTCTCACTAGTCTTCTCGACTGCTCTCTTTATGTCCGCCCGATGGGCTCTTATTCACAGGTCCGCTCCGTAGGACCTTCTAACTTGCAGTGATAGTAATACCGCGCTTTCGCCTCATTCAGACCCCCCCCCCCACTACTCACAACAGCACGCTTAACTTGCTTGTCTCCTGTGAGCCCTTCTTACTCTACACCCGCTCTGTAGCAATCCCCTTAATTGCACTCACTCCACTCGTGACACTCTTCCTATATTTGAGTCAAATGTCAAACATAGCAACTTTACTGAATATGACTTCTTTCTTAACACTTTTGACACTGATTTTCAGTGACTGCACTAGAAGGATGATTTCTAAGCCTCAACATAAAAATTCTATACTTGTGTTCTTTGACTTACTGGCTATCATGAGTGTTTTGGAATTGCCTCCAAGACTGTCTTTTAGCAGCCATGTCAGGACTGAGTCCCTGTATGGAATGTAGAATGTCCGCATTCTGCGTGTGGGGCTGTGTAGTTTTGGTGTATCCAGAAAATCTGTAGAACCTCCCAGACTTTGCATGGAGCCAAGTGTGTTCGTACTGACATGTAGCAATGATCTCTCCGCTGTAATTTTTAAAAAAAAGAAAAATGCAGTGTTAATATCCCCTGACAAACTATTGTAATGTATAATTCTATATTTCATTTAAAATTCAGGACTCGAGATTTATGACGATCCTTTGCTGAAAGGCTAACTCCGACTCACAAGTTGAGAAATCAAGGGAATATATCGTGGTTTACATGTCATTGATCATGTTATAATTGGGGTTGTCTCCCATGCAACGAATCCCAATTGCCATGAATAGTAAGAACACCATTTCCGTGATGATGCTGCCAGTGATAGCGTCCACTGTCATTATCTTGTCGGCGCCATTATGAGGGGAAAAGTGGAAGGGGTGGGGGCTCTTATGATGAATCAACTAGTGATAATTCTGTGGGTAGAATTTGTAAGAAACATCGACTAAGTGGATTATACAGAAGAGGAAAGCAACATACCCAAACTCTTGATGACATTGCCGAGTGTGACCAGCGATTTGTTGATATTGGCACCTTCTTTGATTCTGCCTTTGTAGTCAGCATGATAATTTGGGTCAGCTCTCTCACTAGAAAATAAAAAGGAAAAATAAGAAGTTCAAAAGCAAGTCACATCTCTGGAAAATACAAATGCTACATCTTAAATGCCATAGAAAGTGGGGTCTAAAACATGCAAGTTTAATCAGGTTATTGCTGTGGTCTGGGTGCTGCTACGATGCACGACAAAATTATTATTACGTGTGCATGTGATGCTATAAAGAGATGCAACTTTCAACAACAAGGCTACATTAAACTGTCGTTTCAGCCAACAATTGCTGAAATCGCAACCTCTATCTCTCTTTCTCTCTCTCTCTCTCTCTCTCTTTCTCTCTCTTTCTCTCTTTCTCTCTCTCACACACACACTTTCCTGCTCTCACTATGACTTTCCCGGACTCCTGTGTGATTCCCCCGCCCCTCCCCCCCCCCCTCTCTCTCTCTCTCTCTCTCTCTCTCTCTCTCTCTCTCTCTCTCTCTCTGTGTGTGTGTGTGTGACTCTTTCCGGCTCTTACTATTACTTTCCAGGACTCCGGTGTGATTTTCCATCATTCTTTTCTCTCTAAACCACGCTTTATTCTTTCCTACTCTGTCTCCCTATCACTGTTTACTTTACTCTTTCCCTTTCAGAATCCCATCATTATGACGTTATCAGTTCCAGCTGCGATATTTGTAGAGTTCCAGTGTTAAAACAGTTGGAAGTGGCCTATTTCAGACCAGTGAACTGAACTGTTATCTCAGGACTCAATATGATGGAAAAAGAGAAGAGGAAATGCAACATGAAAGTTCCAGGTTTATACAACAGTAAAAAATCCATGTCTAAGCTGTCCACAGCACAGATAACAAACAACAGCTTCAAGGTTTAAACAATAGAAAACCAGGTTATCCAATAAAGTATTAAATTGCAACAGACGCACCGGCTCTAAATTCTGTTCTTTTATAATACAATAAAACGACAGAAATTGTATTGGTCGGGATTTAATGTGAGGGGAATTGTGGTTGGGGCAGCCAGGAGGATGGCAATTAGCAAACAATCGTAATACCACATATCTGACAGATATAATTTTTTTAAAAATATAATATTAAAAATATCTGAATATCTTTGCGTAATGCTCCTCTCTCTCTCTCTCTCTCTCTCTCTCTCTCTCTCTCTCTCTCTCTCTCTCTCTCTCTCTCTCTCTCTCTCTCTCTCTCTCTCTCTCTCTCTCTCTCTCTCTCTCTCTCTCTCTCTCTCTCTCTCTCTCATGTTGGTGGGCTATCTGAGCACTATACATGTAGTTGATTCAAATCATGAGTTTGGCTGAATATCAGCTTCACCAGATTAAATTCAATGTTTGACAAAAACACGTTGCACTTAAAAATTATGAAGCATAAAATGGTTTCCCCACTTCTTAACTCGGGACAACATATCAAGTTATGCCAGAAATATGCCAGGTTTTCTTATCAAAAGGCCATGTTCGAGCAGTTTGGAAAATAAAAAAAAGAGGGGAGAAAAGCATTTCTTTACGTTGTCCTTACAGTTACAGGCTTTGAGCTTGCACTCGTTTCTATTGTGACATTCAAACTCACAGAACTGAGTTTGTTGTCTTAATTTTTTCCTGTTGTTGTTGTCAGCTACTTTAATGGCTGGCACTGTACGGCGATTTAAAATAACGAATAACTTTCAAATCTCTTTTGTCATGGGTTGGAACAATATTTACCGACACATTCTATACCAAAATTGAAGGGGTTGGAATTAGAAGGGATCTATGTGTCAATTCTAATTGTAACCCCCCATCCAAGTAGCTCTGCAAACCCTAGAGTGTTCCGAGGATTAATGATCTCTTCGCTTTGTCTCTTGTAGTAATAATATGTATGTCTGTATTGTCCATATCAGTTAAATTTCCTATTGTATCAGATCTAAATAGCAGTGGACGAAAGCGGCCCTGTGGCGCTTTCTTCTGATCAGTCACAGGTCAGCACGCTACTGCCGCTCTTTTAGATTCATTAGGACTTGGCATGTTGCACTAAACCACACCATAGTTTACACACGAACAATATTGGCTTCTCAATGACTGCATTCGCGATTAAATGAGCCTTTAAACTGTTAAGACCCTATTGTATAATGCATTTACTCTGCTTCCGGCCATTCCTAGCCGGGTACTGCACTCAGTGTAGAACAACTGCAATGGAGCGTAATGAGCGTTGTGGAGCCAAGTAGCCCCACCCCTTGGAACGAAGCCCAGTGATTTGTGGCTAGAAATTTGAACGTCTTCACTCCCAAGATATTAGGGGTTTCAGCTATAAAAAAAAAGCTACAATTAATATCTTTTACAATCGCTAATCTAGATTCTCAGTTTACGAAGATCAAACTAGCCGGTGCAAATATTCGTATCAGCTTTGCTTAAAAGTCAAATGTACTGCACCTGTACATTCTTCAAATGGTAAAGTCATTCTCCTCTATGTTTATCTTGGAACCGCAAATCTGCAAATCTACTCAGTAATACTTGAAAATCATTTAGAACTTTGGATTCCCGTTACCATTTCAAAAACAACCAAATCCCAGTACCGTTTCCTATAGATGAATTACAGACTATTCTTACAAATAAGTGTCGGTTGGTCGCGCCAACTGTAACAGTTACTGGCACCAATTGCAAACTGACTTTTCTCTAAAATCCCCAATTGCCGCCGACTATCCCACTAACGGTCCCTGTTATCACTAAAGGTCGCCATTTAAAGGCACGGTACGGACAATGATTTGGCTCCAGTACAATTTAAATATCTAATCAAAATATTGGCCAACTTAAAGGGACTTCTACAGGCCAGCTGATTTGATTGTTGGCTCTGATTTATTGTCGGATAAATCACGCATTCAATGCTTGGGGCCGCCGTGTTCACGCCATGGTGTTTCGCCAAGTACGCAAGAACACCCTGCTACACGACAAAATACAGAATACAGAGTTTGTAGCATCTGCAAGCTATCCCTTGCCCTCCCCCGTTTTCTTCTTACACTGGTGAGCATGTGTTCATTTCTTCTTTCATTTTATTGTTGACGACCGCCAGAGTGTACTGTACTCCGTGACCTGACCTTCTTTTCTAGTGAGTAGTTTTTTTCCTCGCTCGCTTGTTGTCAGGTGTTTTGACTCGTTCAGTAAATATTAGGATGTTCCCGAACATTCGATAACACTGTGGATAAGAATGTTTACGCCAGATTTGGCCTTGAGTGATGTAACCTGATGACGTATTGATGCGTGATTGGTTAGTTTGTGCGAGGGCAAAGGTAACGTTTATTTCGGGAACTTTCTGTAGGAATGTTTATATATATAGACCTGTGTGAGTGGTTGGGGGGTGAGTAAGTGAGTTTCCTTTTGTGTGGCGTAGATATTTAGTTTCGCTGGCGTCTTCCTAGTAATTTATTGTTCACTATACAGTTATTAAACTTTAGTATTATTTAATCTATCGTCGGATCTCGTGTTTATTTATTTTACAGCTGTAATAGTTTCGTTTTCTAAAGGGTTGTAGTTAGATCAACTAACTCCCCCCTACTATAACGTGCTAGAACAACCTCAGCTGTTACATATTGGGGGCTCGTCCGGGATCCGACCATATTCGAGCGGACCAGATCAAAATTACTAGATTTATTTACATAGTTTATTGTAGAATATCATCGACAAGCTATCTACAACATGTCGGAGGTTATTGGAAGACTTAGCCAGGAAGCGGACGCTATGGAGCTCACTGGGCAGGAGAGACGGGACTACCTCCGTGAAGGCCTAGAAAGAGAAAGACAGCTGGAGGCTCAACGACAGGAGAAGGAGGCTGAACGACAGGCTCGGGAGAAGGAGATGAACCACGAGCTGGAGATGGAGAGGATCCGCCATCAGGGTGGAGGCGAGTCGACGCAGGGGACCAGCGACCACGCCAGTTCTAAGAGACCCAAGCTACCTGCATTTCAGGACAAGAAGGACGATCTGGATAGCTGGTTGCTGCGGTTTGAGAGGTTTGCTGAGACAGCTGAATGGCCCAGATCCACCTGGACGACATCACTGTCTGCCCTGCTGACCGGGAGAGCTTTGGAGTGCTTCTGCAGACTACCGATCGACGAAGCCAAGGACTACGACAAGGTCAAGGAAGCGTTGCAGAAGAGGTACAACCTGTCAGAGGACGGATACAGACTCATGTTCAGACAAGGTAAGCCTGAAGATGGAGAAGATGTTGGAATGTTTTTGACCAGGATCAAGACCTATCTAGAGAGGTGGATAAAGCTGTCGAAGACGGAGGAGACCTACGAAGGAGTGAGAGATCTGTTCGTCAGAGAGCAATTCATGGAGGCCTGCCCACCAGACCTTGCAACCCATGTGAGGGAGAGGAAACCAAAGACGCTACAGGACATCGCAGATTCAGCGGAGGCGTACCTGGTAGCGAGGAACCGGACGCTCAGCGGGAGCGCCAGACTGCAGAGCCGGCCAGTGCGACAGAGGCCCAACGGAGACAGAAGCCCACAGGTCTGCCATAGGTGCCAGAGGCCGGGACACAAGGCGAGGGAGTGTCGTGCAAGGACAAAAGACAAAGGTGAGTTCAGATGTTACCTTTGTGGAAAGCCAGGCCACGTTCGGAGGATGTGTCCAGCCCAGAAGGATATGGGACGAGGCAAGCCGAACAAGGCGGCGGCGGCCGTAGTTATAGCGGCGGACGAGTCGTCAAGACAAGATGTGACGACGGCTGACACCAGCATCAACGTTCAAGCGGTAATGAAGGACGGGAAGCTACAGTTAGCGGTGCCTGTTACGTGCGGAGGATGCAGTGACGGAAGGACCGTGGAGAAACTGAAGTTACCAGTGATGAAGGGCTTGATTGGGAATCGAGCGGTAGATGTCCTAAGAGATACCGGCTGTGAAGGTGTAGTGGTGCGGCGAGCACTGGTGGACGACGGACAGCTCACCGGTGGGAAGAAACTTATCGCGAGGATCGATAACTCCTTGCTAGCGGCGGAGGAAGCCGTTATCGACGTGAAGACGCCTTACCTGACGGGCAAAGTGACGGCGCTGTGTCTCCCGGAGACCATCTGCGACCTAGTAGTCGGGAACGTGGACGGAGCGAAGGATCCGTACGACCCTGATACTGAGGTGATGGTAGGAGCGGTGACCACGAGGGCCCAGGAGAAGAGGAAGGACCGGTCTACGTCGCTGAAGGTGCCGAGGGCAGAACGGCACGCGGGAGTGGATAGAGAGGAACTTATCCGACTCCAAGAAGAAGACGAAGTCATTAGGAAGTTAGAGCAGAAGAAGATCCCAACTAATAGAGGCAATAAATCTGTTCATTTTGAGAAACATGGAGGAGTACTGTACCGGATCTACAAGGACCTGAGACAGGCGACGGTTATAAGGCAAGTGGTACTACCCGAAAAACTGAGAGAGTATGTACTGAGTGTAGCCCACGACTCGATCGTCGGAGGACACCTCGGCGTGAAGAAAACCAAAGACAGAGTTATGAGCAATTTTTATTGGCCTGGAATTGAAGGTGACGTCGCGAGATACTGCCGCTCATGCGACATATGCCAGAGGACGGTGAACAAAGGAGCGACCCCAAAGGTGCACCTGCAGAGTATGCCAGTAGTGGACGTACCATTTAGGCGAGTGGCCGTGGACTTAGTAGGACCTATCGACCCCCCAAGTGAAGGTGGACATCGGTATATCCTGGTGTATATAGACTACGCTACTCGTTACCCCGAAGCCACACCCTTGAAGAAGATCGACGCAGAAACGGTAGCAGAAGCCTTAGTGAACATCTACAGCCGTTTGGGTGTGCCCGAAGAGATCTTGTCGGACCAAGGGACCCAGTTTATGTCAGATGTCATGAAGGAAACGAATAGACTACTGGGAATTCGACAGTCGACCACTACAGTCTACCACCCTATGTGCAACGGGTTGGTGGAGCGATTCAACGGCACGCTGAAGAAAACATTGAGACGACTGTGCGCAGAGCAACCCAAGCAGTGGCACAGATACATCAACCCGCTGCTCTTCGCATATCGTGAAGTTCCCCAAGAGTCGACCAAGTTTGCCCCATTCGAGTTGCTGTATGGGAGAACTGTGAGAGGACCAATGCACATTTTACGACAACTATGGACCAAGGACGTAGAGGAGCCGGAAACGAAGACCAGTTACCAGTACGTCATGGAACTACGTGAGAGGCTGGAGGACACATGGAAGTTAGCGACGGAAGAACTCTCCAAGGCTCAAGGTAGACAGAAGACCTACTATGACCGGAAAGCGCGAGAGAGGAAGTTCCGCCCCGGAGATGAAGTGTTGGTGCTACTGCCGACGAACACTAACAAGCTCCTAGTCCAATGGAAGGGACCATATAAGGTAGTCTCAGTTGTCGGTGTTAACGACTATAGAGTCAAGATGGGTGCAAAAGAAAAGACCTTGCACGCCAACCTCCTCAAGAGATACATTCCAAGGACGTCAAAAGCAGCAGCAGTGGCAATGGAACCGAGACCTATTGTGACCGAGATGTGTGGGATGGACAACAGTAGGAGAGATATCACGCCTGGACATGTCAACGCCATAAAGGACGGCGGCGGTGATAGTGCTGAGACTGTACTGGCAGAGGACGACATGATGGACAAGAGTCAACCCGTGGAGTCAGCTGGCATGACAGTCATCGAGGACTGCGACCTGGAAGGCGACAACGGTGGAACGACGGAGGACCTTGCCGACCTAGGAAGCTGGAACCAGAATGAAGGCTACAGAGATGTCCAGTATGGAACGCAACTGACGTCGGAACAACGTCAAGAACTCTGCGATGTGGTGAAGGATTACCAACACGTCTTCACCAATCTCCCTGGATGCTGCCAGTTGGGTGAACATCGCATCGACCTTACGACAGAAGTACCAGTTCGTCAACGACCATACCCGGTGCCCTACGCTATGCGCGACTCCTTGAAGGAGGAGCTTACCACCATGGAACGGCTGGGCATCATTCGAAGGAGCTCATCAGCTTATGCTTCACCTATTGTTGTCGTCAAGAAGAAGGACGGATCCAACCGAGTCTGCATCGACTACAGGAGGTTAAACAAGATCACAGTATTCGACCCTCATCCGACAGCAGCGCCATTAGAAGTGTTTCAGAGTCTCTCGAGAGGAAAATTATTCTCTCGGATTGACCTGAGCAAGGGATACTGGCAAGTGAAAGTTCGAGAGCAAGACATTCCCAAGACGGCGTTCGTCACCATGGGCGAGCACTATGAATTCATTCGGATGCCTTTTGGGATGATGAACTCAGGAGCCACGCTGAACAGGATCGTAAAGCCATTGATCCGTGGAATGAACAATGTGACAGCATATGTGGACGACCTGCTGAGACATTCGACGAGCATGTGAAGACTCTCAAGGACTTACTGCAGAGGATGGACCAAGCTGGATTAACTGCAAGACCATCGAAGTGTCTGATTGGAACGTCTGAAGTAGACTTTGTTGGACACTTAGTGGGAGAAGGTATGATTGGCCTGTTAGAAGAGAATGTATGTAAGGTACGAGACGCACCCAGACCCACCACTAAGAAGGAAGTGAAAGCATTCTTAGGATTAGTGGGATATTACCATGAATTTATTCCTAACTTTTCAGCGATTGCATCACCATTGTCTGATTTACTTAGAAAGGGTCAGCCCAACATAGTTCAGTGGGATGAAACGCAGGAGAAAGCGTACACCTCTTTGAAGAATGTCATTATCTCCAAACCCGTGTTATGTTTGCCAGATTTTTCCAAAGAGTTTGTCTTAGCAACTGATGCATCAGATCGCGGATTAGGCGCTAGTCTTATGCAGGAACACGAGGGAAAGTTGTACCCTGTGGCATATGCTAGTCGTAAGCTATTGCCTCGTGAGACAAAATATTCGGTCTCAGAGCGCGAATGTTTAGCTATTGTTTGGGCTGTAAAAAAGTTTACTTTGTATTTGTATGGAAAGGAGTTTGTGCTCCAAACTGACCATCGGTCATTAGAGTTTTTGAACTCTGCCAAGTTTGACAGTCCGAAGTTATTACGATGGAGTTTATTTTTATAGTCTTATCGATTCAGGATTCACTACGTAAAAGGCAGAGAAAATGTCTGTGCCGATTTCCTGAGCAGGGTATTTTAAAGTAGTACACTATCAGTGAAATGCATTGTAACCCATACTTTTGCTTACTAGATGAATTGCTAGGACGGCAGTATTGTACTGTAATTGGGGACATAGTTCATCTGTAACTGAATATTGAATTGATGGCTGATAGAGAGTCATGATGTGTTAGTCACATTTTGATTTTATGCTATGTCATATTAGTTACCAATGGAACTTGGTGTAATTTTTGGAAAATGTAACCCAAATGGGGACTGCGAGCAAGCAGTGTTTGTGTTATGTTGCAATGTTGTAACTTGTTTTGACCTAATGTGATGAAGAAAGACCCTAACCAGTGGTCGGTATGTATTGGTATTTTTGCCATTGTACGTATGAGTTATACATTTTGGAGATAACCATGTTATGTACAACAAGTTATATGCTATGATTCGTGCACGAAGCATTGTGTAAACGATGGGCCATCGTTTCACCTTATATGATTTGTAATAATATCATTGACCATTGTTTCACCACAATGGTGGCGTTGTGTTATTTTGACTAGTAGGCCTAATGTTTACTATTGGGAAGCAATGACGGTATTGTATTAGTTATGGTATTAGTGATACAAAGTACACTGCATTGTATTGTATTTGTGATGACATTCGGGAAGACACTGAAATTGTTATTAATTGTAATAGAATTAGCAACTACCTTTGTGAGATTGGGAGTGCTATAAGATTATTTCAAGATATTGCAGACGCTGAATAATGTTTTGGAGTTGAAAAATATTCAACTTAAATTGGGGAGTTGTGTAGCATCTGCAAGCTATCCCTTGCCCTCCCCCGTTTTCTTCTTACACTGGTGAGCATGTGTTCATTTCTTCTTTCATTTTATTGTTGACGACCGCCAGAGTGTACTGTACTCCGTGACCTGACCTTCTTTTCTAGTGAGTAGTTTTTTTCCTCGCTCGCTTGTTGTCAGGTGTTTTGACTCGTTCAGTAAATATTAGGATGTTCCCGAACATTCGATAACACTGTGGATAAGAATGTTTACGCCAGATTTGGCCTTGAGTGATGTAACCTGATGACGTATTGATGCGTGATTGGTTAGTTTGTGCGAGGGCAAAGGTAACGTTTATTTCGGGAACTTTCTGTAGGAATGTTTATATATATAGACCTGTGTGAGTGGTTGGGGGGTGAGTAAGTGAGTTTCCTTTTGTGTGGCGTAGATATTTAGTTTCGCTGGCGTCTTCCTAGTAATTTATTGTTCACTATACAGTTATTAAACTTTAGTATTATTTAATCTATCGTCGGATCTCGTGTTTATTTATTTTACAGCTGTAATAGTTTCGTTTTCTAAAGGGTTGTTGTTAGATCAACTAACTCCCCCCTACTATAACGTGCTAGAACAACCTCAGCTGTTACAGAGTTACACAGATGGAAAAATGTAGTGGCATGAAAGGAGCAAGATACAAAGAAGAAAAAAAAAATCCCAAATACTAACCACTATCATGTTACGTCCATACCTCCGAGCCTTTGGATACTGCAAATTTTTAAGCATGATTTTACAAGATACCAAATCGTTAGAATTTTTACGTTTGAATTCCTCTGACAAATTAGACATGTTTGTGATCTGGGTTTCCAAAATGAAAATAAGTCGCAATCACCATTTACAGCTATGCGTTTGTGGTAATCTAGACATATAGTTATATAATTATTTTCCTAGCAATTTGAACCAGGGCCGGAATGGGAAATCAGAAGCAAATCTGGATCTCATTTTTTTCTTAAAATTTCAATTTGAAAGTGATTGGGGACATTAATTTGTAGTTATCTTTTTACTGTCTCGGGTCGGCCACGTCAAAGTAGATAAATAGAAACTACCACAACGCATGCTCACGGGGATCCCACCCTCCATCTCCCATAGGCCTAGCGAGCGCGTGCTCCCAGTTGCTAACCATGACACAGCAGATTCGTTTTATTGCTTCCATTTATTCATTAGACGTTTTCAAAATGGCACTGTGTTTGCACTGATCCGGAGATAGAAGCTGTGCGAGATAAGCATCTTCATTTGATTTAATTCAGTTGTGTTTCCGTGTCCGACAGAATCACAGAGTTATTTATTATGTACTGCTCAATCACTATGAAAATACCGACTTCCAACAGCATGCATACATTCGGGTGAACCAGATCAAGGCTTGTTTGGGCTTCAGACTGGTTTTCGCCGTCTGATTATTACTACTCATCAGACTAAAACACTACTCAATGCCCATTCCGCAGCGGTGTGGCCAGTGAGTAGTGTTTTAGAGTGATGCATAATAATTAGGTGGCGGGCCACCAGTCTGGCGCCTACCCTAGCTTCGGTCTGTTTCACCCCTAAGATGACTGACTACACAAGGTATCTGTTGCCTTTCCATGACATTAGCTTAATGAGATAGGCCTGCAGGTCGGTGGTTACAAATTAGAATGTTATGGTATTGTGAAACAAGAGTTTTCGTGTGTCTCCCGCCAGCTCTCCCTTTCACAATCATACCATGACCAGACGATCGCTGAATTTGAAAGCTTATCAGTTTATGAAAGAGAACCGACTTGACCAGGTATTGAGAGCTTCTGTCGGAGGCCAAGACCTTCTTGATATCAAACGTAGGATGACATTTCAAATACAATTAATAAAATGCATTCGCTTCCATGTTATCTGACCAACGCCCAAGATTGGATTCTCTCATATCGATTCCAGATTTCACAATAACCCATCATAAAATGATGGTATGGAAAAAAAAAAGCCAACATTCAAAATAAAATAAATATCTGTGCTTTTATATGCCGGTCGATGTGCTGTTTACGCTTGGATGGTAACAGCTTTATCACAAAGCCAGAATAAATGGCGAAAGGCCTACAGATGAAATTGTATTCAAGCTCGTAATATCATACTGGTTCCTTTGCTATGCGAAACAAAGATCGTTCAATAACATAAATTAATAATAAATATAATTATGCAACACTTTTATGTCTGCCACAATGTGGTTCTCTCTCTCTCTCTCTCTCTCTCTCTCTCTCTCTCTCTCTCTCTCTCTCTCTCTCTCTCTCTCTCTCTCTCTCTCTCTCTCTCTCTCTCTTTTATCACCGTTTAGTTTAGTCAGGTGTTTTCTCAGCCTATGCAATTATTAAGTCCTGCGCTTTAAATGAAAATAAATGTGGTAAATTTCTAATAAACGTCTTCATATGAACAAATTTGTTAATAAAAAAGTATTTTCCGGTCAGTTTCAAAAGTTAGACTTGATGGCAATATGAACAACGAAATAGTATAGAAATAATGATGATGATCACAATGGCCATATTCTCATTCATATAAACGCAGTATGGACATCATTACAAATAGACCGTGCCAAACAAGAAATCAGGCAGACCTGTCAGATTTATTTTCAACAGATAAAATCTACGTCTAAAAATGTTCTTAATGCCAGTTGTCGAATGCCGTCAGCGAGTCAGCTGGCAAATGCCCAAGAAACGATACGTACTTTGGCATTCAATACCAATAACCTATTTCATTCTGTACTTTATAAAAACCACACACCTCGGCCCTACCACAAAAAAAAAGATATTTTCATAGGTATCTGCTAATACCGTTCAAGGTGTGAAAGCGATTAGTTACCCATTCAAAGCCGGAAAAAAAAAAAAGAAAAGAACGTGCGAACAGCTAACACAAAAGAGAAAATAGTTAAATAATGAGCGATTCTATATTAAGAAGAGAGTATTGATTTCTGAATACCAGAACATTCATGAGACCATTGGGAATAATCGTAGATGAATGGAAAGTGACGGTCCTAAGGAACCGTCCAACATTCAGCAAGAATAACACATTATTGATCGAACTATTCACTAGAGTGACGTTACCTTCTGTATTACCATATTTTACGCCTGTTATTTTTTTTAATCTCCTATTTTTTGTTGGTCCTTTTGATTGATTGAAGGAGTGTAGAGATTCTAATCTTTGAATCTGGTACGACGTCAAATCAGGTGTAACCTTTGTATGGGACAATGTGAGAGAATTTGACTTTTTTTTTTTCATGACAGCACTTTGTTTTCCTAAATCTGGAAGCGTCTACCAATAAATCGAAAGAATTCTGGGGGCGGGAACTCATGGGCACGGCACCAATCAAAATGGCCAGGGTGTGCTATTTCACCTGTACTTACATACTACAGGAATGTATAAAATTGTGTCAAAGTACCTGGCACTGATTCAGTAGCCAAATGCGTTTTAATATGATCCTTATATCAAAAGCGTAATTTTTCTCACGTCTCCACCAAGAATTTGCCACTTGATTATATCTATAGCTCTAATGTTTCTTTTGTAATATTTAATACATCGATTTGTATAATGGTGAAAGCCAGATTGTTACTTTGAAAGTGTCCATTCATTCATATTTAATCTGCGTAAAAAAATATTGACTCTGTTTACAATTAAGAGGTAAATACTTCATTTGAATAAGGTATGATTGAAATGCTTGATCCAAAAATGCAGATGACGTAGGTCTTTGCGCTCCCTCTTGATTAAATCACTCGGCAATTGCACTGTTACAGCCAGAATGTCAACATCGCCATTAACACAAAATTAAAAGGTTAAACATGTCTTGAAAGTATTTCAAGAATGCCTGTCGCACCCTTCATGACGTGATAGATCATCAATGTCTATCGTTCTAGATGTGACGTGGTGTCTACTCCTCATCTGACGGAACTGTGCTTTTTTAAAATTATTATTTATTTATATAAAAGTGAAAAGATCCTCCATGGCTGCCCCAGTGAAAAAAAAAAAAACATGTTGTTGACGAGACTTTTCACGAATATGACTGTCATGGCAGCTGCCCAGGGGTCCCGAGGATTTAGGGGGCCCTATGCATGCAAATTTCTGAGTAGTTTACTAGGGGACGCGCGCTTTGCCATGGGGCCCATAATGATGTTATTGCGGCCCCGATTAATATAAAATAGTTGAATGTCATTATAGTCTTTCTCTCTCTCCCTCTCCTAAACTCTTAATAGTCTGCTTGTCGACATTCCATTTCCACCCTCAGTCTGCGGGGACAGGACTTCTATATTACATTTTAAAGTCTACACTCTGCCAAGTTCTCCCACCCCTAAACTGCACCCACAACAGTGGTAATCGCACTTCGAAACAAACTCCGCCGATTCCCAAAGGGGCCAAGAGATAGTAGTGACTCAGCACACGAAACTTTTAATTTCTTTGACAGCTTGTTTTCCTTGTCTTATTGACAGATTGGAGGGTCTGACAAACTCGATTAGTTCTTCAGCTTAAAACCAACAATGTTCTGAAAGCCATCGCTCATTGTCCAAGTGATGATGAACCAGGGCCAGTAAGTCAACATAGAAACCTGAGAAAAACAAAGGGATTACTCTCATTGACAGAAGCGCCAATTGTATGCCAGTGTGGATTATGTAGGCCATGATACCAGTGGGTGTGTGGGTTTGTTTGTTGATTTGTTTTTTCATTCTTCAAGCGGAGTCACTTGAGGGTGATAAATGGCCAGAACGGGGTGACACGAAGACAAGAGGTCAGTGTACCGGAGGCTATGGTATGAAAATACAGCTGTCTTTTCGTTAGATATAAAATGCAGCTGTATATCGCGTGAAATATCAGAATGAAGAGACTTGAAGTGCCGCTTGAGGGCTAAGTTTTTTTTTAAATAAGAAACATCTAAACTAATACCATTGTTTCGTCTCAAAAGTAGGCGATTGGACACTGCATAAGTAAACATAAAAAGCCAAACATTTGAGAAGCAGAAAACTTTGGTCCCCACCAATTATTCCCTGGCCAAGAAAATCTAGTAAAGACTTGATGAGTGGAAGACTTATTTACAAAATAGGAGACGGTAGAACTGAATTAGACGTGGTGTCACTGAGCCAGGCAGAAACATGGCTATAACCGTCGAGTTATATGAGAAGGAAGATAAAGAAATCTAGCATAGAGAAGAGTAAAAAAAAATTAAATAAAGGGGTCATTCACGCCGCGGGTGGCGAATCAATAGCAATAAACAGACACATTTTCAAATTGTTTTTACACTGTTTGGCAGATTTATTGATTATCTTCAGGTAAAGCTATGACAATCATTGCAACTTGTTGGTTTCATTCACAGACGGACATAAAGTTTTGTCGTTGCTGCAGTTTTCGTGCACAGATAGCAGATAAACGATAACAATCACAGTAAATAAAGTGTTCCGTTTGACGAACGTCGTTATCGAATAGATAAATACAAACTGAGTACTCCTGTGTTTTAGTGCTGAAAGAAAGTAGTTTTCACATCGAACCAAGTGGGTCAACTAAAGTCAGGGCCCCGTGTTTAAACAACACACCCACTCACAATGATTCGAAAGTGACTAAGTGAGAGCTGCTTTTGTTGGATTCCTGTTCTACTTAATTCTCCAAATATTCTGGATACGCCAGCGCGTTCGTGATCTGTCAGTTCTATATGGGAAACTTAACTTTGTCTGATACATATAGCATTGAATGGTGATTCTACATGTAAACTTTCAATGTGGCTCGACCAAATTTGAAGCATTTTTTAACAAGGTGTTAAATTAAGAAAACCGGAATATTTATTTTTAAAAATTAATATGTTCCAAAGCGGCTTATGTTTGTCCTGTGCATACTGTCTACTGGTGTATGCTCTATTCATGATCTTGGGTCCTGAATTTCTCTTCGACAAATATACATTCAGTATTCGTTCAACATTGATTTTTCTCTAAAGAATCTCTGATGCGCGTCTCAGTATTATGTGCACATAACAATATAACGGAATCCAATCTGTAAAGGGGAACGAGTAAAACGTTTAGAGTAAAACGAACAGACAGACGGAAAACAGAGAAAGGCGGGCAAATCAGAAAAGAAACGTTCTACTTTGCAGTGTAATTTGTTCTTCAGAGTGAGGGTGGAGAGTGGTGTGGGTCTTTCCACTTACAGACGTATCCAATTTCTCAATGATTTGCTTCTTTCGTGATCAATATCTGAAAGCTTTTGAAATTATACGCCAGCTTTGAAAACGTAAATGTTTGTCCACTGGATAACATGTGCCGTGTTCTCTACTGCTCTTTAGATAGGTAGTTTGAAGTAACAGAGAACCCATGTGAAGAACATTCGAGAACGTACAGAGCTTGCAGATTAGTTCTGCTTGCAAGGGCGAACATAGATGCCATCTAATTTACAAAAAAAAAAAGTGCTTACTAAAAACGCAAACAGTTCAGATCACCACGCATGACATGAACACCTGTTCAGAAAATGATTGCGCTTTCTGTAGATTTCTGTATAGTCCTGTTGTCAGGGTTAGGACTAGAATTGCCGTGCTGGGTCACGGGTTTGTTTATTTCATGTCATCATTGATTTTGGCCAGTGCAAATGTCCTTGAACTATTCCCGTGGACAGTTTGTTTTTGTAACGCTTTTTCTTAGAGATGGAAAGAAAGTGGGGCAAGATAGAACGAATGGATAAATTAACAGTGACGGTGCAGTTTTCGACCCCGTGGTTTGGGTGTACTTTAGCAAGGAAAGACGGGGCGAATAAGGAGTGAATAAATTCGTACATAAAACGTAGAGGGTGTAGTGACTTTAGGAAAGGTTTTGACATCCTAGTTTAACTTTGTCTGTTACTATTAATAAACTGCGAGCTGAGCTCGAAATGGATGCACCAATCAAATTTGAGCAGTTGGCTGGGGATTGCAGAAGATATAAGCGAAGCCATCTTTAGGTTTCTTCACTCCATGCCGAATGTTCCATCTGCGAGGGCGTCGGCTAGATTCAGCCTGAGTGAATCAGAGACTGTTAAAGACATGTCTATGTCCTTGATAGACAATGGAATTATCCACAGCTATTTCCTTCTATTCCCTGATTTCATATCAGGGACTAATCGTAAGTTTCGACACAGAGATTCGACGATGAATGTGAATCTGACCCTAATTTTCCAGTAGAAGTACTACCAAAGGATGCAAGACTATAATGTTTTTTACTTGCAACTAGATCTAGAATGAGTGACTGGTATACACATTTGTAAATTGTAGTTGATGTGTCTGGATGAGGCTGGGAATTGCCAGCCCATCCTAGAGCAGATCTAGATCTATCTTAACTACGTCAGTGTGTCTTGACGGTTTGATCCTTTATAAGCAATTAACTGAGTTAACATTGTCGTCTGAGACATAGGATTATTATTTGTGAGATAGTAGGCAGACCATATTCTGAAAGATAAATAAGTAATAATTACATTGTGAATGAGTTAGTATGATATAATCTCTTAAGAATCTAGAGGAGACTCCTAGTTATGTATTATAGTATTTTCATTTGATGCTGCTGATGTTGTCTTTTAATATGTAAAAGATAGACGAAATTGTTAGGAATTTAAAGTAATAAATTTGTGGCCCTACAAGGTCCTTGATATAACTTACTCGAAATTGTTATTAGTGTATGTGGCATGGTATGGCAGAGTAATTGCTAAAACCTCTCGATAGTTGAAATGCAGTCGAACACGTAATTTTATAATATACCCCACTCGTAACACTGGAGGGGACACCCGGGTATGGTTTAACAAAGACGGGTATATCCGTCTTTAATCTTATAACATGCTGTACTAAAGAAGTATTACCTGGTAGATCAGTAAAGACTGTAGTAAACTCGTTAAGCAAATCTCTTATATCTTGTCTTTGCGATTCAGATAAATCTGGATTTATATTTACATTCGAAGTGTTTTCAGAAGATCGAAGTGCGGGGATTGAATTCTCTATCTTAATAGGATCATCATCGTCAACTGAAACCAAGGCCGCATTGGCCTGAGCAACCACATTTCGGCGATTATTCTGTCGATTATCATCGTCGGACAGGTACTGCTTTAACATATTTATATGGAAAACTTTGTCCTGTCCTCGAATCTTGATAAGATAATTTACTCGAGAAAGTCTCTTTAGAACTTTAAAAGGTCCCTTCCATGTAAGAAGGAGTTTATTTTTCGTCTCCGGGAGGAGAACAAGAGTTTGGTCTCCGACGGCCAAGGTTCGTAATCGGCTACCTTGATCACGATATTGTTTATAAAGACTAGCATGCGCAGCTGAAGATTTTTGTGCGAGCTGACATGCGTTAAGTATTCGATGGCGCAAGTCTACAACGTATTGATATGCTGACCGCGTATCATTGTCGTCGGTGTCTGATCCGGCGAATAAATCATGGAGTATGGCCATTGGACCACGCGGCTTGCGACCATACAATAATTCGAAGGGGGAAAAACCCGTCGATGCGTTCGGCAGTTCTCGGTATGCAAAAAGAATAGCGGGGAGTTGTCGATCCCAATCACTCGGTTTGTCGGCCGAAACTCGAGCAAGCATACTTTTCATGGTAGCATTCCAACGTTCACAGCAGCCATTAGACTGTGGGTGGTATGGAGATGTCAACCTTTGTTTAATCCCGACCAATTCCAAGACTTTTTTAAAAAGCTCAGAGGTAAACTGTGGACCTCTGTCCGATAAAATTTCAACCGGAAACCCAAGACGCGAAAAAATAGTAATAAGAGCTTCAGCGACATGATCAGCTGAAATGTCTTTTAGCGGAATGGCCTCTGGCCAACGGGTTGCGTAGTCAATGACAGAAAGTATAAAACGATGTCCTCTGTCTGACTTGTGTAGAGGCCCAACTATATCTACGGCAACGCGCTCAAATGGTCTGGAGACCATAGGCATCTCCTGCAGAGGAGCTCGCGATGCTCTTCCTTTAGGAGTACGTCTCTGACATACGTCACATGTTGATACGAACCGGTTTACATCTGCGTAAATACTGGGCCAAAAAAATTGCGGTAGTATTCGAGACTTAGTTCTGGCCTTTCCCTGGTGACCCGCCAAGGAAGTGACATGCGCGAGACGAATAATGTCGCGACGAAAAGATCTTGGTACTACAAGCTGCATAACGGTCTCTCGCTTACTCCGAAAATTACGATATAATAAGTCATCTTTAATAAGAAACTTAGAGGTATCCGGTGCGGTAGGATCAACCTTAGCAAACAAATGTTTCAATGTGGGATCTGAATGTTGCTCATCATGAAATGCGCTAGACGTTATGTTCACTTCAATAGTAGGATTACTCAATGGACTGTTTGCTCGTCGACTCGATTGTAGGCGTGTTGTCGCACAAGCAACACTCTCATCCTCAGTCCAAATTTCCAAGTTACCGATAGGAAACTTATTTACTTGAGGTACATTCCCTATGATTATATCAGCCACTGGATTAGGCAGTACACATGCGGTAACAATACCTGTGAGAAAAGGTGTATCAATATAAACTTCTGCAAGACGGAATCGCTCTACAGATCCGCCAAAAGTAATACAAGTTACATCCTTGTCCAAAAATTGTGTTGGACGGACTAGTGACTGTCGAACGCCGATAGTCGTGCATCCGGAGTCACGTAGAACAGAAGCGCGAATCGCGTTCACGCGGCCCTGGTAAAATGTTAATTCACCCAGTTCATGTAGGGCGGACATGACTGGAGTAGCCTTTGATTGCGATGAAGATTCAGAATGACCGTCAGTCTCATAAGGTGTAGATTTAACCGAGCAGGCATTTGCGGATTCCACTTTCGCGTTACAAAATCTCTGTATGTGGCCTACCCTATTACACCTAAAACAGATAGTACGATTAGGATCGTTTCCACGATAGGGAAGACTCTGCGGCCTATCATAATCATGATTATTATCAAAATGCACTCGTCGCGGCGGTCCCTGAGGCCGATTATATTGTTGGCCTGGATAGTTGCCACGATAATATGGGCGAGGCTCGTAAAAAGAATAACTCTGGTATCCTCGACGCGGGGATACATTACCTCGATTCGGAAAATCTCTCTGTCTAAAAAAAGGCGGCTCTGATTGAGAGCGCGGATTTGGGGCCTGACGACGAGTCGGCCTTGAACGATCGTGTCCGGTTGGCGCTCCTTTGCCTACGTTGGCATAACACGGTGCTATAGTTGAAGGCTTTGCCAAAGGACGATTTGGGTGGGCGGACGCATAACGTTCCGCGCACGATGTGATTTCTTCAGAGGATGTCGGTGCCCTCTCTTTAAGGTGGGCAACTAAATCGGAATGACATGCCGTATAGATTTGGTCCTTCAAGACCAAATCATAAAGTTGAAGATAATTTCCGGTAGTTACGTTCGCGAGCTCGATCCAGCGATCTAAATAATGTTTCAGTCGATTTACATAAGTTGAAAAATTTTCAGATGGCTCAGGTTTACATGAGCGAAATCTTTGATGAAAGCCAGCTTCGGTATGCTGGAATCGCTTAAGCAGTGCTGTTTTAAGTTTGTCATAATCGTTGGCATCCTCTACTTTGAGGCTATGAAATACCTCTAAAGCCTTACCTGTTAATAAATTAGACAGGCATGAACTGTACATCGCCTGCTGCCATCCGACGCATTTAGCGTGTAGCTCGAACCGATGTAAATATGCGTCGATCCGGTCAAGTTTTTATTGCTCTTCGTCGAGCTGGCCTTACGGCGAAACCCAGTAAGGTGTTTTTAGGATATAATGAAATTAATTTTCTGGGCCATACAATTGCCCACGGCGTTCAGACTCCTGATGACAAGAAGATAACTACCATATTAAAGCTCCAACCACCTCGAACTAAGAAAGAAGTTCGTAGTTTATTGGGCTTTCTTAACTATTATAGGAAATTCATTCCAAATTTTTCTTCGCTTACAGCTCCGTTGTCGGACCTCACAAGAAAGAATTTTCCTAATAAAGTGAAATGGACAACCGAATGTGCTGATACACTTCGTACCGTTCAACAATTGTTTTCCACTTCCCCCATTCTCATACTTCCAGATATAAACCAACTATTTATTGTCCGCACTGATGCGTCGGACAAGGGATTGGGAGCTGTGTTATTACAGGAACGAGACGATACCTTGCGGCCATGTCTATACGCCAGCCGCAAGTTGCTAGATAGGGAATGCCGCTATGCAATTATCGAGCGAGAGTGCCTCGCTATCATTTTTGCTGTAAACGCATTTTCGCGATATCTTCTCATGTCTGAATTTATAATTGAAACGGACCATCGTCCGTTGTTATTCTTAAAGACTAACAGGGCTAAAAATGCTCGATTAACGAGGTGGAGTCTTGCACTCCAGGAATACCGGTTTTTTATCCGGGCTATCCCTGGCGGTGACAATTCCCAAGCTGATATTTTGTCACGTCTCATTTAATTTCCTATTAAAGAGTGTTGTGTCTTGTATTGGGGTTGGATAGTGCTTGTCCCCCTCAATTCTAGACGGTGGATGGATTCACATTTATCTTGTTCATTACTTTATGAACCAGTTTTACAATCCTTTTTTTTGTGAATATCCTCTTTCCACCAGCGTCATTCCTGACTGTGACCTGAACTTCTGGCAAACCTGACGCCCTTGTCAGCGGGTCAATGAGATAGAGACATGGCAAACCAAGCTACCAGAGCTACTGCTGCCATTGGATACCACAGTATTTTAATTAACAATATATTGTGTGTGAATGTGTATATAAGCAGCAATTGTGTGTGTTGACTAGATAATTATGAGCCTATTCCTTCAGTAAGGCTTCATTATTTGATAATAGTTATACTTTAATCCAGCAGTATACAGTGATATACTCATTGTTATTATAGATGTTCCTGAGAATTTTGATTGTGTGCAGTAAGAATGTTTCGATAGACTAGATTCTATAGAACGTGGCATCAATAATTGTTTCCTTTTTGTCCATCCAATATGCACGTTCTTAGTTAGATTTTTCTTCTCAAGCTTAAAACGCATTTTTCTACAGTACTACTTAAGCCCCTACCACAATAACTTTGGGATTTCTTGGATCCTATCGTGTAAATTTTATTTAAAATTTTCACTGGGGTGGGGGATATGTCAGGGTTAGGACTAGAATTGCCGTGCTGGGTCACGGGTTTGTTTATTTCATGTCATCATTGATTTTGGCCAGTGCAAATGTCCTTGAACTATTCCCGTGGACAGTTTGTTTTTGTAACGCTTTTTCTTAGAGATGGAAAGAAAGTGGGGCAAGATAGAACGAATGGATAAATTAACAGTGACGGTGCAGTTTTCGACCCCGTGGTTTGGGTGTACTTTAGCAAGGAAAGACGGGGCGAATAAGGAGTGAATAAATTCGTACATAAAACGTAGAGGGTGTAGTGACTTTAGGAAAGGTTTTGACATCCTAGTTTAACTTTGTCTGTTACTATTAATAGACTGCGAGCTGAGCTCGAAATGGATGCACCAATCAAATTTGAGCAGTTGGCTGGGGATTGCAGAAGATATAAGCGAAGCCATCTTTAGGTTTCTTCACTCCATGCCGAATGTTCCATCTGCGAGGGCGTCGGCTAGATTCAGCCTGAGTGAATCAGAGACTGTTAAAGACATGTCTATGTCCTTGATAGACAATGGAATTATCCACAGCTATTTCCTTCTATTCCCTGATTTCATATCAGGGACTAATCGTAAGTTTCGACACAGAGATTCGACGATGAATGTGAATCTGACCCTAATTTTCCAGTAGAAGTACTACCAAAGGATGCAAGACTATAATGTTTTTTACTTGCAACTAGATCTAGAATGAGTGACTGGTATACACATTTGTAAATTGTAGTTGATGTGTCTGGATGAGGCTGGGAATTGCCAGCCCATCCTAGAGCAGATCTAGATCTATCTTAACTACGTCAGTGTGTCTTGACGGTTTGATCCTTTATAAGCAATTAACTGAGTTAACATTGTCGTCTGAGACATAGGATTATTATTTGTGAGATAGTAGGCAGACCATATTCTGAAAGATAAATAAGTAATAATTACATTGTGAATGAGTTAGTATGATATAATCTCTTAAGAATCTAGAGGAGACTCCTAGTTATGTATTATAGTATTTTCATTTGATGCTGCTGATGTTGTCTTTTAATATGTAAAAGATAGACGAAATTGTTAGGAATTTAAAGTAATAAATTTGTGGCCCTACAAGGTCCTTGATATAACTTACTCGAAATTGTTATTAGTGTATGTGGCATGGTATGGCAGAGTAATTGCTAAAACCTCTCGATAGTTGAAATGCAGTCGAACACGTAATTTTATAATATACCCCACTCGTAACACCTGTACAGCACACAGAAGTAACATTTACAGAAGACTTGAGAAACTGTTATTTATTTTACTTCAGTCATTTGACTATGTCTGCATCCTCAGCGCAATTGTGCTGTCTCAATAGGTCTGATGGAATACATGAAACAAAACTTTCGATGACAAAAAAATGTCAAGGCCTATAGCGTGAATGACAACAAACTTCGTGGGAACAAAGACAATACAGACATAATTATCAGAACAAAGAAATGGGCAATAATGAGTTCCCATGTAAGAATGGTAAACTTACCTCCCTGCCAAATCCACAAGGTGAACTTTGCTTATGATTTCACTGGGTAAATTATCCTCAAATTTGGCCTGGAAGACAAACATTGGAACTTCAGGACAAGAGTATTAAAGCTTCTAGTCTATACATGAAGCTATTAAGAAAAATACAACAATCATTTCAACCATGCCCATTCATGTCCAGGAAATAGATCTGGCTCAGGTTTACCTTGTGAAAAAGGTCTTAGGAAACACTCTGCTATAATTCCTTTATTTCAATCTGGATTTTAACAAATATTAACAGTAATCACAAATTGCTGGTGCACAGCACTGAGCTTGTTTTTTTTTTGTTTTTTTTTAAAGTTTGCAAGATTTCTTTATGGTGAGGAAGAACTTTACTGCTTTCAAAACTATTATTTAAAGGATTTTGACTGTAACAAATATTGTTATTCCTTGTGCAGTGACTGAAAAGAAAAAAAAAAAGAGAAAATGTTATATTATAGATAATATAGATTTGATAACCCTGCATATATGACACACAACCATCCTTATTGACACAGAACTTTGAATCGTTAGATTCCCATTACAACACCTCCAATTACTAGTCTAAAAAGTGATCAGAAACCCCTTGGCGGAGTAAACTGACCAAAACTGCAGCAAAATACACTAAAAGACAAATTAAAACATGATATAGATAAAACAAAAATATTTTCCAAACATTAAACAAAGAATTTGTTTTTCACTCTGAAAAAGGCCTCCTTTGGCATAAATTTTGAGACACAACTGCTATGTGAAATACAAGAGTGCGTTATGTCGGGTTACCAAAATTAGTATGTAGGAATCGAATGCATTAATTTTCATCACAAAATATTTCATCCCAACCACATTTTTCAAACTACTGAAAAAAAGAAACGTGAATCCTACCTGACTGAAGGTAACTGTTACAATGGCATGACTGCGACTGCTGTGTTCGTGCATGTGTGTGGCTGCTGTTGATCTGTAAACAACACCAAACAAGTATAAATTATACTGTATCTATAACAATATTGGGCTGCAAAGGCTTCATTAATGGAGTGCTGTTATATTTTGTTCGGTGACCAAAGTTTAAGGAAAAACTAATGGACGATCTTGTTTCATCTTGCACAAAAAGACACGAAGGTGTTGATGATAAGAGTCCCATGGAGTAAATCCCTACACAAGAGCACATTTAGAGATTAAATGCTTAATCCTGGCAAGAAAAGTAAACTGGTCACTTGAAATTTAGTCACTGATAGTGTTCTGGAGGTTTGTTTTACATTATCTCATGGCATCAGACAGCATTGTGACATTATATATGCCCATATGCGTCATTACACCTGTGTGTGTACAGTTTAATACTGAAATCAGTAAGTGGTAAAATCCAACCGCTAATGCCCCCTCCCGAGCCTTATCCTTCCCTTCAACTAGTAATACATGTATCAATGCACCAGTCCACCTCTTTTTAATTTGTTTGCTTGATTTCCTCTTCTGTAATTCTACAAAACAATTCCTCAACCAGATTTAACTTTGATTGCTTTAATGTATATTTCAAAAGTTCATTGTTGAGTTTCTTAAAATATTAAAGCCATGTGAGATTACTTACTTTTACTCTTAATTTCGCATGTCCTCATGACCTACCTGTTTTCATTTCCTTTCTCCAACCAGGCTTGAATCTCACGGTAATCTTTGACAACATGTTTTGACAGATCTTTAAGGGGGAAAAAACAAGAAACAGCTGATGGTCACTTCGCATTTACCGGTATATATAAGATCATTTTCGCTAGAGACATTGACAAAAATAAAGGCAGTTCAACAAGACTGGGGTAAAGGTGGGCAACATTCACTACCAACCAAACAAATACATCCGCATACATTTTCCGTGCTCCTCCACTCCACCTTGTAATGTATTCACATGAATCCATTTAGATCCATTTACTCATAACTCAACTACATGTATTGAAATAGAAAATTGGCAAAAAGAAAGTTGTATGTAGCAAAGCCTGGTGTAAGAAATAATACCCAAATGACGCAATAAAACGCAAAGAAAAGGGGAAAACAGAAAATGCCAATATTTTGATTAAAACCTTTCTCAAGGACAAAAAAAAAAAAAAGGGAAAAATACAACAACAGGAAAAAAAAAAGGAAAATTAAACTTACGCCAGGCATAAAACTTACAACTTTTTCTTTTTGCCAATTTTGTCTTTGCTTTAAGCTTTGCTGCGAACCCACAGCTTTTCTGTGGTTTTTATAATACATGTATTGCAGCTGTAAATATTGCTTCTCCCCACCAGGCAGCATTTCAAAACTGATCTCTCAGAATTTTTCTTTACCTTGCTTTCAAAACTGAAACAGAACTCTTAATTAAATAATAAATGACAAAAAAATGGAATATATTTGAAATGATCCCATCTGACCACAGACACAAAGCTATATGGACCAGGTAAAGCCATGATTGTCCTGACCTTGTACATATGGTCCCAGCTTAGGATGTTCCCTGACTTTGAGTGTGTATCTCTCATGCTTTTTCCTCTTGCTTTTCTTTGGTCTTTGCAGCAAATCTCGGACTCGTTCATTGTAGATTTCCAGGTAGCTGTCCACAGAAAAAGATTTAAAATGTGATAATTTCAGTAGTTTTTATCCTTTTTTCTGCCAGCTACTCGGTGACTGGTTTAGGTAACAGAAGATAATTATGTTATACGAATTTAAACTGTGAGCTGTTACAACAGGATGTCTTCTTACATGTGTCTGTAAGCTGCTACAATAGAATATCTTCTTACATATAATTATGTCTTCTTCTAATCCATTCCTCGTAATATTCTAATATTTCAAATCTCATTCCTTGTTTTTTTTCAAAATGACCTTCTTCTAATTTCTCATTTTCTTTCCCTCATCATACCCACCCCCCCCCCCCTTTTATCACAATTAAAATCCTCCCTTTCCTCTTCATATTTTCCTACCATCTCATCTCCCCCTCTGAAATTTGAAAAGAAAAAAGAAAAAAAGACAAACAAACAAAAGATGTTCTTTGAGAGGTTAAAAACTTATTTTGCCTCACTAAAGTTGCTCCGTACCTGATCTCTATTCTAAAAGTGGTGTTTTCCTCAGGAGGGCAGTCATCAATGTGGCTGAAAAGTGCCTGAAATGGACCAAATTCTAGTTCAAGACTTAACTTTTGAATATATATATAATGAATGAATTTAATGATTTCATACACATTTCACCCATCAGGTGTGGTCATTCATGAATCATCAAGCAGTGTACACAAGTAGTCCATCCATACCAATAATCTAAAAGGCCAGAAATCAAATTATTTACATTGGAATATTAACTGTGTAATAATAATGATCAAATTATTACTCTGACGTACATTTCGTTACAACTAAGGTCAGGATGTTCAATCGACAGCTACATCTGGGAGCTTCAAAATTACAGGAATAGTTCTTAAAATACTTAAAATAAAGACAGGAATAGGTCTTTAAATAGTTAAAATAAAGACAGGAATAGGTCTTTAAATAGTTAAAATAAAGACAGGGATAGGTCTTTAAATAGTTAAAATAAAGACAGGAATAGGTCTTTAAATAGTTAAAATAAAGACAGGAATAGGTCTTAAAAACAGGAATAGGTCTTTAAACACAGGAAAAGGTCTTAAATTACTATTTGTTGGAACCATAAATGAGTTCAGTCTGGAAAAAGGTCTAGGGTCCCTCCGTCACCGTCATGATGCAGCTTTGCAGTCTAGTTATGAATGTCATCAGTAAGGTAAAAAAAAAAAAAAGGGGGGGGGGGGACTATAGCGTCATTTTCCGAAAAAGAAATGGCTACTGAGGGTGATCTGTCAGTATCCATGCATTGTATATCCTTGAATAATATCCAGGCAAACGGACACTGTCCTGTCCAGTTGAGAACTTACGGGGGGGGGGGGGGGGACGCCAGGGTATTACAACGGGAGTAAGCAGGATCATGCCAACGCCCTAGAAATTGTGTCTTTAGATCTGGTTAACTTTTACCCTGCCACCCCTACCCCCCCCCCCCCAACACACACACCTCCCGCTGTCCATACCTATAGACCGAACACTTATCACAGCTAAACACCTTTAGCCTGACTAGCTGCATTAGAAACACCTATAGGTTTTTATCTCACTCGGCAATAGATTTTATTCTATAGGCAGCCCAAAGAATGCTGGAATTCTTTACGGAGGCTTTGTGCTCGCTCAACTTGCCAGCTGCGTGTCGCTTTCAAATGTCCCTCCTGTCCGTTCACGTTGCATTCATAATTATTAGAAAGACATTTATTATGGATCCTCGGAGATAGAAGACATTACTTCTTAACCCACACGCAAGAAGAAATGGGAATGTGTATGTGAATTATAAAACGAAAAGCGCGATAATTGATAGACAGATTAGTCCATCTTTCATAACTTTACAAGTGTAAATGACAAAGTAGATAGATGTAAGTTTTTTGTTTTTTTTTAAGAAGAAAAAATATTTTTATGAAGGCATTCTGGTAAATTCATTCCGTCATAGGTCAGTGATAATCTCTACAAATTAAAGGTCATCCTTCTTCTTATTCCTCTTCTTCTATCATTTTACTTTCACGGCCCGAAACGGTGTCCTTTAATGACATTTTATTGCTTTACACAATTATCTTGCTTTTACTCTGTTACTGCCTTTCAGCCAGTTAAATCAGTGAATATTTCAACAGATGAACCAATGAAATCAGTTTTCCAGAAATGTATACTTTGCTGGAGATGCCAGGTGAATGCAGGTTTCAAATGCCAAATTTATGAGATAATCACTTCCACTGCAAAAGTATGTGGCGAGACACAAGGATTCTCCTTAGCGGCATTAGGGTTAACAAAACAGCCTTGAACAAATAGCGGGGATAACAACTTAAATAAAACACAGAGGCTGTTGAAATTTCTATCCTTCTTTAACCCTGAGCGCCCCAGGATACCATATTTCGCGGTACAGAGCAAAATTGTTGTATCTCCAGGTTTATGAATTGGGGTTCATAACGGCAATATTGTAATATTACTAATAATGACAAACTGCTCCTTACAATTTGTATCGTTATTCCGCTATCTTTAACCACTTCCGCTATCTTTAACCAGTTCCAAGTTACAGAGAAGCAGTATTGTTGTATCTCCCTTAAATATGAGATCACTGAGAGCAATATTGTGGTATTTCCGAGTAAGCTCCCATTATTTATAAACCTGGAGATACAACAATTTTGCTCTATACCCGCGATTTGGAACACCTCCCTTGGGGTCTCATGTTCTACATTTTCTACAATTTCTAATTTCTCCAGAAATCATTCGGCCTGGTGATAATGGCCTTTCCTTCTTTCTGATTTTCCTTCTTCTCATGTATTTTTATTAAATTTTGTGGTTTTCAGAGTTTTTACGACAAGGAACTTTATGTCTGGGCACTACAGGGTTAAACATCGTGGGATAATATAACTGATGATGAGACGCGTCTCAGATCACGACAGCATAATCCGAGTGGCAAAAAAAAAATAAATCAAAAATGAACCGGGGGAGGGGGGGGGGGGGCAGGTGTAAAATGAATCCGCTAGAGATGGGATTAGAGACGCCTACACTCTAATCATTAGAGTGTAGAAATATGAGAGGTTCTTTTCCTGTTCTCTTTCATTGCGTGGCATTCAACGCACACACCCTCAATCTCAGCTGTAAAAGCTTGCAATGGTTTGGCTGGGATTGGATCTCTGATCAATGCAAAGAAACTACGGTACTTTTCACGTGAATTCAATCACTTTCAATAGAGGCTCAAAGCGATGGTTTGCCTGATTCAACATTTGTAATAGGACAGCCATGTACTAATGCCTGATTTACAGCGAAGATACAAATATAAACAGAGTTTCATGGCAACACAGCGTTAGGTGTGGTCAAGTTAAAGTGTTGCAAGTATTAAATAAGAGGTTAAAAGGTTAACGGTAGCAGTAAGAGACCCGAATATTACCCGGGTGCTCCTCTTTCCTGACAGGACAGTCTTTGCGACTGTCTAGCTCAGGGATCACCAAACTTTAGCGTCTTGTTTACCCATGGCAACTGTTCGAACGTTTTGTTCAGAAATTTGAGTTTACACTTCTACCATAATAAAGCAAGCGACAAAGGGGAGGTACCAATCTATAATTAGCAAATTTATCCCATGGGGTCAAATTTACCCCAGCTTGGGAACTCCCTGGTTTTGCTAGAACAACTGAGTGTTGATCATAATAAATAAAATATCTATGCGAAAAACTATTATATACAAGCGCTGTCTGACATACACATGTGTTATTTCATACCACGCAGACTTTTCAGTACCCTCAGTAGACCCTGTACTCTTTCCTTCTATGGACATATCTCTTTCATAATATTTGAAGACATGTTGACTATCGATAAGGACCTACAGGCAAGGTGGTGTAATCAGCATGACCGAGACCCTCAGACTTCACTCTTAAATTTCACTTCGTCTCCCCTCCCAACCCCCAACTCCGCTGCCACAAGTGCCACTAATGCCAGCGCCCCCCCCCCCCCAACTTCCCAAACAATGCCCCTATCTGGCCATAGAGATTAGGGTTTCACCTCCAGCTATCAGATGACCACCATCATCGAGTGGCTGGAATCCGATCATGTTTGCATGACTTGCCAAGTTCTACACCGTGGATGTAACACCACAATTTAGGCATTTCTAATGTTCTGGGCATAAAACAGTTCGGGGATTTCTGTGGGAGAAGTTTTCTCTCTCTCTCTCTCTCTCTCTCTCTCTCTCTCTCTCTCTCTCTCACACACACACACACACACACACACACACACACACACACACACACACAGCCAGCTCTGAACAATGGCAGTCTTAAACATATCATTACAGGTTACTGGAAAAACTAAGCCTAAACTACTGCCATGTTTCGGGAAAAAGCCTTCTCGCTAATCTAGGTCACTCTTTAGCATAATTTTATAATAATGCTTTATCTTTCACATCTGATTCATAATTTCATACAAATAATAGTATTTTTTTGTCATCGCAAAATTGGGAAATCGAACAAAGAATAAAATGGGGCATAACCTTAAATGTTTTTGTGTCTCTTGTAAAGTCTTATCTTCATTGCGTACGGTCTTTTTCCGTAACATTGCAGATTAGCTCAACGTTCTCGTTCCCTCCTAGCATGAATGCCAAATAGCCAACGTCCGTGTCAAACTCTTTGATTTTCTATCTATCTCTGGATAACAGGACAAGACCATTGACCTCATAAAGTATAACACACTACAGATCATTTATCGTGTGTTGTTTGCCTTAATATTACAAGGCCTGGCCTGTCCAGCCTCAAGTGGGTCTGAAGTGTGTTGCTGGCTATGACTTTCTCTTCCTCCTAACTGTAATCATGGGCGGATCCGCGGAAACAAGAGAGATCGATCTCTCCATTGGATAATTGGACCCGTTCGTATGAGAGGCAATGTTAACCCTCTGGGGTTGGGGTGGGGGCAGAGATTACCAGGTGATTGTTTCAATATTCGTTCCTTTCTTTTTATATTCTGTAAGACTCCGAGTGAGCTATGCCACTTCTCGCCAAAAAGATTGCAAACGACTCCAACAAAGAAGTGAGCTTTGTGTCAAGATTAAGTGAGGTTCCCATTACAATTTTAAGAAATATACATATAAGCTTACATTAAAATTTATAAAGACTGGTCAGAATGAACACTAAGGTGTCTTGAAAAAAAGGATGTTTGGCTCAAGGGAGAAACAATAGACGTTCAAGGCACACTTTGTTCAAGCCTTATATGAGCCTAACATTTCTATTTTATGTGACTTTTACTGCTGGCCGCACACAAAGGATTCTCTATTTCCATGCGCATTTGCTTTTCCTGGCTTTTTAGCAGCTTACAATGACATTACAATGTTGGAGTTTGAACCACAGTGCCAGCCAGTCCCGATTACATGTAAACGAGACTAAAAAAAAAAAAAAGAAAACTAGGGCCAATATGAGACATGAACTCCTCACCCAAATCATTTTCCCAGCGTCAAATGCCAGCAATCACCAATAATATATTTTTCATTGTTGCCAGTGAGTACATTAGAATATTGCGCAAAAACTGCAATCAGCACAATAGAGAAACATGATTTGGCACTTAGCCCTAGCAACCTATACCATTTTGTAAACAAACAGCGCTTCAATAAAAGCGAAAGTGTTACGCGACCATATTCTCGGAACAGACCTCTATAAACGGAAAGTTTTTTTTGTTTTTTTTGTTATACGCTCGTAAGCAACATGAAGGGACTTGACCTGGGCGTTCGCAATATTTCATTTTATGTTTATTGATTTGATTTTCACACTGTGTCTGGTATTGAACACCACCCAAAATATCCAAAGAATGATTCGATCGTCACCGAAAGGTGTGGTTCTTTTCGCCTTCTTTCTGTATCATTCCATCATTTCATTGTGTGTCTAATGTGGCCCGTGAAAGTGCTTTTCATTAATGAAATGTAAAAATCCATTCACCAGGCTCAACATTATTTGTTCTTCCTTATTTTCTTCATAAAGCAGGCCAAAGTACATTTTCTACAGCCAATACCAGCTACTCTTCCTTGCTTCAAATAGTGTACGTCATACAACCTTGCCTTGTCCTTTTTGTAAACTTTTAAGAAGGAGGACTTTCTGGGTGGGTGTGGGTGGGTGTGGGGATGCTGTTTGCAAAATCCTCCCTCGGGAAGATATAAGAAAACTATACAGTAATTTCTAACGGAAATAACAATAAAATAAGCCGTCACAAGCTTTTCTGAAAGTATGTATGTACACGAACCACGTGTCAGAAACATTCAACGTAGAAAGAGGAGTGAGACAGGGAGATCCAATATCACCTAAACTATTTACAGCAGCAATAGAAGAAATCTTCAAATCATCAGGTCTGGAACTTGGAATAAATATTGATGGAGAACAGCTGAAAGACCTTAGGTTCGCAGACGATGTGGCGCTGTGCACGGGAGACACAAAGCAGATGGAGAAGAACCTGAACATACTAAACAAACACAGTAAAAAGATCGGACTGAAGATACACAAAGACAAAACGAAATATATGACAAATTATGAAACAGATGAAGATATAAAAGTGGAAAATAAAGTAATTGAAAGAGTAAACCAATACAAATACCTTGACCAAACAATTCAAATGGAAAATCAAACAAGCTGTGAAGTGAGTGCAAGAGTAAGAGCAGGATGGAGCTGCTTTGGAAGGTACAGAGAAATTTTCCAAAATAAAGACATACCAATATCCCTCAAGAGAAAAGTGTTCAACCAATGCGTAATCCCCACGATCACATATGGATGCCAGACATGGACCATGTCAAGACAGATCACCACGAAACTAAGAACCACCCAAAGAGCAATGGAAAGAAAAATGCTAAACATAAAGCTACAAGACAAAGTACCACACACGGAAATACGAAAACAAACAAATGTTACGGACTTGGTGAAAATGGCTCTCAGATTAAAATGGAGATGGGCAGGACACCTAGCCAGGACACAAGATAACAGATGGACAAAAAGATGCACAGAGTGGAGACCGAGGACGGGGAGAAGATCACGAGGACGGCCAGTAGGACGATGGAGAGACGACATCACAAGAACAGAGGGTGCGACCTGGACAAGGAGTGCGCAAGATCGAAGCAAATGGAAGGCATTGTCAGAGGGCTACATCCTGCAGTGGAGGGACAACGCCTAGGTTCAAGGTTCAAGGTTCATGTATGATTATATTATATTTTTCTCTACTTGTTTTTCCTCAGATTCTTATCCAGCGGCCTCGTGTATGCCGCAGTCTCACCAAGAAAACTCGTGTGCGAACGTGTCAAATTAAGTCGTGTACGTACGTGTCCACACGCACACGAGCAAAATTCGCACAAGAGCTGACACGTTCGTGCACGAGCCCACGCGTGCCCACACGACTCGCACACGAATAACCTTCGCCCCCTCCCGCCAGGACTGATTTGAGGCCCAAATTGCACAATTCGCACACGAGTTGTGCTATACTCGCACGAACTGTGGAGGAGGAGGACAAATGTATAAAAGCGGGAGCCAAGCGAAATAACACAAGCAGGCCCTATATATAGGGTAGTCTCATTGTACTCGTGCGCGAGTCGACACGAACGTGTGGGCTTGTGTCAACACGCACGAGTAGGCTGCCACGTACGCGTGAGCTCGTGTGCGAATTTTTCACATTCCTGAGTGGATGCGCGCGCATCAGTTTGGTGCGTGCTGACACGAACCCAGGCGAACGCCTCCGCTCGCATGTCAAGAAATCGCACACGACTTGCCGAAAAAATAAGGCTGGAACTATTTTTCTGCAGCTAGGCACGAGTTTGACACGAGTTGGTGTGTGAGGGCCAAAACACGTGTCAAAACACGCCTCAGCACGCACGAGCTTCATAATTATCAAAATCGCATGCGAGTTTTCTTGGTGAGACTGCGGCATTACAAATAGTTCAGAAGTTCATTAACATAGCAAGTTACTGTGATGTGAAAGTGGGGGAGGGAGGGGTGCCTGATATTTCCACATGCCCGAGCACGAAATAATTAACCCTAACAAAACAGTGATTATCACTTAACTCTTAACACTGTGAATCGATACTTTGATGGTGCAAAAAAAAAAAAAAATGTCCTAGAGCTATCAAAAACAGTTAACGTGAGTGATTTCTGGGGTGAAGATATATACAAAACGTGAGCATAAACATTAGGTGTATGGAGGGGGGGGGGGGAAGAGGGAAGTACGCTATCAAGCTTTCAAGCTTACGTGCTGGGAAAAGGGGCGGATTTCAATATATTTTAATCGAACAGAATTTGTCTAACATTGAGCAATATGTAGGCTAACCGACAATGAAACCAGTCGTGTGCTCACACTGACTTGCGTGTCTTTGCGAAAACATAAATTGAGGTCATTTTAACATTTTGCAACATGTTCGTTGTTGTTTTACTTCTCATGATATAGTATGTTTTTGATTAAGCCCGCTGTCTTGTTGAGTGTGCACGTTAAATACCCAGAGAAAGTAAGGTACAAATCGTCATAGTTTGTCATATCTTGAATTGCAGAAAATGAAATTGATATACGTGCGTGACCAATAGCTTGTCTCTCTCTCTCTCTCTCGCTCTCTCTCTCTCTCTCTCTCTCTCTCTCTCTCTCTCTCTCTCTATCTATCTATCTATCTATCTATCTATCTATCTATCTATCTATCTATCTATCTATCTATCTATCTATCTCTTTTCCCCCACGCTCTCTCTCTCTCTTCCATCCAGCTACTCATCCGTCCATCCATCTGTCCTCCGTCCGTGTCTCTGCCCGCCCGTCCGTTCGTCTGTCTGTCTGACTGTCTGACTGTCTGTCTGTCTATATTAATTTTAATATCTCTCCCTCTATATTTCTCTACTATAATGTCAAATCCAATTGCTTTATTTCTCATCGGTCAAACGGTCTTACCTCACAAATTCTTGGCGTAATTCCAACTTCATCCTGAAAAGTAATAAATAAATACAAATTTAGTGGGTAAAAATGTATCAAAATCCACAGCTGGTTTCACCTTATTCAACTGGTCATTCACCCCTGGAGGATGTCCAGATTTGCTTCACAAAAAAATGCCAAATCTGTATTCTCTAACTGTTCGGATATCCTAACCAATGTCTGTAACTCTCAACGAACAAAAAAAAATAATTATGAGACGGAAAAATCTTAACACGTAAATTATACATAAAAAGACATCACTTCTATCTTGAACCAGCATTCCAAGGATCACATCCATTGTCCAACAAATTAATTAAAAATGAGTCACATTTTTCAGCGATTGGTCGCATTACATTTTGGCCCAGATTTCCTCACTATATAGGTCATACACTTTACTCAGCAAAGTAACATAACCGCGAACAAGTCAAAGGCAGACAGCACCAAGGGAGTTTGAAAAACCTCAGAAAGAAAAATAAATGAGAAAACTTACATCATATCCCATCATTGTGTAGGTCTTCCCCGTGCCCGTTTGACCGTAGGCAAACAAACAAGCATTGTAGCCTTCACACGCAGCCTGTAAAACTTCTGTGCCCATGTCCTGATAGATCTGGGGATAAAGATCACATTTCCAGTGTCAGAGCATTAATTTATCAAAATCATTCAAGATCTTCTGAACAAGTTGAGGTTTAATGAGGACAAATATCTCATGGACAAAAATTCCAATTTCAGATAGCTCATGACTCAAATCTTTCACCTATGTCGCCCTGCCTTTGTTTTGGTGCATTTTCTTCTTCAATAGCAAAGTCTAAAGAAGACTCGAATAGTCTCCCCCACCTTTCTTCCCATGACATGATAATGCGATAATCTCAGGAACTGGCAAAATGCCAATATTCACTGACCCTATTATCACCTTTAAGCTTTTAAATTGGTTCACTTTTCAAGGCTATACTACCAGAGTTAATGAAGTCGGCTATCCAGAAATATGAACGTTCTTTACTGGGGGTTTCCTGACCATTACAAGCCCCAGGGCCAATTTCATACACTGTGGCTTGTAGCTCGTGAAAGCCCAGCTGCACCGCCGCTATCTCTAGAAAACACAGAACGCTCCCCGCCTTTTCCTCGTATCTTCGTTATATCTCAGAATGGATGTCCTCAGACCTTTTCCACGTGTAAACATGAGACAATGTTTTGACTTTGTTTCACCCTGTAAATGTCTTGTTTTCTGCACATTAAACCGTTTTTCCTGACAAGAGAAACATTTCTGTGCGGAACACACACAAGTAGACAGGATATTGATGAATCCGTTCTTTTCCTGATTTCTAACCGATAAAATCTCCATTGCTCTTTCACGCATACACGCTGAACACGAGACCAATTTAAAGCCAAGCATAGTGGCTTTTGTAAATACTTCCATTAAAGGCATAACAATTTGAAAGAGGAAAACACGCACGAACATATATAGTGTTCAATATTTCCCGCCTTAAAGCTGGATTTGAATCCATGTGGGAAACAAGTATCCAGTTCTTGATTACCTATCCATCACACCAGATCTACTTATTTATTCTGTTTAATTATTTATTTATTTATTTATTCTTTATTTTCTTATAATCTATTTCTGTTTATTAATTTCAGTTAACTAGATTCCCGATTCTTTCGCCCTTAATGGTTTTTCCTTAAACTTAAGCAGTTTGTTCAAATGATTTCATATAAAACAAGTACGGTCTGGACGAAACAAAACAATGTTTTGAGCAAATTTGTACAATCTGGGGGGAAAGACCTCTCAGGTATGTGTAGACAAACACTTCCTATTTGTGTCCAAAAACACCTGTCAGAGGTGTGGACATAAACACCTCTTTATTCCCACATAGCCATCAATACAATGTCCCCTCGCTCACGAAAGCTAACATTCGGCCACTTGGCGGCCAGGTGAACTTTCACTGACTATAACCTAAACACTTTAAAGCGTTGACACTTTCTGCGTGATGACAAGGTCCTTTTGTTATGAAATGGTCCTTTTGTGTGTATCCAGTCCTTGACTTGCATTACTCTGAACATAAAACACTTATCTTTCTGATTATTCATTGTCTTTACGTATCAACTGCGACTTCAGCAACATACTCAAAATTCCTACTTTACGAGCTACGGATCCGCAGACTCAGTTATATCATACAACTCCTTTATCACAGATTTTTCAGCATTTACCTAACACTTGTGGACAGGAAAAATGATAGCGTTGTCGTTCCCGTCTCATGCAAGAAGGAGGGAGGAAGGAAGAGAGTGAGAGAGAGAGAGAGCGAGAGAAGAGAGAGAGAGAAAGTTGAGACAGAGAGAAACTGAGAGAATAATGATAGAAAGAGAGGAGAGAGAGAGAGATACCAGTGAATGTGTGTGTGTGGGAGAGAGAGAAAGCGAGAGTGGGAGAGAGAGAAAAGAGAGATGTGGGGGGAAGATAAGAAGAACGAAGATTCTATCACTGAATGACTGGGAACAAATTGATTAAATGTTGTTTTTTTAACTTTGTTTATTAAGGTATGTAATTAATCTTCAATAAACCATCCATCCAAAATCTTGCAAAGCTGTACAACTACCCGTTGGATATGAGGCTGGCATAATATACAATGTGTAACGGGTATCTGCTGTTTCTGGGCTGTTCAGATGTCTGGATTCTGCCGCTAAGTGGCGTGTTTGCCCTTCTCCGACCTTCGGCCTCCAATCCCTGCAGCTCAACCTAGGTCCTAGAATGCCATCGTCTTTATCTTATCGTATATAAGAAATCAAACTGCCAAATAAAGCATGTTTATGAATAAACTATGAGTCTCCGTGTGTATTGTTATATGCCTGGGGATTTGCAGCTCAAGCCATTCTGCCTTATATCCCTAGCTTTGAATTCTGGTCTGTGTGTTGTGAAAAAGAACGAGTAGATTACGGGACTGAGAACTGACACAATTAAAGCTCAAGCAAGAGATTTAACTTTGATCCCCAGTATGAAAAGTCTGAAATTAATATTCTTCGTCTATCCCGTCCAGTCAGGCGTTTTAGTGCTGTGCTATACACCCAAATATATACAAACACACATGGTAAACTAAAATGGCTACAAGAAACAATTCATAATAATTCGTAAGAGTGTACGTCTTCTAAAAGGTCGAATTCAAAAGATGAGATTAATTACAAACGTGCTCTTCTGCTAAGAGCAGTTGTATCTTTATAATAGATATTGTTGCTAAGAGTGGTGGTATCTTCATAACAGATACTCCTATGTAGGAATGTTATGGTGAAGTCTTCACATCGGATACACTAATGAATGGGGCGATATCCTTACTGCGATGGCTTCAGTGAGTGGGCAGTAGATGGTGGTGGTTGGGGGAGGGGTGGACAGCCTTTTGATCACGGACATGGCTGGACAATACATGAAATGGACTGATTAAGCCTGCTTGTCCAATCTTATTGCTAATAATGGTTAACATGTCAGATAAAACTACACAAGAATGCCAGTCTGAAGGGTACTTGTCTCGTGGCCCAAAAACCGAGATAGCCTTGAAAAATGCTACACGCAGATTGCACTAAATTATTCACTCTGTCACATTTCGCTATCATACCACTGAGACGGGACAAAGTCTTGTCTTTTCCACTTATCCCCCCCCCCCACACACACACACACACACACACACTCCACTTCCCAGTCCGGCCCCGTGGAAAAGTTCGGTGTAGTACAAACATATTTATTAAGAAATCCACTGTATCATAGTATAACAATTAACAACAGCTCCAAAAACAAGTCTGAAAAGCCTGCCATTAGCTGCCAAAGCTGAAAGCTAATCAACATAGTGAACGAAGTATATATATATATTTTTTAAATAATAAAAGCTGATATGTATTTGTTTTGAATTGGCCCATCGTTATGTACATTATTTTACAATAATGCTTTCTTTCCTTCCAACCAAGGATAGCAGCAAAATTACGTTCTCTACGACAGAAAAGGAATGATCGATAGATTGATCCGCAGGAAAATCAAAGTAACTTTTTTTAAACATCTGTATTGGACTTGAATCACTGACGTGTAACCCTGCCAGTGAAACTGGAGAGTTTTGCAATTTGGCACCGATGCGGTTTGGTTCATCTTACAGCTTTCACACGGTCTGCTGGAGACACGTGTTAACTGGAGCTTCTATTTCATTAAAAGGCGAGCGAAGTGAGACTGCCAGATCAATAATGAATGGCTTTGAATAGGTGCGAAATGGAAGGCGGGGTGTTCGGTGAACCGTGCTAGATAAGTTGTATTGGTGCCACCAAGTTCTACAGCTGCAAAACTTGCGCAGAATATCTTAAGGTTTAATACAAAAACTTCCTGCATTTGAGAGCTAAGCAACCCTCCAAAGCCTGCATTATTCAAGGACGATTAAGGGTTATTTATAAGCTTCTGTCGATATACAATATATTATAATGGCGCCGTACAAAACGTTTGTTGAGCCAGGGTGATAAATATCCTTCTTCTTCAGAGTTTGTGTTCTGTCGTTGACGTCTCTCCCTCCTTCAGCAACGCGAGTTAAGAGAAGCTAGCACAATTGTGTCCAAGTACTTGATCTGTCAACTGATAAGGGTGAGGAGTTGACGCTTATGAAAAAAAAATCTAAATACTGAAGACCTTTTCTCTTATACGTGTTTATGACATTGGACGACATAAATGTGTTCTACAGCTATCAAACACGATGGTACTGGCTCGGTGCCCAAAAGGGTTGAATTCAAAACTGTCAACATCTCATTGACATGATTTGTGAAATGGCAGGCGCAGTAATAATAATAATAATAAAATATATTGCATTTATATAGCGCCCAACCCCGTCGATGACAAGCTCTGGGCGCTTTAACAAACTCTTACACACACACGCACACACGCATACACAAAAGAAATTCAAAAATATTTACTCTTGTTGCTGCCGAAAAACACCTAGCCTAGTTTGTCTGAAAGAAATGGGTCTTCAGATGGCAAGTATTGGTCTATTATCATTTAAAACCTTGTAAAAGCATAGATCAGTGTCCTTGCCTTGTCTTAAGAAATCTGAATTATGACCAAGAGTTTAAATAAAGAAAAGCTGATAAATGTTTTGTATTGAGGCGTATTGTTTGGACCTGCCATTCACGATTTAGTTATTAGTACCATGTGTTACATTTTTTTCTGTTTCCTTTTTGCCTTCCTCTCTCTCTCTTGTCTTTTCCTCCTCTCTCCCCCATCGCCACCAGCGACTAGTACAAATAAGTCTATACGAAATGCGCCATAAATCTTCCTTTGATGTAACACGTTTTATAATTCTTCACTGGCTCCAATCTACCTTTCCGTCTCTTTCTCCTGCCAACACAGTACTGTCTTTTGATATCACTGATGCTTCCCCCCCCCCCCCCGCCCCCGAGTCTCCGGGTTTTGCAATATAAACATTAGGTACAGACCTATCTAAGCTTTTATATAAATCGACCTCTATCTACTACGGGATTGTTTAGTAACTAAAATATCGGAAGATTTGTATAGATCGGCGGCACCCATTGAAAGATAATCTTAGACAGGCAAACATTCGCGATAGATTTGGTTGATCGGTTGACATAACGGGGTTTTCGGTCATTTTCTATCCCATGGGTGTCCCTTGGTAAGGACACCCATTTCAAGAAGCCAGGACACCATTGTAAGAGATAGATATACATGAACACCTGAGGACAAGAAACAGTTTGTTGGAATGTCACACGAAACTAAAAAGATTTTGGTCGGCTTGGTGTGTCTCCATCATGTTATTTATTACAATATTCTGCCACTGCGAAGGAATGCGATTTTGACCAGTTATAAACATGCTTTACTGTAAGTGTCCTATTAGGGCGCCAAAACAAAACCACTGTAGGTTTGGTGCAAAAAAAAAAAAAAAATGAGCTGGAAATATGTTCTAGAGATTCGCGAGCAAACTTTTTCATGTTTCGTCTCTTTCTTGCTTCTGTCAGCTAAAATTCTTTTGTATGAAACAATGTATTTCCAACCATGCCAAACCGCTGGGTCTCTTTGCCAGGTTTTGCATTAATTAAATAATATTTTCCGAGAAGAACAAGGGGAAGGATGGTGGAGAGAGAATTACCTCGCCGTCACTAACTCTGAGTTCACCGTTTCCCATATTGCCAGAGAATCAGCCGTCTTCGTAATTATACGTGCAAGTATGTTATGTTCTTGGGTTTGTCTATAGTGTCCGGTGTACAAGACGGATAGAGCTGTAGGATGAAGGGGTGGGGCCAACAAGGACCTATAAGTTGCCAGGTTAAAAAAAGAGAGAGAGAGAGAGAGTGAAACCACATTCTTTTCAAATGAGAGTGAGTCGAGAGAGAGAATATCCGCTAATGCGAGAGCAAGATTTTGTGACCTCTGATACAATATGCATTATTTTTTTTTAAGCGTGTAAAAGTTCAGATTATGAGATACGACAAATGAAGCGTGCCTAACTGGGCCGTCCAGTTCTGGCGGTGACCAGCGTCAATAAGGTTTGATTACCTGTTTCCCTATCGTTTCTGCACCAGGCCAGTGACGGTGGTGACAGGGGACACTTACTGGTAATCAAATCACCAGGGCGCCTTACTTGACACACAAGCCTAACAAATCATGAACCTACTGTATATCAGAGACTGTAGCGAGCAACAGAGTGCAGGAAACACGCAACATGTTTTAGAAACTAATGCCGATATAGAACTTAGAGCGGTTCAGTTGTGGTACACTGGAACATAGTGACAGGAAAACTTTCATATAAAACATGAATCACAAAAAGTTATATCGGTGTCCAAGCTGCTAGATAAAAGTGACCTGCTCTGGTAAATTTGATAGCACAGCAGATTCTCCATACATGTCTTTATAAATCAACCAAAATAACCAAACTTACCAAGGCCATTCAAAACTAATTGGATTATTTCAAAATGTTCCAATGAATTATGATCAAAAGCCTTTTCTGTGCAAGTTTTGTATAACGTTTCATGGATACTTGTAGCGTTCAGGCTGCCGTCCACCATGACGTGTTCAATGGGACTGCCTGAAGGCTTTCGTAATGTTCGGCAAGAATCAAGAAGCCCCGTCATCCATATTACTTGACTGCCACGTTTTCATATTTCAAAACGTTTGTATTCAAATGATAAAATCATCAATTTTTGTCATTACCAGTTAAGTAAAGCCTGCTGTATACCTAGGTAGGATTGGACAATGTGCACAACAAACGTGTAATCTTCTTTCAAATTTAATGTTACTTGCAATGGATATGGGCCAAATTATGTGAGTGTATAATAATATTGGTATGAATGCGTGAGCGTGAGTTCTTGTTATGAACACTGACCTATTTCAGTTCCCGTCAAACCATGTATGTCACAGACACGACAGACAGTCACAGTGACTGTTGATATTATGTACTGAGCAGATATATTATTATTGTATAGACTGTGAAATAAAGAAAGGTGTGACTTATGAAACGTTTGATGTGCAGTATAATTTTCATGTAATTCCTCAACACCATATTTTTGGGTATTTGCCATGTTGGTGTAAGCGCATTTTTTGCCTTTTCGACAAAATGAGGATTGAAGTTTGGTCGGCAAAAACGGCTAAAAGGCGTCACAAACACATAGCCCGAAAACGTTTTAACCGATTGGAATGACACTTACACATAATGAAACTAGGAGTGAGAGAACCACTTTCATGACAAAACCTCAAACTCGGCAAAGTGTCGCATAAAACCATGGATATACACTATTAAACACATAAAACAATAATGGCAACGACCCCTCGATATATTAATTGGAATCAAGACAGCAAACTATGCTATTGTTGTTTTCTAGAAAGTACGAACGCTTCGACGAAGCCCAAGGCGGCAAGATAGTGAAGCACATACCTCCAAAACTCAGTTTAGTCACTGACTTTTCAATTAACCCGTGTCAAAGACAGATAAGTCTTGGCCCATGTAAAACCGTGTTAGTGGACCAACGCTGTGATCGGGTTAACTTTGATCTCACATATTTGCACTTCTCGGCCAAGGTCACCGGGTTGGGGCGTAGAAATAATAAATTTGAACAGGAAACACAAACATGCCCCCGCTATAATCACGTCAGGGCAGAGCCTAGCGCAACTCGGTGACTGGTCAGTTGTAGACGGCTCGGCTACTCGATAACTTCGTGAGATTATTGAACGTTCTAAATCAATCATTTGACGTTATTCTATATTGGTCGGTATTCTAGAGTAGGGTAGGGTAGGCATCCTTCAGCCTCGGGAGACTATGGGGTTGCGCTCTGTGTCTTTTCTGGTACAGCGTCTCGCGTGGCTGGCCAGTCCGATGCGGGAATGGCAGTCTCTGTGGCAGAGGGCACAGATGAAGTCTGAGGCTGATCTTACTGCCTGGGATGCAGCTTTTCTTCCTCTCCTCTTTGCCTCTAGAGTATCTCCTTGATAATACATTTGTGTATATCACTGTGCATATTCTTGATGTTAAAGTTTCAATAGTAATAAACAGCATGTTTTTGCATGAGGTGTGCATATATATATATATATACATGAGCACGTACGAGCACGCCAGTGTCTCTTTAATAAGTCTACAAAACGACAATCATTAAGTTGATACCCTGTATGTATCGGAACAAAAAATTAAGACGAGGTTTCTTTTTCTCTCTTCTTCTCTCACATTAAAGTGACTCACAGTGAAGTGCAATGTGTACAAATTAACAAGTACGTATCTATACAAGCACATCTGTGGAGCCTTCCGCGAAGACAATCGCAGGATAGCGAGGGATTATCGTCACAAGTGCAGTCTATAATCAGCTGCACTGGCTTTATTTCCAATCCGTATTTTTAATAACCATGCACAAATTCTAAACGTTTTTCACATGCAGTGAGATTCATTTCTTTATGAAAATGTATTATGAAAGAATAAAGTAAAAAAAGAAGGGGGAAGTGTGTGTGAGTGTGTGAGGGGGGGGGGGCATATATCTTGAGTATTGTCTGAAGATCCAAAGATTCACACTAGTTTGGGTTCTGCAGCGATACAATTTGCCCATGTTCCTGAACTGTCCACCATAAATTGTCAATCCTGATGTGGGATTCTGACGGCAGCCACATTGTGTTTGATTACATCCAGTCCATGGCGAGACATATCAGGCCAGGCCATGATCACTGACTCGCTCATTATTAGAACAATTAGATGGACAATCGTGTCATGCCCTTTAGTTTTGTTTCGAAACCGTTCATTGCAACACCTAACAATGAGCTTCCCCAAATTTCACACATTACGAAGTTACGTGATTGTTACATTTGCAACATATGGAAGAGAACGAATTTAAATTCTATCCATTCACAAGCCAACAGTGTCAAAGGAAAATGTCTCTTCCACCCTCGTTCAACCCTCTTCTCATGTCTCAGCAACCCTTTGTTTATGGACTACGTGATGTCCTGAGTTAAACAGATGTCTTTAGGTGAACAGTTGTTAAAAACGCCAGGAATGTTGGTTTCTTCTGCAGTTCCTCATAAACTGGTGTGTTATTGAAACCTCTAGGAACGGCCTTCGTCTTTTTACTTTAATTTTTGAAAATAGGCTCAAAACCAAATTGTATAGGACTGTTTTCACTGGAAATGATTGATGTCTCTTTTTGGTCTCAGAGCTTTGAGGATGAGACTAAATCAAGTGTTTGTTACTGTGTGTTTTGGGGAGTATGATGAATTGCTTTTATGTTAATCCTGTTTTGAATTGTATTTGTAGTTCAGCACCTCAGAGCACATTTTTTCTTTTTGTTGGTGGATTTGAGCGCAAAACAAGCTAATTATAACTTTACATTACATTACATTACACTTCAGCATTTTATGGTCATATTCAAAATAACGTATACTTCATGCTGCTGACTGCCATATACATCACAGTGAATGGTGCAAAAGTATAACCATTATTATTACAGCATGCCCTTGCTGGACACATAAGGACATACATGCACAACTGTTTGGGTAAGGATATGACAAACGTGTCTGTGTGCGCACATTTATATATGTGTGTGTGCCAATAATATGTGTACGTCGGTGTATTATGAAACTGAAGTCAAGCTGGCAAGAACTGACAAAGTAATACGAGCATTATGGTACAAACACAACTGTTTATTGAGCCGCGTTTTTCCTCCATATGTCTACCCACCACACCGTGACAGACTGGAGCTATACAAACTACCGATTTGTCCGTTTATTTCAGTCAAGCATTCCCAGGTTTTACTTGTTTGGATTACGAGAATAGTCAAAATCCCAGTGGCTGTCACACCCTAGACCTAATTCCGGCAATGCTGCCACCGTTAAGTTGGCCGCGGGCTCAGACAATACATGGTGTTGGTGTACGGGCGCCACAGAGGGCTATGGAGCTTTACTCAAAGTTCTCTGCCAATGTTACGAAAAAAAAAAAAAAACCAACTGTATACGCATTCTAGAATCTACGTTAGAATTCGCTTTTCACCATTGTTTTATAGATTGAAATGCGCACACTCTTTCGACTTGAGTTACTGTCTTGCACCGATAATGTTTCTTTTGGTCATCACACAGGAAAACTAAACATCGAACAAAGCAGGGCGTAGGTAGAAAAGTTTTTTAGCGGTTGCTGCAAAATGTTTGCTTTTGGCCTATTCGGTTTTGTTTTTTTTTCCCCCTACCATAGCCGTTCTATTCTCGATATTTATCTGTGATTGGCTTTTTCCATTTTCAGTTTTCTTATTTCGTTTTCTTCACCTCCTTTACATTTCCTTCTTTCGTCTTCTCTTCCCTTCGTTTATATCAATATATTTCCTTTTCTCGTTTCTTACCTTCCTCATCCTCTGGCTACGGAGTGCTACAATTTAATTAACCTTTAGGCTCTGAATGTAATTTTGTTGTTTTTTTTCTTTTTTTGGGCTTCCCTCTCTCATTCGGGACGTGTCTTCTCTGTTCTTAACATTATAATGCTTTGCTGGCTTGTTAATTACCAACCTCCGACAAATCTCTAACATGACTTTGATGTTTCCTCCACGCAAAATAATTTTGGTCTGTGACGCTTCATTTGACATTATTATATCGTTCACATCTTTACCAGAGCAGTATAAATCATTATGAAATTATACAGCATGCCGTGAAGAAGGATGTAGGTAGGTTGTTGGGACATTTATTATGCACGTTCTCTTCGTCTTATTGTTCATTTTCTCATTTCTCATTACCAAAACTAAATTATTTTATCGATCTGCTCACTCTTCCCCCCCCCCCCCCCGGGCCAACCTCAACCCATTTTAAAAAGAAAAAAGACCTTAATGCACTCTTTCCTATCCACTGTAACAGATCCCACCCAGGTAGATTAAAGCGAGCGCCATCCGGCAGATCCACGTAAGCGCACAAAAGCAGTAGGTCTGACTGACTTCCTACGAAGAAAGTTTGAGCAAACAAAACCAGTAATTTGTACGTTCCGATTAAGAAGATCCGCCTCAGGCAGGACTGTACTATGCATTGCCAGAGCCTTCAAAGGAGAGACGAACCTGTACGGGGCTCCAAATTTGGGTCATATGAACGCTTTTTCCGTCTCTTGATTCTTTCTTTCAGTTTCGGGTTCTCCACAATATAAATTCCGTGCATAGTATTCAAATTGTACAAGAAAGTGGTTTTCAGATCTGTTTTCCTGTAGAGGAGCAGCAGGACCAGGCTTAAATAACGGTCCTGGCATGATCCAGGACTGCCCTAGCGTTAAGTAAGCAGTTGTCAATTGTTCCAGCCCATTGACGATGTCCGTTGCCAAATGACAAGGCTGACTGAAGTGGGTCGGCGGTTAATCTTCTGTGACACGCTGTGGCAAATTAGGCTTTAAGAGCCACCACAATAAAGGCGTGTAATTGATAGTTGGGAACAATGGAGTCAAACTCAATCTGACAGCGTTGTGAACCACGAAGACCGTTAAGGCGGATGGGTTCTGGGATTGTGCTAGAGACCTCAGTCAAATCAACTTCTCCAAACAGTCTTCCTGGCGAAAAAGAAAATCATTGTTGGACAGCAGAGTCACCGACCACTGTTAATGTCCATGGTTAGATTGTGTTTTCTGGAGTAAATGTATTATAAAGAGTCAGTCTGCTTTCTGATGGCGCCTTCAGACCCTGTATAACCAGTTCGCAACAGTTTAGGGTGTTGTCCTGTGGCTGCATTTCCTAGAAAATGCACTCTTACGGAAGAGTACAATACACTCTTTTAGGCTGACTCAATCAAATTGAATTATCTGAGGTTTGTGTGTGTGTGTGTGTGTGTGTGTGTGCGTGCGTGCATGTGTGTGTGTGTGTGTGCAGAAATGGCCTTAATCTCAATCTATAGGCAGGGTAAAGATAAGATCAGACTATTTTGTTCAGGGGTGGGATAGATAGGGATTAAAACAACAACAAGTTGGAGTTATTTCGTCTTAAAGTCCAAATTGGAAACCTCAAACTGTCGAAAGAGATGGAACATAAAATCTGGGCTGTAAGAGACATGGTTTAGATGCACAAGAAATGTATCTTCAAAATGGGATATTAAATTTATTCAGAATGCTCAAATTTCGATCTTAAACTCAAAGAAATCCGCCCTGGTTCTGAACAATATCACGGAGACGTAATTTGCAGGTGCAGTCTACACAATAGCATTGCACCTCTCTCGTATCTGGTCCTAGGTAATTAGCACAAACAGTTCATTGCCAGAGTTCAATGGATGCGTGAATCATCTTTGCAGAGAAAACAAAATGTAAAAGTGTCAGATGAAACCGTCGACGTTTAAATGAATTCCGTCCATGGCATGTCATCTTGAGATAAATTTAGTCTTCATCAAGAATCATGGTGGTATCTTTCAAGAGATTATATGATTACAATAGATGTCATTCTTTCCGAAGTGATTTGTGCAAAACAAATTGATGGAGGCCCGCCCGATTCAGGGGTTGTTGTTTTTTACTAGGTGTCCGAGTTAGAAGTTCGGCACAACTTGTTACTGAATGGAAATGACACGTGTTCTAATGTGGTGTTTCAATTTGTCACAGTTTCTCCCAAGTTATTGGTGTGCACTGTGTACATTGACTTGGGTCCAAAGAAAACATTAGACGGTTTACGTGTCGGCATGAGTGTCGTGCTCTGTCAGCCAGACAATATTGTTGGATCATTAGCGTACTCTTGGGTCACTGGATCAGGCATGGCTGTAATAGTGCCCCTGTGGAAAATCATCGTGTCTACAAGAAGTAGACCGTGCTAACTGTCGACCACTTACTGTGTTTTGGGTAATGTATGTTTCTCTTGGAGCGTTCCTTCGTGAATGAGGAAATGTCTGAAGCGACACCTGTTGGCATTTGCGTCGTGTTATTAAGATTCGCGGAAACCTATACTAACACTTCAAGCAGCTGTCATGTTATCGCCCTTAGCACTCGAAATTCCTACGTGTCTGTTTGCCTGCCCTTGTCTCTTCTGATTTTTCCTCAATCCACACCCCCCCCCCCCCGCTCCCCCTCATCCCGGGATCCTATTATTTTCGTCGCTATTTTCTCAATTCACCACCCCCCTCCCCCTGTCGTCTATTTCTAAATTTACCACACCATCATCAACGCCTGACTGGACTGATGTAAAAAAAAAAAAAAAAAAATGAAACCCGTTTTATTAATTATTCTTTATTATTTTTTATTATTTTTTTTATTAATTATTTGCTTATTCATTTCAGGTCCCAAGCAGTTTTTCTGTTCGCCTTAAAGTACATAATGTATGGACTAATGGGACATTATTGTGACTGTGATCTATTGCTGTATCTGATATTTTTTACTGTTTGTTATAAAGCTCTGTGTATAAATTTCTGAAGGTCTTCCATGCAAGTTTCCTGATCAGCAAACTTCCTTTTTTTCGGTCCTTGTTGAAACATGACCTTTGAGCGTGTAGCTAGACAAGCCCCTACATAATATCCCTACCTGAGAGTGAAAGACATTTTCACTGTTTTATCAATGAAGCAAAAGCCCAGATTTATGGGAGAAACAATGCCTACTGGCTAAGTTGTTCCCCTCTCAATGTCTACCTTACTATTTTACGTGCTCCACCAAACACATCATAAGTAAAAATCTGACCCGTGAAGTAAAAAACACAGGTGCCATTGTAAGAGACTCGAATAAAGCAGGCCGGCGCTTTCAACAAATGTTAGTCTAACAATGTTCCCGCTGATCTACAGGTCAGTGACACTCTTCCTAAATACCCACCGGATTGCATTTCAGGCCTGTCAGGAAAAGACCTAAGAAAACACGATTTTCCTATCAAACAGAAAACCTAATCACTCGGCACGCTCTTTGAACACTTTTATGCGTGTTTACCGTGAGACGAACTTTGGCAAGAATCGAACTGGCCACAAGAGAGCTAGCAATCAATGCTTTCATTATTGAACTCCACGCTTTTTGAATGCTGGTCATTATATTTCCATTAACCTAAAGTAATATTGATTACGCAATGATATATTTTGTTTTCCTCATCAGCAGGAAAACTGCATAGAACATTCTCCCAAAAGTAATGCAGTTGGCCTTTACCTGAGCCAAAGGTGTCCATTTTTCAGCCTATGGAATGATGAGAGTTCAAACTTACCAGCTCCTGTGATGGCACTTCGGATGTATCCTGAGGCTCTGATGCGCTGTCATAACAGTAATCAAAGGTGAATTGTTTAACCCTTTCGCGATGGTCTGCATACTCCGACTGACTTTCCACCTGAGGAAGGAAATATAAAGGCTAAATCAGTTCGGTCATGGAATTTCTCAAGGGGTGGGTGAACATGGGGGAATGAAGTTCCAGCCAATGCAATCAGTTTAGTCAAATCATAACAATCCATCCCGTTTAACCCTTTGGCTGCAGGGATGACAAGAACACACATTTCTGATCAGATTTAATTATCGATTACATAAAATCAATGCTATACGTTAGTGATCTCATTCTCTCTCATGACACCAGGCCAAAAACATTAAGGAATTTTATCGCAGTCATTTTTTATTCCGTCGTCATCCATTTTCTAACTCTGGCTGCGCTCACAAGCGAAAGAGTTAAACAGTTTCACTTACAGGAAAAGTGTCCCAGCAACATGGACAATTGGTTTTAAAATCATGTCATATTGTTTACTTAACCTGACACAAGCTCATCTCACTGAGTCTCAGACAGTTTATCTCCCTAGGAGAGGAAGAGATGTTTCGTTTAAAACTATAGATAATGTTTATAATTATGTCAATGTGATATTGGTGGCTTCGACCAGAAACGGAGCGCTGGAATAATACTCTTTCAGTACAAATAAATATGCACATATAATATACTCAATCATATACAAAATTAATACGCACATTAAATGTTAACATTTACGCCTATCCCTCCCAAAACCACATTATCACGTTCACCCTTGGCCAGAAGACAATTTGCTCGGCTCAGTTCTGTTGTGTTTTATTGAAAAATCGACGCCCACGCAGATCGAAGTCCATGAAAAACTGGAAACCTGCACGGCAGCCCTACTTACACTGCAATCATATCCCCCTCCCCTATTGACAGCAATAATACATTCACATCATCGACAAATCCATTATTCAATTAATCAATCAGTGATTTAGTTCCGCATATAATAAAATTCTCTCTCATTCCAACCTTTAATCATCCACTCACATGCCCAATCAATGGTTCACATACAAAGGGACCTGACAAAATACCGCCAATACACCAGTACAATGGTTCTGTATGAGACAAATAATTTGCCTTGGCCATTTTCGTTCATTTTCTTCTGTATCAAACTTCCAGTGGTATCAAAGAACATTTCGCGTCTATTTCGTCATTCTCTTTTATCCTCCGTCTCACCTATTGTCTTGGCCTTTTCTTTTTTTTCGTATTTCATTGTTATCTTTCTTCCTCAAAAACCCAAACTGTCGAGCTACAGTTGAAAAGACAGTATTTCTGTGCAGTGATGTCTTGCCATAAATGTATTAGGCACTGACCAAAGGAGTCAAATGGCTGCCAATGTAGTTAGGGGCACGTAGCCTAATTGCAAAGCCACATAGAGAAAATACTGAGTTGTGTTCACTGTTCAGCAATGGTTTATACTGTAAAATACTGCGCGCCCCTAACAACAGCCAGTGGCCCCAGTTCCAGATTTAAATTTCATGACGCCGTTTTCCTCTTCCAACGTAGATAATAAGTGTAGGATAAATATTTGATACACAAACAGATGAAATTAGTGTTTGATATAGTAGCAATATGACAGTTTGTTCAGTAACATATTAGAATAGAAAGACAGAAAATTTGAAACTCATGAAAGGAATAAATGAATATGGGAAACTGGAAATTGTGACTGATAAAATAAAAATATTGTTTTTATTGTGATCATTTTAAACTTTCATCAAATTGCTCAGCTCTTCCCAATTAAACGTCTCTTTTCTAGAATGTAAAAACAGAATTACTAAACAATGGTATGGCAGTTACGAAACTAACAACTTACATTAACAGCATTTTGCAAACAATTGTAACTTTGCAGAACTTTTGTTTGCTTGTTGTTGGTTTTTTGTCAAAGATTCCCCGTTTCTGAGGGAAAACATTTGATGTACAACCAATAATTCAATACATCAATAACTCATACACGGCATGTACTGAATGCATGTACAGAGAGAACACGTGAGAGTTAGAGAAAAAACATGAGGAAGAAAAAGAGCAAACATGGATCAGACAAATTACACACACGGGTCAACAAAACGGAAAACCAGGCAGCGAGTCAAAGAAAACCGCACGTGGAGTCTTAAGACGCCTGTTCTTCAAAGAGTAAGAGTATAGAGAAAGAAAGAGGTGTGCTTTGGGAGAAACATCTCCGACCTTTGTATTGAGGGTATTTATTCTCCAGAACTGATGTAAACTACAACACGTGTCCACAGAATTGTGAGAAATGAGGACGTGGTACTACAACTGCATCGCCACCTGTTATGTATAATACCACGAGATATTACAACGACTTTGCTGCATGACCGGCGCCACTTCGGAAATCTCATGAAATAATATATTTTGCATTGCTAAATTTGACAGGGTCGTTGTTTTCACTACAGCAGTCCATAGTGATTAAAAAGTTGTAAATTTCCGTAATTCGTTCCCGCACAAAATAACGGGACCTTTTCAAGAATCAAATCCGGCTTTCATATTTTTCGGCAGACTGTTACTTTAAAACAAGCAGAATAAGCCAGTCTGAACCTCAGCTTACAAATACATGCTTTTGTCAGCATCTTGCTCTGCATTATTTTACATGCCGTTACAGTTTAAAGCTACAACGGAATGTGCCGACAACGATGACACCGGGAGAAGAAACTTTTTTTTTTCAAAACAAGGACGGGGAAAAGCTGGTAACAATAGAGTATAAAATGCGGCGTGGAAAAGGTAGGGCTCAATTTTAACAATTGCCCTCGCTGGGTATAAAACGGATGTTCTCACAATTCCATTCAGTTTTGTGGGAGTTCGGTGGGTTTTCTGGTGGTCTCGCAGTACTCGCAGTACTCGATGTAAATGTTTTAGTAAATTTTTATATAGATGACATTCTGAAACACTAATATTATCTGACAACGATGTAACACAAGGGCTGCATTTCAATTCCCTTCCCAAGAAATCTGACATGACACGCCCTTGTAAAGTGAAAGTTTAACTGGTTATCCTTCACGCTTCACGTTTCAAAGGCATTGATTGGACGTCACTTTGTTACGAATCAGCGGTGCATCCAGTGCTACTAGGCCACAATTCCCATTGGCAAATGACGGGGGCTTTGAAAGATAATTAACGATCGCCTTTGATGTCATTCATCTACAGGAATCGGGATTCTGGCCTTTATAGCCATCTCTATGACAAGCAAAATATGCGCTGCTTGAAATAGTGAAATATTGGACGGAGTTTCTGAATAGAGTTTATTCTCCAAATCCTTCGTCATCCCTCGCCCCGTCTTCAGTCCATTGACAACTTGGTCATCTAATCACTGAAATAGATCCAATATATTATTACGCTCGTGAAAACTGCAGCACCCTTTCGGTATCAGTGCTGATGTTGGGTTCTCACAAGAGAAGAGCGCACTAATGCTTTTGCAGGTCAACAGAGGAAAAGAAAACAATAAATGACTTAGAATGGGAAGGGGTGGAGGTGAATTCAATATCACTTTTTAAAACTTTTACCAGGAACAACAGAAACCTTTTAGACCATTTGTCCAAGGACAAAATGTGGAGCTTCAGTGCAAAACGCAATTTTAAATGACAACAGGTTTAAATTTTCATAACATGTTACGGTAACATGAATGTTGCCCATTTTACCTTACTCAACAGTATCTTTTAAGGCCACATCTCTCTCTCTCTCTCTCTCTCTCTCTCTCTCTCTCTCTCTCTCTCTCTCTCTCTCTCTCTCTCTCTCTCTCTCTCTCTCTCTCTCTCTCTCTCTCTCTCTGTCTCTCTCTCTCTCTCACCCTATAGTATCCACACATGAGTGCTCATGTGAATCCAATGCACCCCATTAGTGCATATTAAACTTTCATTGACAAAACTCAACAAAGGAACCCCCGTGGGCAACGCCAACGCCTGACTCTTCCACAACAATAAACAAACAAAACAGCACAACGGGCAATATCAGAAAGAAAACACAACATTCCGTCCACCACAAGTTTTGACAGATTGCACAAGTTTCAACCTTGCAACATACAGCTTTTTTGTTGTATTTTATCTTTCCTCAGTTTTCACTAAATTCTCAGTTAATATTTTCATCAACCTACGCTGTCACAATATATCAAATTATTCACTGGTCTTGTCGGAATATTTAAATCGAGTCTACTATAGCCTTCCAAACCCAAAATGCTATCCTTTTAAATCTGCCAAGAAACGTGTATAGAACAGCTTGGAGCTAAACTGGCGTTTTATTACAAGAAGGTAATTTACATAACATAATATGCATTCAGGGTAGGGCCTAGCACGGGTCAGAGTGAGATTCTGTACTGAATAAAGATAGACTGGTGGTGAGCTGTGTAGGAAAAGAACGATTAGACAGAACACATAAACATTTCAATCCCTGAATCCATTCGTCCAGCATCTATCTATCTATCTATCTAGCAAGCTAGCTAGCTATCTATGTGCCTGCCTGTCTGCCTATCTATCTATCTGTCGGTCTGTCTGTCAATCTATGCCTCCGCCTCCATCCAACCAACCATCCATCCAGGTAAACAAACAGTTGTCCCCTCTAGCCGTTCACTTATAAACCCACTCTACAACACCCGCCCCAGTCGTGTAGAAAGTCAGCACCCATCATCCCTGTGCCTCTGATGACTCCAAACACCTGCCCTATCGTTCAGCAACCGGCTGGGGATCCCAGATTTCCCACTGTTACCACCAACCGCTCAAGCCATTATCACGGGGACCACCAATCTACTCTGCCAGATGCTGAGTAGCACAGACGGACCGGCAGGTGGCAGATCAGAAACCATGGCCAGCAGGAAACAGACCACACTACTCTGAGTTGGCTGGTCATCGGTGGCCGAATGTTGAACATTTAAGTGTGTTGTTTGAGGTTGTAGTGTTGTATTGGTACTGTGTTTTCCCTTCATTTGTCACCTCTAATGTCTCTACAAGCCTTCCGTGGAACTGGCAAGAAATGGTTGTAAGGCGTGGAAGTTTAGCGATTTAGCCATAGAATCAAGTTTCTGAGGTGACGCGAAGCAGGATCCAATAGATAGATAAATGTACTCAGCTGAACTTCAGCACAGCATTGCCTTGGTCCAATCAAGCCAAACGTAAAATGTCACCTAACCACACGAATCCGCATAGCATGGGAGTATGCTACGAAAAGTATGCTTATCTGAGAGAGAGAGAGAGAGAGAGAGAGAGAGAGAGAGAGAGAGAGAGAGAGAGAGAGAGAGAGAGAGAGAGAGAGAGAGAAACTGACGTTTGTCATTGTGATAATTGCATTGATAACAAAGTGTCAGCCTATTCTTTCCTCATTATTTATCAATGTTTCCTTCACCCACTGCCACACGTCACAACAACAGGGGGGTGACCAACATTGCAAACTTGGTGTCATATCACCGCTGATACAACCAACGACACGGGTAGATAAAATTTGTTTTAAATAATAAAAAAAATATATATATCAATAAAGATTAAAGGAATTCTACCCCAGTAACGGGAACAGGAAGGCCGACGATCTGAATAGAAGTAATATGGACGGTACAAGTTAGTCTTTGATTTGCCTGACATAGAGCTCTTTACTGTACGTTGCAATTTCCACCAGAGGAGCGTCACCCGTACTCCTTTTTTCTTCAGTTCTGAGAAGCGCACCAACCAGGTCGATCAACTTCTAAACTTTTATATTTATCATGAAACAGACAAATACTGGCTTTATTGAGAGAATGGCTCTAGTATTATAGCATAACGAGTAATTTACCAAAAAAGGTTACACCAAAATGTTCCCGCACATCCAGCCTGATCCTTGTGTCATTATAATTTCCAATCGCTAGTCGCATATTACTCATTACGAGAATGTCGTTGGTGAGCGTGTTTGGATGGCTCAAACCATTAGATACCAATGTAGCTAAAACACAAGGTATCGAACACCATCGAATATTGGTCTGGACTGCCTGCGGTCTCTTTAGACGAGTTTGCGCTTGTCTGCAACAGAATAAAGACCTTGTGATAAGGAATTGAGAGTAACGTTTTTTCACTATCGACCAGCTGCGAAACTGTTACAGTATGTTTTGTGTGGCACTTATACAACAATAGAAATCAGTCAAACTTAAACGAAAGATCCGGATTCCTCTCTCGCCGTTCATTTTACTGGGTAGAAGACCCAAGTGTTCAACACCTGTTTCAAACAACCACTTTGTTTGTTGCAGAATTTCTGCCAGCTCAAGGGCCAAAAGTAAGGCGATGAAATAATGCCTGTGCTTCACCGTTGTCTTACAACATGAAATCATGCTAAATTCTCTAAGAATATCGAGTGATTAGTCAGGGAAGGGGATTGCTGGGTTCGGGCGAAGTACGGTGTGACCTTGTGTCACTTAGGCGCTACGCCAGCCGTGAAGGCCATCCCGGTGTAGCAGGCCAGATTATACCCCCGCCAGACTATACCCGGGGTTAAACTGGCCTAGCCCAGAATATCCCCCGGGGTATATTCTGGGCTAGGCCAGTTTATACCCCGGGGTTTACTTTGGGCTAGGCCAGACTATACCTCCCCAGTCCAGATTATACCCCCTACGTTTTTTTAAAAAGCAAGTCAAGACCACGGTTTATTTCAACTTTAGTTTAAATTGTTCATTATCACTGTCATTAGGGATCATATTGAAGCATACATTCTTAACTTTTGTAAATTATGATACATTTAAGAGGAAATAAACTTGCACTAAAAGGCATTGATATACAAAAGGATTTAAAATCCATTCAAATTGATATGATTAGACTTTAACACTAATTCTACTTGTGTTCGTTGGTATTATTATTGTTGTTTTTTTAAATAATTAGTTGTCCCATGTATTAAACACGTATTGTGGTTTTTTTGTTTGTTTGGCACCACTGACATTAAATACTTAGTTATGAAATAAGTATAAGACTCATAACTGTAAAGTCATCTGAATTTTATTTTAATTTTTGAAGATCAGAAATGTGCTTGACATGTCAGAACAATGTTTAGATCTGCATACAAAGTTACGATGATGCAGAGAGAAAAGGCCGGGAAAGAACACAGGGAAGAAAACAACAACATTTTAATAGCCCAACTGACAGATGGTGCAATCCATCATGCAGCAGAAATTAAATACTTCACATAAAACTTAATACATACTGTACTAAAAATGTTCTCACATGATGAAAACCTGTCCAGATCCACTTGAAATGTTACAGAATGCTAACCAGTAATCTAAAATAATAACAATAACTATAAGAACACCAAATCATCTTATTTACTCTTGAAAATAAAGAGAAATATCAATATCAGAATCACTATCATCTTGGATTAATACAAAGATAAGAGGGAATATAAAAATGACCCACACATCATTCTAGAATTTATAAGCAGCAATGTGTGTGTACCAACCATATGTAAAAAATGTGTTAAATCTTTTCTACTATTCAAGTAGAACTGGACAGAAAGCTTTAGTAAAATAACTTTGATAGTCGTGTAAACTGTCAGATTAAATCCAATGAGACAATAGTGCCTTATAGAAAGTAATTACTGTATGTTACGGCAAAAATTCTATGGATCATATTGCGTTAACATTTCTTGTTGGTAAATTCTTTGATAGCTTATTTGTAGAAAGATATATACATAATGGATTAGTTTGCAGGGCATTTGAAGGATTGCAATTATGTGTTATAGTGAATAAGGGCATGTCACTTACGGGTGAAACATTTTTTTTAAAAATTAATGTTGAATCCTTGAATATTTTGCCCGAATATGGGAGTATAATCTGGACTGGTGGAATATAGTTTGGCCTAGCCCAAAGTATAGCCCGGATATAAACTGGCCTAGCCCAGAAAATACCTGGGGTAAAAAATAGACTAATTAAGCCACTTTAACCCCAGTGTAGCAAACCAGATTGTATATATATATATATAAACAAGGAAAGACCACAGTTTATTTCAATCATAGTTAATTCGTATTTTTTATCACTGTCGTCGAGCGCCATAGTAATACATACATACATACATTCTTGACTTCTGTAAATCATAATACAATTTAGAGGAAAAAACATGCATTAATATGTATTGATATACAATGGGTTGAATATCCATTCAAACTGATATGATTCAACTTTAACCCTCATTTTACTCCCGTTCGTTGTCATGTTGCAGTTGTTTTTGTAGTTGGTTGCCCATGGGTAAAATTTGCACTGTATTGTTAGTTTGGCACTGACATACACTTAGTCGCAATGGATGACATAATTAACAGACTCCTAAAAATGAAGTCATTTTAGAGATTTTTTTGTGTGCAAATACACAGTCGTTAAATCCTCTGGCAAGGGACGTGTCAAGCTTAGGCAGGTAAAGACGGACAAGGTTGTTTTTTTTTTCACTGGTGAGTGACATACCCTTATTCACTATAACACATAAGTTCAATCTTTCAAATGCTTTGCAAACTAATCCAGTATCTTTAAACCATAAGATACATGAAATGTATATCTTTCTACAAATAAGCTATCAAAGAATAATATTCACTAACAAGAAATACTGTTAACGCAACACGATCCAACGAATTTTCCCTTAACATGTCATAGATCTAATTACTTTTTACAATGCACTACTTTTGTCTCAGTGGACTTACACAACTGTCAAACTATTTCACTAAAGCTTTCTGTCCAGTTCTACTTGAATAGTTGAAAAGATTTAACACATTTTTGTATAGTTGATACAAACATCTTGCTGCTTATTATAGATTCTAGAATGATTTGTAGGCCTACAATGCCATTTTTTACACTCCCTCTTATATCTTTGTATTATTCCAAGATGATGATTTTGATATTGATATTTCGCTTAATTTTCAAGAGCTAAATAAGAATAGATGATTTAGTGTTCTTATTGTTATTATTGTATATTACTGGTTAGCATTCTGTAATCTTTCAAGTGGATCTGGACTGGCGGAGTTCATCAGGCAAAAAAAAATTTAGTGCCTATTTAGTTTTGTGTGAAGTATTTAATGTCTGCTGGATGATGGAATTGCACCATTTGTCAATTGGGTTATTATTATATAATATATAATTTTTTTTTCTGTATGTGTTCTAATCCGGCCTTTTCTCTCTGCATCATGGTAACAAAAAATACAGTGCCTGTTTTACTCATGGCCAACCAATTATCAAAATAATCATAATAAAATTAATACTCAAGACTAATCATACCAGTTTGAATGGATACTCAACCCTTTTATATATCAGTGCATTTTAAATTCATGTTTGTTTCCTCTAAAATGTATCATGATTTACAGGAGTCAAGAATGTATAAACTTTTTTTTTACCAATTTAAACTAAGGCTGAAATAAACTGTTATTATTATTTCTTCTAAATTGTATTATGATTTACGGGTGTCAAGAATGTGTTCATGTATGTATTTATATGATATCTGATGACAGTGATAAAGAACAGGCTGAAATTAACTGTGGTCTTGACTTGTTTTTAAAGAAAACGCAGGGGGTATAATCTGGACTGGGGGGGTATAGTCTGGCCTAGCCCAAAGTAACCCCGGGGTATAAACTGGCCTAGCCCAGAATATACCCCTATTCTGGGCTAGGCCAGTTTAACCCCGGGTATAGTCTGGGCGGGGGGTATATTTTGGCCTGTTACACTGGGTCACCCCGAAACGTCGCTGGCTAACAGGGCTCTGGTGAAATCCTGGCAGCAGGGGATGGATGAGGACGGAAGGCGACCGAAGGATCTTTGGGTACGGCTTTTGTCTCTCGTGGTTGCGGGCAGAGGATTCCGTTTTTGGAACAATGGCCGGGACCAATGCACAGTATGTGCACTGCGTTTTCAGAAAGCAATGGCAGACCACTGGAAGAATTTCTTGCCAAAAACTACAATGAAATGTCACACAAAAGGAAAGAAAGTTATAGTTCTGTGTCCTCTGAGTCCCCCAGGGAGGGTCGGGACTCAAAAACGACTGGGGAGGGAGAATCCACAACTGCAGAAGGCACCCGTGATGACGATACTGGCGTATCTGACGGTGAGTGCAAGAAACAGAGGTGTAGATACTCCTATTCAAAGAAAAGAAAAAGCAAAAGTGTCATCAACATCGGCACCTGGAATGTTAGGACCATGAAACAAATGGGAAAACTTACACTCCTGTTAGAGGAGCTGAAGGAACTCAGCATGAACATCACTGGACTGAGTGAAGTACGATGGGACAAACAGGGCCTATTCAGGACAGAAGATCACACCATCGCCAGCATGAAAAGAGTGTTGCACAGAGTGGATGAAGCGGGCAAGACAGCAGACCTACACCTAAATGCTAAGAAAACGAAAGTCATGCATACTGGAACAGGGCATCATGAACACCAGGAGATACTAGTAAACAAAACAGCACTAGAAAAAGTGACTGATTTCAAATACCTAGGATCACATAAATCGCAAGATGGAAGCTGCTCAAAGGACATAAAAACAAGGATAGGAATGGCAAAACACAAAATGGTTCAACTAAACAACATTTGGAAGGATAGAGGCACACCAACGGACCTCAAAGTGAACATACTTAAGTGCTTGATCTGGCCAGTCCTACTATATGGTTGTGAAGCCTGGACACTCAAAAAGGCAGACATAACAAGATTGGAGGCAGCTGAAATGTGGCTTTACAGAAGGCTACTCAGAATAAGTTGGACAGAAAGGAGAACAAATACAAGCATCTTAGAACAGCTTGGCACCACCAGAAGAATAACACCTGAAATAAATAAAAGAAGACTTGCATACATCGGCCACGCAGCCCGAAACAAAAGCACGGCCCTTATGATATCAATCCTTCACGGAAAGACAGAAACAAAGAGAAAACAAGGAAGACCACCCATTACATATCACGATAACATCAAGAAATTCAGCCAGCTGGAAATAAGTGAACTAAATAGGAGAGCTCAGGACAAGATGGGGTGGAGGAGATTTTGTCGTGACATCCACTGTAGCAGCTAACATCGATGACGGTGAAGCCGACAGGTGACAGGAGTCAGGGAAGAATTTCCGCCATTGTTTGCAGAAGAAAAAAAAAACGGGGTGAAAAGCTCCTAAAAGAAATTTACTACAAGACACGCTGTCCAACAGTCGCAGAGAAGAAGGTAAATTGTCGTTTGTGCCTTCTGATCATGTCAGAAATGGCGAGTGATCTGACGGTATTAGATCTCAAGGCTACAATAGTTACAGATTCTCAAAGACAAGTCTATAACTTAGTTTATTTGCACTGCAATCCACTTTATTTCCGATATCGAACCAATAAATAAACGTGCACCGAGGAAAGAAAAAACTACAGTGACAAATCGCCTCGTCAAAAAAGTTATCTCTAGGATTCCTTCATAGTTTATCAGCCAGCGCGGGCCTACTGAAGTCGAGTCAATAAATTAATGTGTCGCTGGATAAACAAAAACGAAACTCTTCTCATCAAGAACCTAATCTTCTTCCAGTCGGTTTTGTTCATAATTTCTCAAATAGATTCAGTGTCTTCAGACAAGCGTGCCCTGGGCTGCACATATCACAGCTCTGGATGCCAGGACAAAAAATACAAATCCCTGTTCTGTCGCGCCAGGTCCAAACTAAGAATATGCTTCATTACGTCAGTCCTTATATTACAAAATCAAGACACAAAACGCTTACCGTGTAAACCTTTTTATGTTTTTGTCTTGTGTGTCACTACCACTTGGTGCCCTTTATAGTGGATAAAACTGGCTATTCTATGGGAGAGGGTGCGAACAAAGCCCATAAATTTCACAGCAGAGAATACAAGTAGTATATTGGTGAGGCTAGGCTGGCTCAGTGGAATGTGGCACCGGTCGAATGGATTAAAATTCCATGCATTCGATATTCTGACTGAGTAAAATGATATCATGCATGTAATCAGTGCCAGAAAACTACAGAATCAACAACAGTATAAAATATTTCCCTCCCGCAATAACCAGACAATCCGCCCCCCCAACCCCCCCCCCCCAACCCCCTGCCCCCATGGACATTAGCGAGAGAGGATTACTTTTCATTGCCGTTTTCTCTCTCTCTCTCTCTCTCTCTCTCTTTGCCATGGCTCAATATTATTGCCTGAGTGACAGGACAACGGAACGTGTTTGTTTACTTGAGAGGGGCCAATGATAACGTGCGTCTTTGCACTTGAGATTGCTTGAACGGAAGGAGAAAAATGAATATTCATGAAATGTTATCTCCGGCCGCTCTTTACAATGTAATAAGATAATGAACTGGTAGAGGGTGAAAATAAACGAAGAATTAGAGCTCCATATCTGTCTTGGTGTGCAGTGGTAAGAGATGTTTCTGAACACTTCGATCATCGCCATGCACTGCCTTCAAACAACAGAGTACAGACTTTGAACATGCCGTGGTATCATCTGGTGTCCTTTTACAGAATACTGTGGATAAAGTGCAATGCTAAAAAGTTTCAGATGTACCAAGGTCTATCAAGTTCACGACACCATCTCCTTTTTGATATCATCTACTGTATTGGGTTGTGCCCTCGTGCCAAATTCCAGTGCATGGCAAACAAGCCACATGAAAATAATGTTCAACACTTGCAGTGCACAGTGTGACAGATTATTATATTATTCATTTCGCACCGTAAGCAAAGAAGAGCTGACTGTCTTGAAAAAAAAAAAAAAACAGAAAAAAATTGAAGCACACAGCAACAACAATGTAAAGGACATCAACGCCAGTAAAAGGAGACAGCAGCGGTACCAGTTCTTTGGCTCACAATTTATAAGGACGCCTCGTACTCACATAAATTGTAAACATAATGTAAAGACAATTATAGTAGTTTGTATAACACTCCTAATTCCACAATTGCTTAACAGTAAATAATGACAGATACGATCCGGTAGTCCGATTGGCACGATTTTCCGCATAACGTTATCTGATCACGATACGGACCGTCGAATCCCTTCCGGGCTTAAAACACACGTATGTTTACAGGGTTCAGCCGGAAAGACTTAGGGAAGTTTTGCTTCAGGGATACAGGTAGCCAGTACTTAAGTGTACCAATCACAATCTGTAAGATCAAGGTAATACCGTGCACTTCAGGGTTTCTAGTTACACGGTTTAAAAAGTGGATATCAGAGTGACATACATTTGTACAGGTTGTTCAAGACCATGGAAAAATTTCGCTTAGTTAAAAATAAGCAAAATCAAAAGCTCATGACCTCACTGTGATCTGCTTTCTTGGTGTGAGACTAGTTTACACACTGTTTCCTGCAAAGCTGGCCAAGAAAGCAATTTCCAAAAGATTATAATTGTTAGCTTCTTTCCAACCCTTCTTTAACGTGCATGCATTCTGCTTCAGTATTCTAATACAGCATGTTGGTGTGTAAAATATCTGCCTCAACTCGGGTTTTAATAATTAGTTAAACACAACAGGTTGCTTACATTATTGCACACTCAGACAGCAAGCCAAATAATGAAGGTAACGGGAACTGGTGAATCCATCAACAGGTATGTTCATAATAATGTGCTGAGAAAATGGTAATACCATTGCATTCATTCTGCGTTTTCTTTCTATAGGTGGCTTTTTCATATTTAGTGTGTTTTCCAGAGTGTGTTACAGAAAACAAAACTGTTAGGGGTGGAAAACAGTAAGTTTCAGCAAGTTCAGTTTGCGGTTCACGTGGATGGCGCATTACCATTTATGACAGAGCTTTATTTTGTTGGAGTAAAACTTATCGAATCCATGGAGTTGTAGATAATCAATTGTGAAAAGGTTCAGCGTGCCAGATTATGACATTAAAAGAGTTTTAAAACTGAAATCTTACTTTACACTTACTACCGACTGATATTTTGGATTTTTGTCAGTACAACTTCCTAAGTAATTTATATCTTAAACCATTTTGTCTAGCTTTAAATCATGAAGAAACAACTGACTTCAAATCGTTTGGGAGGCTTTAAAAGCCATTTTCGCGGTGACCAGCCAGCCACACAACTAAACTACATCCTTCTAAAACTGACAAAGATACAGATTTTATCAAATATATTCCCTGGAGTAGAAATAACCCACATGTGAGTACTTGTACTATGACAATCCGAGTCTTGTTCCCTTGACTACCGTAAACCACTTGCTTCATACTACAATCACACACTTTATAATATCAAGTTCCGGATCTGTGACGAATGGCTTGGATAGCTCCACAATATCGTTTCTGCAATCAATCTAAACGTCATAAAAATGGTCATAAAATCTCTAAAACTCTTGTAAGTCCCAATTCTTCAAACATTTCCCAAGGACACGATCAATTTCCGATTATTTCATGTGACACCTGAACTCTCAAAGAGTAATTCATTGTTATAGAAATCTCGGTTTACGCTTCTCAAACAATGCAAAGAGGGACATCCTTGACACTTTCTAGTGGCGGGTCTCGAGAGTCTAAGTTGTAAAACTTGCTTTTGTCAACGCCCTTCTACAATGCAATAGAATAAAAACGTGAAAGCAATCACATTGATTACATGATGAAATGACCATCATGTCAGTGACCCGTAGAGTATGACACTCACTGTATGATTACGGCACATTTATCGCTTCAGGAGATCTCGGTAACATTCGTCACACTCGAACGCACAAAATGCAATGCATTTCTCATTTTGAGAGTTTGAGCATAATCAAACCAATTACTGGCTAAACTTCATGCACCTTTGCATGCTGAACACAGCTTAATGATCAATTCTACCGTTGCACGTCATTTGTGCGCGAATATAATGGTGTAAAGAATGCTTTGCTCAACCTCTCTGCCCCACAGACACACCGTTTACCGTTAAATATGCGTCACTCTATCTCATCCCCCTCCCTCCAGTTTACGATCACTTTACTCCTTTGCCCCACAGCTATACCGGTGTAAAAGTGCACATCACCTACTCATTCCTCCATACCGCATACAGAAAGGGTCAGTCCATAATAATACGCACGCTCAATTTCGGCGATTTGTGCGCGCCCCCCCCCCCCCAACCTCCCTTCTGTATGCTTTTCACACGCTTGACTTCAACCCTTCTCCTACCCACCTCCACTCCCAACTACCCCCCCCCCTCCCCCGTCCGCCCCACCCCACAAGCCTAACGGCCATTAAAATGTTAAATGTCCACAATAAAGTCTTAATGTTTGGCAGTTTGAAATGACACTTCGCCCTGACTGTCTCTTTACCGACATTGCCTGTATTTGGTTTTTCTTCTATAATCCTACAACCTATTTTGTGGGACAGAAAAAAAAACAACAAAACAACCTAAATGAAACCAAACTTTTCGATTAGTTACCATACCTGAACAGCTTACGTACCCTTCATAGACCCCCACCCCACCCCTTCTCCCAGGTACACGTTTCATACGCTGGACTCACCCAACCCCCCAACCCCCAACCTCCGAACCCACCTCATGGATGGCCCCGGAAAAATTCCTTACTTCTCACTGTTTCAAAAAAGATTTTAAAATACACGTAGAGTTTTTTTTTAAAACTCACTATCTTTCTGTCTTTTTTTCATTGATCCGACAGGTTCTGTGGATAAGATTGATTACAATGTGCGAGGGAATGGCATGTAACACTGTATTGTGTGTGTCGCCTGTAAACTGGGACCTTCAGTGTGGTTACGTGATTCAACAACAGTGCCCAGGCGCCACAACTCGGCGTTGATTGAAGGAGTCATGGCCCATCTATCAGCTCAACAATGCCACACAGAGAATGCAATTTTATTGTAAATCACTTGAGCACGCGCCTGATTAAACTGGGATTCGTAGTAATCTACAGGGTTAGCAATTCTTCGAACTGTTTCACCGGTTTGTGCCAATTATGCATTATAGGCGCCTGCTTTAAAAACCAAACCTTTTATTAATTTCATGTCAATATAAATACATAAATAATGATTAAGTTTACTGTAAAATAAGCATACTTTGTAGGTGACTCAAACGACAAACTGAATACGAAACCATTTACGTAACTGCTTAGAGAGTGTTTAATTACACGATTTCCATAATATATGACGTCTGCGAAACGAAAATATCAACCAATGACTATCCTGAACATTTATGTTGAAGCTCGTTTTTCTGCAACACATGATCTACACGTCCTCAAAACTATCAGTGACCCTTGCCAAGAAACTTATCAAAAGCAGCGGGTTCTTATTGTTCATCGTTACAAAACTGTTTCAGGTTTGCTATTCTGCACGACTGGGAGCTCTTAGATTTCGTCCACCTGTGTCCATCCAAATGACTTGTGTTTGACTGCAAAGCCGGCCTTATGGATCGGCTTGTCTGATGTGACCAGCAGTGGCCATGTCTAGTAAACTAGTAGACATAACAGATACATGTTAATACTCACATTTCAAGAAATATTTTTACATGTATTTCAGTCTTTATTTTAGGAGGTTTCGCTGCTCTTGGCATTTACACCTCACTTGACTTGTTTGTATTTTTCTTGTTCTTTTTTCTAAGTGATGTTTTTTTTTTCGAATTTTGCCCGGGCAGCGGCCTTGTTCGGCCTGCTCTTATCGACTTTAATTGCCGAGGTATTTTTAACGCGCACAGACGAGTGGGGCCTTCCGAGTTTTTCGTCTATATCCGAGAAGACTAGGTGCTCGATCCCACCTAACAAAGGATCAGGGACAGGAATTTTTCCCCCGAAAAAAAATCCAACATGCCTGTACCGACTGGGGATCGAACACAGTACCTTAGGTATGAGGGGCGAGCACCCTGCTTTTAGACCACCTTGTCCCCAAGATATTTACTTGCAGGAAAGGGGGTCTTTTCATAGTCCCAGGCACCTATTATTTTTCGACAGAAAAAAAAATCTGTGATTAAATCTTAATATCTTGGGGACTATTAATTTTCAGAATCAAACTTTCAGAATTTTAATCTATTCCTGGCTCAGTATTTCATTCATTCGATGAACAAATAGGCGCCGTTCGTCCTCTATGATAGTCCGTCCGTATATCAGAAAACGTAAAAAAATCTGCCTACATGCAACAAAGTAGCAAACAATTTAGAGCCTACTTCAACCGATCGCACTGCATTTTCCGCTGAAGTGGTTAAAAGTACCATAACCCAAAATGACATAGGGAACAAAAATCGGATCTTATGAAATTACACAATATAAACACGCTCTAAGGCCAACCTTAACCTACACACATGTATATTATATAGATACATACCCACAGACAGCTCGTGAACGCGGAGAAAATAAGACAAAAATGATTGGGTCATAAAAAAAACTGGTATCGAGGGTTGAGATCTGGGCGCTCTTGAGTTAGACAATAAATAACATATTAAGGGAGGGGATCGGTTACTCAACAAACAATTGACGAAACTCAGTGAAGGTTCAAGTAGCTCTGAACGTTCTGAATGACCTCGATTCTGAGTGAGATCACAGCGGTGATATCGATATTTTCAGACTGGAACAAACTTAGTGAGCTCTTAATTACCTAGATTCTGAGTGTGATGATGTCGGTACTTTCCGACTGGACAAGTAACTACTATCTTCAGTAACTCTTGTTTGACAGCGACTGAAGCAGGAAGGGTGGGACGGTGACAGTGAAAGTCGGGGAAAGAGAGAAGGCAAAAAATGACAGAAAATGCAACAATCTCTCTCTCTCTCTCTCTCCTAGCCTGCACAGCACATACTACATGCATACAACAGTGTCTTTCACATAAGAAACAAAAACGTCTTCAGACGCGTTAAGTATTCATGCTGTGAGAATCGAGCATTAACCCACTTCTTTGCCAACACTACAGAGTTCTATTGTCACGTACCAATAACAAAACGCATGTTTAATTCCAGCACTCCATCATACGAGGGAAACATAAGAGTATTCATTACAAATTCGCTGACGCCCTGTTTGGGCGTGGCACGCTCATTGCAATCACTCTTTAGGCCACTTACGACAGAGACTTGGATACTGCAAGCTCCAGCAACAAGTTTGCAGAGCGAGACATCAGCAGGATGAATATTTGGTAATGTTCATTAATGTCTCATGATAGCATTGAAAACATTCACTCAACGCTTTGATGCTGAGTGCAGCAATTAAATATTGATCACTTTTACTCAAGCTGAACAGGACCTTTTGCGGTCAAATGTATCGCCAATGTTTGCGTCGCTCTCAGAAAGCACTGAACCGGAATGGCTTTTGAACATTACGGTTACAGAAGATGATATTAATATGTCTTTCTACGTTACGTTTAAGGTTTACAGAGCTTACTTTTCCCGGAAATCATTTACCAACTTACTGTACAGGTTGTATTTCCGAGCACTTTTTTCACATTCATAAATTTATCATTCTGAGAAACTGAAGGCTGAAACTGCAGACATCAAGGAAAAGTGGAGCAATGAGAGACATTTCACTTCTATGGGAAGTTCAGACACACATAGGTGTGAAAGGAATGGAGGCAACCATATACATGTACTGTCCATTACAAAAAAAACAACAATTTTTTGCAGTTGCACTGCATGGTGATTGCTCGCTGAAATGTTCAAAGGTTGCCAGTTGGCATGAAATTGATGCCCTGTATCCGAGGCATCGAGAGACGGTTCACTTTCATTCGGACCTCAGAAACAATTTGTGTAAAAGGAACAGTGGCAATTACACACATTGCATGCCTTTTTTATGTGAGTGGGTATGTTTTATTTTTAGTATTTTTTATTAATATTACGTAATGGTGATTGTTCGTTGAAATGCTGACCAGTTACTACATGTAGAAGGAATGAAACGGATGTCCTCAAATTATTTATTTTCGTATTTCAGGCAGTCTTGAATTATTCAAGCAAAGTGTCTGACTGACTGTTCTTTTTTCAAGGAAAGACTTGTCGTTCTAGGGGACAATCTAGGGTGATGACTAGCAACAGAAGTGACTTGCTCTTAAATGCGGCAAAAGAGTGGGGGGGGGGGGCAAGCATTGCCATTGCTGTAAAGCTAGCCAGGGTGCATCTTTGATTTTCAACAAACTGTTTCATGAGCGATGAAAATTCTCAAAGGACGTTTTTGTCACAAAAAGTACAATTATTTTTTCCTGGTTTTCAGTAATAATTATGTAGATTTGCCGAGTCATCTAGAGTCCTGTAGCTCTGGGGGGAGGGTGGCGTGGATGGCCCGAGTGCAATCAGGGGAGATAACAAACGAAGCACAGTTACGACCCTTTGATGTCGGGACCTCGTTTTGTCTTTCCGGCACTTTATTGACAAGTAATGACAACTAGAAATATGCCACGTCATGCCCATTTCTTCCTCTTTTTTCGCCCATTAACCTCGATCTTCACTTTCTCCAATGACACTCTATCGACCTTCAGTCCCGTTCGATTTTTATCTTCAATGATTTATCAGATCATTTATCCCCCTTCCCTCCTTTTTCCCCCGTATTCTCCTATGTGTGTAGCTGGTCCGATAACTGTGGTTTTTCTGGTTTCGTGCTTCTTCCCACCCCTCCCTTCGCCTTTCCCGCCACCTTATCTCTCCAACGTGTCTACTGCAAATTCCTTCAGTTACGTCTCCTCTCTCTCTCCATACACACTTAAAATAAGTAAATAAATCTCCTGAACCCACAGTTCCTTCTTTCTCTATTCTATTTTTGTCTCGTCACAGTTTCGCTCCTCTCTGGACGCAATACCCATAAACAGTATACCAAGCTGCCCGGCTCGCTCAATGACTAGCAAACCTGCCAGGTAGAGGTCACATCTTATGCCATAATCATTTATAATATGTCCCTCATTTTTTGGCGAACCCCCGGGGGTCATTCAAACACACATACCACATAAATGTTATAATAATAGTTCGTCCATCAGGTATGATGATGACCTTAACAACACCAGAGGAATAAAGAACAGAAATTGTTGAGAATTTCAACACATGGACAATAAAGAGAACTAAAGGACACAGAGGACAGAATGGAAAGACTGTTCTTTCATGACTTATGGCTTCTCATGTGACTGATAAGTCCTATTTTTGCCCTACAGACCCTTCCGCATAAATGACAAGAGTGCTCCGTTGGTTCAGTACCACTGGGCCTTTTCTTGCGCCGTTCTCTTTTTTTGATAGCCTGCTGGACTCTGTCAGCTTCCCATGCTTTGCTGCCTCTGGTAAGGGCCGCCCTCCAATTTGCACGATCAAGCGAGAGCTTTTCCCACTCACTCACATCAATGGCAAAGGCCTTCAGTGATTGCTTGAGAGTGTCTTTGTAACGTCTCTTTGGGGCCCCAACATTCCTCGTTCCATTGGAGAGCTCAGAGAAGAAGATTTGCTTAGGGAGTCTGGAGTCGCGCATTCTGACAACATGTCCTGCCCAACGTAGCTGAATTTTTTTCAGGTGGCAGAAGATGCTCAATTCCTTGGCACGATTGAGGACCTCAGTGTCTGGAATTTTATCCTGCCATTTGATCCTTAGGATCTTTCTAAGGCAGGCCAGATGAAAGTGATTTAGCTTTCTGGCATGCGATTGGTACACTGTCCAGGTTTCAGCCCCATAGAGTAGGGTGGGAAGGACCACAGCATTGTACACTTTCAGCTTAGTGTCTGTGCGAATGCCGGCAACATCCCATACTCTCTTTCGAAGCCTGCCAAATGCAGAGCTGGCTTTGCTGATTCTTGAGAGAATTTCAGTATCAACACGAGCCGCGGAAGACAGTGTACTGCCAAGATAGGTGAAGTTCTCCGACACCTTCAGAAGACTGTCATGGACTTTGATATTTGGGGTCACAGGATACTTGTCGTCTGGAGTAGGCTGATGGAGCACTTCCGTCTTCTTTGTGCTTATTGTGAGGCCAAAGTTGTCACAGGCACTAGAGAACTTATCAACACAGTTTTGCATGCTATCCTCATCGTGTGCCAGAAGTGCACAATCATCAGCAAATAGTAGGTCACAGACTTGAGTACTTTTGGTTTTGGTTTTTGCCTGAAGTCTCCTGAGGTTGAATAGACTGCCATCAGTTCGGTACTTGATGCTTACCCCTTGAGGAGGAGAGCTAAAGGCTTCTTGTAGCATTGCAGAGAACATGATGCTGAACAGAGTTGGGGCTAAGACACAACCCTGTTTTACCCCATTTGTGACAGCAAAGGGCTCTGAAACACTGCCGTTGCTTTTGACTGCAGCTTGCATGCCATCATGAAACTGGCGCACTATTGTGATGAATTCGGGTGGACACCCAAACTTCGCCAAGATTTTCCAGAGGCCTTCACGACACACTGTGTCAAATGCTTTTGTGAGGTCAACAAATGTGATATACAGCGCTTTATTTTGTTCCATGCATTTTTCCTGAATCTGTCTGGCAGCAAAAATCGTATCCGCCGTTCCCCTCTCTTTACGAAAGCCACATTGGCTCTCGGGAAGCAAGTCATTTGACGAGAGGTGATCAAGAAGGCGATTCAGAAGCATTCTTGCCAATATTTTGCCAGCAATTGAAAGTAGAGAGATTCCCCGATGGTTGTCACAGACTTGGCTGTCCCCTTTGTTTTTGTACAGATGGATGATTGAAGCATCTTTGAAGTCCTGTGGCAGCTTCCCTGCTTTCAACATATGATTGAACAACTCGGTCAACCTTTTAATAAGCTTTTCTCCACCGAAGGCATACACCTCAGCAGGAATTGAATCCACGCCTGGTGATTTGTTAAAGGACATCTGATTTGTGGCAGTTCGGGTCTCATTTGCTGTGAATGGCTTGGCAAGAGCTGCATTAATAGGAGTCTGAGGGAGGCGGTCAATGGACTCAGTATTTATATTTGATGGCCGATTTAGCACACCTCCGAAATGTTCTGCCCAACGCTGAATTATGGCATTCAATTCAACAATGCGTGTTGAACCATCTGGGGCAAGAAGTGGCGTAGTGCCAGAGCGGGATGGTCCAAACACAGCTCGGAGGCTCTCAAAGAACTTTCTAGTGTTGTTTGTGTCGGCATATTTCTGAGTTTCTCTTACTCGCTCTTCAAGCCAGTCATTTTTCATTTTCCTCAGCTTCTTCTGGAGTACACCCTTACATGCACGCAGTGCATCAGCTTTTGCTGTGGAAGAGGGGTCACTGCAGTGAGCTTGGATGAGACTATTTTTTTCTTTGATGAGCACTTTGATTTCATTATCATTATCATTGAACCAGTCCTGGTGCTTGCGGACAGGAAAACCAACTGTGCTGCTGGCGCAAAAGTGTACAGTCGTATTTAGGTCAGTCCAGCTCTGTTCAATGTTCTCAGGGTCAAAAGTCACGCAATCCAATTTTGAGGAGAGTTCTGATGAGAGCTCGCTCTGTTTCTCAGCTGAGCAGAGTTTTGAAACATTTAGGCGTTTAGGTGGCGCTTTCCCTTGAGGGCGTCTATTGCGCCTCAATGTTAGTCTGAGCTTGCAAACAATGAGTCTGTGGTCAGTTCCACACTCGGCACCACACATCGCCTTTGTTACAAGGACATCCTTTCTGTCAGTCTTCCTCACAATGACATAGTCTATGAGATGCCAATGCTTTGAGCGGGGATGCATCCATGACGTTCTGTTTCTCACGGGGAGACTAAAATTTGTGTTGGTAATGAACAGGCCAAATTCAGCGCACAAAGTAAGTAAGCGCAACCCATTGTTATTGCATGAACCAACTCCATGAGGGCCCAAAACATTTGGCCACGCTGAGATTTCGGAGCCAACCCTAGCATTGAAGTCCCCCAAGAGAATAAGCTTATCAGCTGCCGGGACAGAGCATATGACAGATTCTAGATCAGAATAGAACTTGTCTTTGGCTTCATCTGGGTTTGTCATGGTGGGCGCATATGCGCTAATGAGGGTGGCTGACTGGCTTTTCCCAACTGGGATCCTGAGTGTCATTAGCCTGTCATTTATTTCAATTGGCATGGACTGCAAGTTTCTGACAAGGTCATTTTTAATTGCAAACCCAACACCATGCTGTCTCGGTTCGGCTGCACCCTTGCCTTTCCAGAAGAAGGTGTATCCACCACTGAGCTCTTTGAGTTGGCCACTATCAGGGAGTCTGGTCTCACTGAGTGCCACTATGTCCAGGTTGTACCTGCTGAGCTCAATGGTAATAAGTGCAGTGCGTCTTTCCGGGTTGTTTGAGTTGTCCTGTAGTGTGCGTATATTCCAGGCTCCTAGCCTGAGTAAGCTGAATTTCTTTTTGTTTCGACCGCAAAAAGGGATCCCCACTGGTCGCGGTATACCAGTCAGGGTGATGTGAAGTGGGCTTTCTTTAGGGCACCTTTTCTAGCCCCTTCCTCAGTTGAGGTGAGCAGTGCTATCCTTAAATAAGGCTGCTCAGCTACTGTGGGTGCTGCCTCCCCACGCCTCCACTTCAATCGACGATGAAGCGACCATAGCCCACAGCCACCAACGTGTAGGTCTGTGCTAACAGCTTCCAGTCTATCCAAACCTGCTGCCACCGCACTCGCCCATCGCCGTTGGAATTTTGAGAGGAAAGAAGACGAGACAAAGATGAAAGAAGACGAGGTGAGTGTTAAGACTGGCGCAAAGAATTTGTTTTTAGTGAGAAAGAGCTGCGCAAACATCAGACTCACTCTCTCGCCTGGACACAACTTATCCAAGTGGCAAGACAGGGTCAAGACGACTGGAAATGTATCCAGGTGCAGGAGGATGCCAGAGGGACAGTCATATTGCCTGACCGGCTGCCTGTAGGCTACTCCACAGCCTCGCAGTCCCAACTGACTAGGGTGAAAGACCCAAACCAAAGAACACCAATACTGGTGGATGCTCTGTGTCACGATATCCAGGCCAGAGTGACGGTATATTGCCATCTGCCCTATCAATCAACCACTGGCCTGCTGCCGCCAGCTTCGAAGCTGCGTCCGGGAAGTTTGCTCAATTCTTCGTCTGTGATTTAGGCAAACAAGCCTATGACCACACCGCTACCGGGGGCCAATATGAAGGACTCAAGTACTGAGGGTCACATTGTGCCCTAGCATGTGGCCGTTGGGTTAGATGAAACCTCCTCCGCCCTGGCCGTTTGCACCGACAGGTGCACGCCCACTGATACCATGCTAGCGTACCAGTTCATGAAACAGGTTGTACTGGATTACATGTTACCAGTAGCAGATTTTTCTGACCTGACCTTGTCATAAATGTTATGGCTAATATTACTCGCATTTATTTGACAGACTTCGTCGCTAAGTCGCTACTTCACCCTTAGCAACTGTACATCACTTTTTAACACTCACACTGCAATGTTTCACCACAGCTAGGGCTATCAATCACTCACACTGCAATGTTTCACCAATCAATCACTCACACTGCAATGTTTCACTATAAGTATCAATCGCGCAAAAATGAAAATAGCCATGAGGGCCATCCACGATGAGTAAGCACGATCTGGGAAGTTTTTACCCCCCTCCCCTCCCCCAATCTACGCTTTTCATACGCCTGACTTCAATCCCCCCCCCCCCCATCCCGCCCCCTCCTCGGATGTGCGTAACGGCCATTAAAATATTGAAGGTCCATGAAAAGGCCAAAATATTTTGTTTCATTAGAAACATGGCTTGCTTTTTCTTAAATTTAATCCTACAACCTACTTTGTCGCAAAAACATGAAATGAAACCAAACCTTATAATTTGTTACTAAAAGCGTAGGTGTGCTTCACAGGCTCCCCCCTCCCCTCCCCCTCCCCCAATGTACGGTTTACACAGGGCACCCCCCCCCCCCAACCCCCACCCCTTTTAATCTAAGCGGGCGTACTTCATGAAAGGCTCCAGAGTTCATTTCTTGCTTGATTCAGTCTTGACAGACAAATTATTGGACATGTTACAGACATTTTTTAACCCTGTACTGGTTCAAAATGGTTCCTGTTTCTCACTTCTAGACAAACTATACACACAAATACCTGCACATAAAACACCTCCATTCTACCATAAATAGCACATTCTCGCAATCATCCACAAGTGCTTAAGTATTTTTTCTGACTGATCGAATTGATTATTCTTTTTGATTACAGCAGCACGAGTCTAGCTGAACCTAACGGAGCCTCGCGTTTAATTACTGTTTTTGAGAGTACCGGTATTTCCTGGCCTGATCGGTTAATTAAAGTACGGTAAAAACAGTTTGCCTCGCAGAAGATTTTTTAAAAGTTCAAGACATAGACATGAAGCACGTCAACTTCCCGTGAGTAAATACTACCCGAGACACAGGATACCGAGGCAGCTGAATTCCCCTAATTCCGTCCGTCGACTTGTGCGCGTATCATCCATGTCAACAGACTAATAAAATACCCAGACTGGATAAGCCCATTGTGTGACGTCACAAAACAGCGAAAGGTCCGTCATTGTAGGTTAACGGTTGCGACCGGCGCTTCAGCATAGCCACAATGTAGCCGTCGCTAAAAGTCCATACGGTCATCATTTATAACAATAAAAAAAAACAGGCAGCTGTAGACAATAAAATAAAAGGATAGGCAAGTTAATGCATTATTAATACATGTACAACTAATCTTGACAAATAAAAAGAAATTTCTACTGCAGATAGAACTAGAATCGGAATTACCCGAGCGGCGGCCATGTGGGTTATACGGCCGCATCTCATTAACTTCTGTAAAAAACGACACAGCCCGAAGCTTGTGTTTCCAGTCTGGTTGATTTATTAGTCTGTGCATCACACCCCTTCATAATTGAACGAAAAAGACTAGTGCCACAGACCTCTGTGAGTAGAACTCACTGTGTTAACACGCGCGCAAGTTGTTGACATAATTATAGTGAAAGAAGGAATGATCTGTCTCGGTATTCTGTGTCTCATATACTACTTTATATAATTATACAACGTCTGGGAGTAACACAAACGTACTCAATACCGACACAGACAAAGTTTTGCATGTTATAATTATGTCTTTGTCTGTCTAATTTGTGCTTACTTTGACATTGGTAATGCTGATGGTATTACCCGTGGTGCTGATGATGTTGTTGGCTGTGGCATCTTTCTCTCTGCAACATAGAAATACAGCATTGTGTTAGTGTCATTAAATCTTAATATCAATGGAGTATATTTATATAGTGCTTGTCTACACAAAGGAGACCCAAAAGTCTTTACAGTGGAATAGTAAGTAACAACACGCTCTCTGTCTGTTTGTCTGTCTGTTTCTCTCTCTCTCTCTCTCTCTGTCTGTCCTTCTCTCTCTCTCTCTGTCTGTCTGTATCTCTCTTTCTCTCTCTCACTCTCCATACACACTTTAAATAAGTAAATAAAGATCTCCTGAACCCTACATGTTCTTTCTTTCTCTGTTCTATTTTTTTGTCTGGCTATAGTTTCGCTTCTCTCCAGAAGCAACACTCATAAACAGTATAATACATAATTATGTACTTACAATTATACTTTCATGCAACATGAAACACACAAGGCTTAATTAAGAGAGACATTATCAGTCGGTCAGTAGACATTTCCAAGACAGGGACTAATTTTAGCTCTGCTTCGAATTTCTCAAGTTAAGAAATATCTCTTAATCCATCAATACATTTAGGCCAAAATAAGAAAAAGAAGGGTCCCCAGATATCAGACAAAATTGATATTTTCTTCATAGTTTCGATCGTTGAAAAGAATAATTTATCACTGCTGGGTAAAATATTCAGCATTGGTACAGATGGTAAAAAAAAAAGCAACAAGAAACGTTACGAAGACCACATAGATGACGTCACGTAGACCACGGGTATGACGTCACCAAGACCACAGAGGTGACGTCACTAAGACCACAGAGGTGACGTCACTAAGGCCACAGAGGTGACGGAGAAGAAATCTCAGGAAAAAGCACAATGAAAACATTACCTACAACAAACCAAACAGAAGGGGCGGGCGCGACACGAAACAAAATATTGGATGACGCAGTTCTTAATTAACTGGATAATGCTTAATTATGGTGTTTCATTACTGAAGCATGGGCGTCACCTGATGCCTGTCGGGGAAGAAGGGGGCAGTGGTTGGCCAAATTTGTGGACACAATTGTTGTTGTTTTTTTAATGTCGTGACAGGCGTATGTGTAGTGGCCGTTGCCATCGGGGTGTCGTTAAAACCGGTCTCACATTCAAACTCAGTTTACAGGGCATAATTTATGACGTAAGTCCTGGCAGGGTCAAAGCAACAGAACCCCCGCCATTAATGCAGAAGTTTTCCACACAAAGAATGTTTTCATTGTGTCTGTAATACAGATAATAGCGTTAGCATTCATGACTGCGCCAGGCCGAGCATCCAGTATTGCTTTCTGTTCTGGCGCCTGTACGCATTGGGAGCAATCGTCCTATATTTCATCATCCATAAAATATAATGGAATCGCCCTATCTAATTACACTGCCACATCTTACTTGCCCCAACACGACTTTACAGTTTTGTTTGTATTAACAGTAACAGTGCAAATGGGTGACATGATCGATCCGAGTGATAGAGATGATTTGTTTCTGAAGCTTCCAGTTACAGCTATTGTTATTTACGGTCGAACTTTTTCTCTTGATCTAAATGACATTTTCTTTCATCTCCACAGTTGTCTGTGTACACGTTAGGCCTACTCTGAGACCATCTCCTTTGTTTGTTGTGGACTGTTGGGCTCATAAACAATTCAAAAGTCTTTGGGGACGGGAAAATGTGAAGGGGAGGTGTGAAATGTAATCAAAACTGAAGTTTAAAGCACAGACCTATGGATTTTATTGAGAAGAGTATTGTGCTGTATTGAGACTGAGAGCCGGGACAAAAACAGGCCGTGAGATCGCTTTAAATTTTCATCTGAGAACAAAACACTTTGGGCTTACCGTACAAACAAGTATAGCAGGGCGTGGTGCACGATTAAAATGTGTCCCCCCCCCCCCCTCCAATGTATTTTACGAAAAACACAAAGAAGTTATAATATTATCATATATTTTTTTCAATCTGGGCTTTAATGACCAAAAGCTTGTGTCATCATAGTTTTTTATTTCAAAAGAACGCAATACTTAATTTTTATTTATTTATTTATTTATCGATGAAAGTCTTCCACGGTACTCTGATGGCTTATAATATTAGTAATCGGGAGTTCAGACGCCCTCCGGAGATAGTGGGGGTGTGAGAGAGAGTTCGTTTTCGGGCGGTACTCAAATAGATTCGTGTAAAAGGAATGACAACAGATAAAAATTATACGATGGTCAATTACCAGTTACATTGTGGTGTATCACTGAACTGTTGACTCATGCAAGCCGGGGTTGTAATTTACACCCAAATATAACCTCAGACACTGATGTATGAAACCAGAGTCCCGACGATTGGTTGTCTCGGTACAGAATTTAGAGTGAGCAGTTAAAGTAAATTTGCTAATCGTTAGCAATAGAAACCTGTTAGTCTCAAATGGAAAATCGTGGTTAAACAGGGATTTCTTGTTTGTTTATTTATAATGTGTTATTGTCACAATGTCGACCTGAGAGGGGGTAAGTTTAATTTTTTCATTCATCTGTATGTGCATGGATAGTTGCATTCCTTCTTTTATTTAATTTAGAAGGAGAAAAAATCAAGTTTAGGTATAAATCTGCGTTGTTCCCCATTTGTTTGGGCCAAGAGAAAACTCCAGAGAAACGTTTCGCAAAACGTTTGGGATTTGGTGACATGGCGACAACTACTCTGCTTTGGTATACTGACCAGCGAGGGTTAAGCCTAACAATTATCATACTCTCAAGTTTCCACCAACCATTTATTTCCCGAAACCGTCAGGTTTCACTGACACTCTTGTGTGTGACACACGTGTGTATGTCAGCGAAAGCTAGACGGGAACCCCTGCGTCCTTGCGTATGTTAAGCACTTCCAGTGCTAATGAGCGTGTACATAGATCAGCAACTCTTACACAACTGTATGCAACTGTTTGCACTCAACGGAAACAGATAAATCTGAAACAGGTTGAAGCATCCTGTGAGTGCATGCATTTTGTGGGCCGAGGTAGGGCCTACATGTGCTCCTATGCTGAACAAAGCAGTTCCAGGCACTGCATTCTTCTTAAGAAATCTGAACACAATGCAACCTGTGACTATAATTCTCCATCGGCCTACATGTACAGAATTCATGTTCTATTACTTGAACACTCAAAGCAGTGTGATAGATACGGGTTTTGACTGCTGGTCAGAAAAACTTTTACCATCGCTCGTGTTTGATGCCGGAAGAGTTTACGGATTTATTTCTGATCGTTAACATGTTTAAGGCCAATTTTATCATTCCAGATAAATCTAACTTTAGTCTATCATAGAAAATGTGCCTGCTATGTTGTATTTGCATCTAATTACACTCACAAGCTATAATACGCCAAATGACCCGAAATAAGTCATCATGACATTTAGAAGCTTGTTTCCCGCAGACTTCAAGCTCTCTCTGTGCCACTGCCCTGAATAAGTGTTGTATATTCATATAGGCTATGACATCTCACTCCAGGGCAACTTGGCAAATACAAAGATCTCTGGAAATATTGAGGTACTGGAAACAGCGAGACGAGACAGTTCATGATAGTGTTGTTGATTTTTTCCCTCTAACTTCTCTTTCGATGCTTTGATAATTATTCTTCTGCGTTCAACTACTGACCTCAAAACCAGAGGTTAATCAGTACAGTGATGATTATTCGTGCCACACGGTACATTCCCAGACAAAGAAATCAAGCCGCATTCCACAGATTTTTCCGCGAATTTTTTTTCCTAACTCCAGCTACTACCGCCGAACCACATAGTCTTCACATGGTGAGCGGAAATCCGCCCGGCGTGCTCACACTTGACATGCTGGTGGAAGCTCTGCGTTTTCCGACACAGTATGATAACATCTGGCATGCCAATGTAGGATTTCCTAAGATCGGGTTTGGCATTATCCAGATACTCTGTAATAAATCTCTATTCATTCAATCTGTACACTGACACAAGATGAAAATCTTGTTCCAGGATTTAAAAGTGAACTTAGCAGGTCAGACATGCAGGAAATGGGTTCTCCCAGTAGGCCGATTATAGATCAAAGAGAGTTTTGAATTCCGCGGCTGCAAAGATAGCCTACACCATTTGAATTAACGGGTTGTATAATCGGTGTTTTAGTAACAAACCCTACCCTAACTTTATAAACAGTTCCACTTCTTCAAACACGCTTATGACGATACATTAAGTTCATTTAACATTATTTTTTGTTCAACTTCAACAGACATTTTCAGTATGGTCTTAACGTTCAAAGATAGATCTATCCAGCTGTGTCGTTTCATATGCTCTTTTACGTTTTCATAATTCAAAAAGTATGTCGTTATTACAGCTACTTCTAAGGAAATAAAATAAAAATAAATAAAAATTAAAACAACTTACTTTTGATTGAGGGGTCTAACCCTCACAGCCACTCTTATATTGGACGCCATTTGAATTGGCTTAGGTGATAATATCCAGTTAACACATTATTTATCCGTTGTCAGAATGAAACCTCCTCCAACGATGCATTCTCTAATGTACAATAATCCAAATCATACAGAAACACACGTTCACACTTTCTACATATCTTCACTGACTTCGGTGAAAGTTGTACAGTCCCAGCTGCGAATAGGACCGAAAGACACTGAACGTTCACTTGCGAACACCTCCTATGTTATGATTCGGTCCCTCGGCTGTATTCTCGCGGGCGGAAACATTCCAAGCGTGGTGCTGAGTGGCTGGCTAAGGCGGGCCTATTTTTATTATAGGCCACGATAAGAGGTGTAGCGGTACTGCAGTACCGTAATACACTTGTAGGACGGTTCCGTTGCTGTTGATTTTGGCTTTACTGAAGACGGAAAATAAAAAAAAGGTGTAGATAAATAATGTTATCTCTGCATTTCGCCCACTTCCTGATATTCACTTGTATCATGGTGCTGTTCTTCAATATCTTGCTCTATCGTTTGGAAAAGGCCTATAATAAAAATGTGTTAGCAAATTTATAGCGGTAAATTAATTAATATTGGTAGTCTTAAATAAATTCTAGATCGATCCTTAATCATTATTAGAGAAGAAGCAGAAGACGGTAGTTCCGTATCGCTGATCTTAAGACTTGCTGCTTTTTCAGTACCTGAACTGATATTGTCAGGCGATTAAATTCCTCTTTGTATCTGATACAGTGATAGCAAACAGGAAGCCAGAGCAGATGTCAGCAGACTGGTAGATTAGATCAGAATGATAACTTGAGTGGTGTGCTACTACAGCCCTACACAGCACGCTGACTTGCTCAACCAGACTGCCCCAAAACTGGATTCATTTTTTGTTTTTTTACGAACTACATGTTTTGGGATTTTAGAGTGTTTAGAGAATTTCTCACTCGTGTCATTTTCTTTTTCTTTTTAAAATTGTGTTTGTAATGACGTTCATCGCATTTTTTTTTTTGTTTTTGATCAAGAATAACCGACATATTAGGGCACTGGAGGGAAGAGTGGACTACTTCTTCAACGGGTCTCAGAAAAAAAAAAAAATCTGGAATCAACAGCTTTTTTTGTTTCGTTTTTTAAATAAAATATTTGATCATTCAATTCTCTGTGTCCTTTGAAAACATAGGATATTGGTTTTTAAACAACAACAACAATCAATATAGCAGCAGCAGTTAACCACAACAACAGCATAATTAGTGATCTCATTAATCAAATATTTCTTAGCTTCTGTCAGTTGTCATTCATCTGCCCATGACACACCATTGTCGTGGGCGGGGGGGGGGGGGGAGGAGGATTCCCATTACACACATCATCCATTTTAGGGGGGGGGGGGCGGGGGGTTGGAGTCGCTCAACGTTACAGTAATATCTGTGAATTACCCCCTCTCCTCCACCCCCCCCCCCCAAATCTACTCAAAACTATTTTTTGATATTACATTCCCAAATCAAATGACCATTTGTTTCACCATGAGTAATAATGTAACTGCATCTTTTTCCTGTACTCTGGGCTGCCTGAATAGTTGTGTACTAGTCACAGTCATGAAATAAACATAACACTGTTTTGATCTAGCTGAAAGTGACAGTGATAGTTTGATAGTTGATCCCGTCTCTGATTATGAATAAATTAGGCTTATGAAACCAGTTTGCTAATGTAGAAAATATGTACAGCAATGGTCAGCTGAGTGGACTTTGTGAATACATAAGAGCGTCCAATTGTTTGACCAGCCTAGCAGTGTTTGAAGTGGGCTGTTTTCAACGTCTAGCTCATAGCTGTGTACAGCTGTGTATACGGGACATAGCAGTGTTGGATTTCTTAAATCATGGTCTGTTATGAACATGTATTATAAAAACCACAGGAAACTGGGGGGTCGCAGCAAGGATTAAAGCAAAATCAAAATGATGGCAAAATGAAAAAGTTGTATGTAGAAAGCCTCGCGCAAGGGATAATACCGAAACTATACAGTAAAGAGCAAAGATCTTTGTTCCCTTTTTCTTTGAGTTTTACATTATCGTTTCGGCATTATTTCTTTAGCGAGGCCTTGCCACAGACTAATAAAATGCCCAGGCTGGATGATCCCATTGTGTGACGTCACAAAACCATCCGCCATTTTAGGTTTACGGTAGCGACCGACGCTTCAGTATAATTATTAGTCTGTGGGCCTTGCTACATACAACTTTTTCATTTTGCCATATTTTGACTTTCCGCTTTGAGCAGCCTATGTATAGCATAATTCAAGATACACAACAACAGAAAGACTGTTTAAACCTGACTAAGAAAGCGTTTGACGTCTTTTATCATTTTTATTTAGATTTGATTTCCTTTCTAGAATTTATTGACAGTTTCCTTGTTATGACATTTGTTATTAAAGCGCGAGTTTGCAGAAAGTTTCTCTTATTTTTTTTGTCACATTTTAATTATGTCTAAAATAGAGTGAAAAAGAAATTTCAGAACTGCGCTAACACTAACATAAAAGTCTAACAGATACCAAGAACGAGCTGTGATTTCGACCCTGACATATGTGGCAAACTTGACTCTGATCAAGCTTAGTCCAGGAATAAATCAATGTATGAATTAGACTGGAATTTCTTACGTGTTATTCCATGTTCATTTTCGCATTGTTTAAAAATCCGATCAAGCCACAGACTCCTAAAGTCTCCGTGGCAGATCTACATGTATATCTATAATCACGTGTATGTGCGTGCAAGAGCTTATTGCTAGCTGTACATGTAAGGCAGATCTTCCACTGAAGTAGGGATTCATTGTCTGAACATATCTACATTGTATAATGAGATTGTAATACACCAAAAGCTATCTGGTCGAAATGAGTTAAAATATTAATACATGTACATGCAATAATAATAATATTGATTATAAAAGTAAATGAAAAATGCATTGACATTAAGTGCTGACTAAGCGCTTGGTGGACAATTTTCCTTTTTCCACCACAGATAAATGCTTAATGAGAGCGACAACATGCAGTGTGTTTGTTTGATTTCCTGATTCAGCGTTTATATTGAAGTCCGTGGTTCCGTGCAATCTGATCGTGAAGTAGAGCGATGTTTCTGATCATCCTTTTCTCCTTTTGCTATAGAGAATTGATCGTGTTCCGAGCCTATTAAGATTGGCAAACAAAATTAAGTGATATGATACGTCACTGATGGCTTCCTGGAATAGAACGGATGAGATTTATTCAAATTGAACTGGGCTTTCTGGGGTGAGAAGTAAGTGAATCACATTGCTGATCACTCATGCATTTGATGCACTCTGAACGTTATCTCAAGCGTGACTTGACAAAATGTCCAGCTTTTACTGTCTATTGCATGTTCAGTGAGAGGTAGATTTAAGAAAAACTAAAAAGATTGTATTTTGTAACAAATCATCAGTAACCACTAACAAGAAAATTGTCTAATACAGTAAATTCTAAACGAAACTAAATATTTCATTTTACTTTGTTAAGACACGCATTTTAAAAAAAAAATCACATGTATGGCATGTTACCTGTAAGAAAGAAATCCCTCACACTGACGTTCGGAAACAAACCCAGGTTGCAGACACTGGGAAATTTATACCACAACAAAACTGGAAATGGGCTGGTCATATCGGAAGAATGAAAGATAAAAGATGAACAAGACGTCGTAAAGAACGGAGGCCTAGAAAAGGAAAGAGTGCAAGAGAACGCCTCGCGAAACTGTGGAGAAATGATCATTGATGCTGTGCAGACAGGTGGAGGGTCGCACCCTGCAGTGGACGGACAAGGTCCCACAAGAGCAAGAATAAGATGTTATGAGAAACAGGAAATTACTCAGAGAGAGATGAAGTGTTTCGAAGTGTATGTCCAGTAAATGTTGAGAACAGAGGAAGTGAAAGAAAGAAAAAATACTGTACAAGTGACTGGGGCCGGGCTGGAACCCGCGACCTCTGCTATGGCACCAAGCCCTTTGTTTCTGTCAGGAAGAGGCAGGAAGCCAATGGCATTGGCAATCATAGTAGGCAGAAACATGATAGAAATTGAACGGGGGGGGGGGGGGTGTGTGAACCGAACGATTTAAAAAAAAAGAGAGAGAAGAACAGTGAGGAAAGAAAGAAGAAAGGAAATTGAAACTGGAAAGCGCATGGTTAAACCAGGGATCAGGGTTAAGACTGAAATATATCGCTGGGTTAAACACAGGATCAGAAGGCGTGTGATGTGTTTCTAACTCCAAGGGACATAATAAATAGATATCCCCATCGTGCTAAGACTGAATCTGACAAATTTGTTTGTGTTGGGACATGTCAAGGGATCCTGGGACTTGAATCTCATTGTAAAGTCAAAAGGACCAGAACAGTACAAAATTGTAACATGTAGCCATGCTCCACTGTACCCAATGCTGACTACACTCCCAACTGCCGATACATACATGATACCACATCATATTGCCTCTCTTGATGCAGCAGTTAAACTTGAGATCCTTTTGTTTCTCGAGGGCCCCAGCATAGTGCTGTTGGCCCCATTAAGGTCTACGGTTAAAACTACATGTATTGTTTTAGGTCTTTATTTTAGCAGATTCGCCGCTCTTGGCATTTACACCTCATTTATTTGTTCACTTGAAACATAAAACAACAGTAGTTAGAACTGAGAATGAGTTTACATTTTTATATATGAATTGACAGAATTCTCTGCAGGACTTCTCAACAGTGATACTTAATGAAATGCAATGTAACGTACGTACATTTGTTCTTTTTACTGATGCTGAACACAGAGGAGCAAAATAAATACAAGTCACTTACGGCCAATCAAGAGCAAAACAAACTCTGAAGCTGTGAAGCTGCCACTGCCAGTCAAGATGACAATGCTACAAGCAGGCCATTTGAAATGACACTGCTGAAGTAATAATGAAACAGCTTACCCTGTATATTATAGATCTTATAATGTAGCCTACATGTCTTTAAATACATCAGTACTTGTATAACGTTACAAGAGAACGCCCAACGAGGCGACGGACAAATGATACTTGCAGACAAATGGAGGGCTACACCCTGCAGTAGACGGACGTTTACTGGACATACACTTCGAAACACCCGATGTTTCTCTGAGCGATTTCCCGTCTCTCATAACATCTTATTCTTGCTTGTTAAATGTAAGGTACATTTGTATGATATATATGTATGTATTTCAATTTTTTTTCAAAGAAAAAAAAATCTTCATGAAAAAGAAACTGCTGAGCGCATTCATCTTGAGATGACACAAAGTAAGACTTTTTTTTATCAGTGCATGCGAGCCATTCTCAAAAGGTCGGCACAAAAATGTTGCAGTGTACTCAAATTTCAAAGTGAGGAATGTTTAAGTTTTTCTGAATTTTATGCAACCTTTGATGAGTTGTTCATTGTTTTTTCAAGTTAAGAAGATAACTGAGCATGGTGTTTATTAATAAATTTGATTACACTGGGTGGTCTCTTTTTTTCTCGTATGTAACTGGTGACACACACTTATCAATTGTGAAGTATGATGAGACATAGTGCTTGTTTAATTGCCTCTGCAAGACTGTTTAATGGTTATTAAAATGAGATAAGGCAAAAAAATGTTGAATTTTAAGAAATTATCCACTGTATCATATACTTATGCGTGTCACTGTTACATGCGAGTGAACAGCAGTCTTTCAGTATCCTTGGAAAATAAGATAAGCACTTTTCTGACAGTGTTGCAGTGGAAATTGTTTCAGTTCATTGTAGGGAAGTACAATTTACTTAATTCTTCACTGCTGTGTCTTTCTAATTCTTCTGAATGTGAAAAAGGCTTGCATGTAACAACGGCCCACTACATGTATCTCTTTTTGCTGAAATTGTTGCCTTGCTTACACACATCTAGGGGTATTTGCACTATTGTTGTATGCGACATTTTGTCAGGAAATTGGTTTGCTCACTCCCAATTTCATTATATGTGTAAGTATAAGCGTCATTCCAGCTACATGTATTTGAGATCTGTGCTTGTGACGTTTTGTTTTAATGCATTTTAGCCTTTTGCCGACCAAACCTCAATCCTCCTTTTCATGAAAAGGCAAAAATACTCGTACAACAATATGGCAAATACCCGTTATTTACTTATGAATGTAATACATGTATCTTATGTGTTTTGATGTAGGTTTGCTTCAGACATATATATGTACTCATTCTGAGAGACACAACAAACATTCAAACTGAACACAACAAGTGGAATTATGTTTTCTTGAAGCATGGGCATCAAGTAAATTTAATGCAGATTTCAAATACATTGCATTACAAATTTATTAGATCATTTCAGTCCTGAGTCACCATGAAAGCACCGATTTACCATCTATGTATTCACATCTACGCATGAGAGGATGTATGGAGAAGGCCAGACAGAAACCTCAAGATCTGAGGAGAGGGAATAACGCAGTGCAAAGGGCTGAATTCTGTAATGTAAGTTAAAAACATTCCGAAAGACAAGTCTATTGTCCGCAATTAAAAAAATTAAACTGTTAAAACCAAAGACATGATTAGAACACATTTATGTGGTTTCTGGCAGCAAATACATGTAATTCAATCCCACCACCAACTCTGTACAGGCACAGAGTGTGTCAAACACAACAGCGAAAACAAACACTTGCAGAGAAGAATAAAGTAATTAAACTAGAGGACAAATTATAGCTATTCAGATTTAAAGACATTCATCAATTAAAAAATAATATGCACACACAATAACCTAAAAAAAAAAAAAAAAGGTTGTGCCAGATGCACTTTGTGGTCCTTGTTCAGACAGTTCAGTTGATATGGTAAAGCTAAAATTCTTTGTTAGATCAGTCTCTGGTGTTTACCATCAGTTTCCAGACAAACAATATACAGCCAATAACTGAGTTTTAGCTGAAACACAACTGATGTATGGAGTCTTCACGTTGTGATCTTGTGCGTCTTACTAAATCACATCATAAACCAAATATAAATAATATAAAAAAAAATATAGAGACAAAAGCTGAAAAAGTAATGTTGCATTGCTGGATCTGGTACATGAACACATAATAATATTGTGATCTCTCAGTTCTCATGAAAATAACCATACATTTATTATAGCTATGAAATAATGAAACATAACTGACTTAATACATGTACAAGAGAATCAAATTCCCATGAAACAGGCCAAACACTAATGTCAAACCACTGCAGGTCAGGTTTCAAAGTTAAAGCTCTGATGATGATAATTACACGTAGCATTGTTCAGTTTACAATTAGTTGAGGAGATATAGAGCCTGGTTGTTAACGAGATGAAGTGTTATGTATAAATTATAAATGCTATGTATTATTGTTATTATTACACAAATCTAATTGAGTTACACTGCAAATACAGGCCTGCTACAACACAAGACAGTTTAAAAGTTGGAAGTGTATATTTAGGCCGAATACAGCATAATAAAACCCCATGCTGTGCTATTTGGGCCAGAGGTATTTTAGGCATGGGAGTGTCAATTGCCACCGTGGAATACGGTGTCCATTACATGCGGTGGTAATTGACGCTACCGTTAGGCAATATTGTAGTTTTTGTACGAACACAAATTCTGTGTTTTCAAAAAAAACCAAAAAAACAAAATACACGCCAGAACAATGCAAACATTTCATTTGACAGCTTTTGCATGAATCGATGATGATCTTGTAAATGTACCTGGGATACTGAACTAAACACTGCTTCCCCAGAAAGTGAAGTCATGTTCACATTTTTCTGGAACAGATGTGCATCATGTAAACTTCTCTATGAAAATGAAAGAAGGTCCTGCCTCAAGATAAAATGAAGATGGTATGTGACTTGTGAGTACTATAAATGCCTTATAAGCTCATTATATAGCAAAACCACATTAATCCAAACAAATGTCTCAAAAATAACTCATGCATCCTTTTACATCTCTACTCCAACTGCTGGAAGCTATAGTATGGATTCTGACAAACTTATCTCAACCACACACATCTGTTTCTAGTGCTTCATGTTACAATACACGCATTCATACACTATTAGCAAAGACAATCGAATTAGACAGGATAGGACAGCATCTTCTTTGTGCTAAAGATAGTGTGCACTTTGTCCAGAGCCTGCAATAAGATGGGATAAGTGGAGTGACACCACAAATGCGTTAGCTGTCTCATTTTATTTATACAATATCATTGCTATTAGTCAAAATATCCGGAGATGAACATCTAACTTAAATAAGATCTTACCACGATTATTTTCAGAGGTTGCCCAATTATTCAAAACCATAATTTTTTTTCCCAGCTCTATAACACGCGTTTCCAGCTAAAGTTTTGTCTAATAAGTGCAAGTGCAACATATTCATTAAAGACTCTAAGAAAGAACTTGCAAACAAAAAAAAAAACAACTGCAGGGATCAAAGAGCTATAAGAAATAAAGAAAAACCAGATACACAAAAAGTTTACCCACCAAACATAGATCTCATCTCATTCAATTTTAAATAACAAAACCAAAAGAAACCACTTGTGTTCAGTTTGTACAAATGTCTCAGTCACGCTATATTTATTATAAGCTGTGATTAGTCAGTCAAGCTCAGGTTCATTCAGACTGCTAGCATTGAACATTAGCTTGGATAATATACATGTATGACCAGATTAAAACCCCGTTCAAAATTTACTATGTACATGTTGTTGCACCAAACGGGATAGACATTACATGATGATTATACAAAGTCATCACAGCAAACTGGCAGTCTTATAAAGCTCAAAATCTGAGTAAAAATGAAAAACCTGCCCAAACTCTCCACCTGCCAACTGTTGGCTAAATGATAAAATCACCCATTTACTTTGAGATTAATATAGCAGTACATACATTGGCTCAGCTTTCTGAACGTAGGAATTTATGAGACTGAAATAAAATTTGTCACAACATCTTTGTAAACAATATTACTTGTCACAACCATCACTTGAGCAACTGTGTTGGACATTAAGCCAGTAAAGATCCCACAGGTGAAAGAAACAAACTTGCACAATTCAACACAAAATAAGATGACAAGTTGCACTGTTACTTATATTGCATGTGTGTGTGTGAAATGCAACAACAGTGATGGCAGAAAATTGAAATTTTCCAACCATTTCAACTGCATCTTTGTGCAGACTCAAGCTGCATGAGTTGCTGCAAATCAGCTAGCAAACATTGCAATGTTGCATCCAATGCAGTTTACTGATGAGGCCTGGTGTGGAAAAGAACAGTATACATACAGTCATAGTGTGCAGCTGCATGAGTGGGGTGAGTGGCATGAAACGAGGATCGAATGTAGTACAAGTAATTAAATGGCAAATGAAAGTAAACTTTTATTAGTCTGCACAATTAAATTACAACCTGCTGAATTCATTGAGTAAAAAGCATGTTCAGGATAATTTCCTTACTGACATGCAGAATAAAAAGTTGACACAAAGTTTACAACATTTAGGCCTCAATACATACTTATCCCATGATGGACAAATGAAAAAAAACAACAACCAAAAAAGACCACCACCTCTTAGGTTATCAGCGATGTCCCAACTTTGTGACCTTCCAAAATCTGCTGTTATGTTGCAATATTTACTCAAACAAAATAGATCATAAGATACGCAAATAGGTTATTAACATACAAACAGTATAATACATTATATATATATTAACAAAGTTAGAGACAATAAGTATTGATATTACGTGATACACACACGGACAGACCCTATGACAAAGGGCTGTAATTCCAGCAGGCACAGGTTAAAATTCACTTGATCAAAAACAGTATCTGATAGCTATGCGGTGCGTAGATTGTGTGGATTCATCTTTCCTACATTAACTAACAATACAAATACAGACCTGCCAACCATCCCGTTTTTGTCGGGATTATCCCGAATCTGGACAGCCGGTCGCGATATCCCGAATACACCATCATAATCCCGATTTTGCGAGCCGTAGACTGAAAATCGGCGAAAATACTGAGTCAATCCGCGAAGTAGATCTAGTACTCGATTGTCATCAGAATCAATTTCCGTTTCCTTTTTTTACAATGGATTAAAAGCATACATCACTACTCGATACGCAACTAGATCTAGAATCTATTGGGATCGACTAGTTCGTAGTACATTGTGCTGATAAAATAAGAGCGTTATCTAATTGGAGCAGCAGATGGTGATGATAAGAATAAGAGGAAACGCGGTCAGTCTTTCAATCCGATTGTGAGATCGTGTTTTATTCCGTTCAGCTGGTCTGTTCATAGCTTGAGTTTAAGTAGTCGGCATCCAGCGTGCATAATTTGTGATTGCCTTCATTTCGTTACAATTTCTATTCACTGGCTGAAGGGTGGATAAGTTTCTCAAAAAACGACGTTTACCCGGTCAAGAACCAGATGATCAACAAACCTCATCTAGATCTAGTGATAGTTGTAGATCTACAGAATCGTCGGCGCCCCCGCGGAAGAAGGAAAAACTGCAAACTAAATATCATGATGCTTATTCAAAGGAGTGGCCATTTCTAAAACCGTCTGGAAAGAGAGTGACATTCGTGAGGTGTGTTCCATGCAGTGTGGATTTTAGTGTTGCAAGTGGTGGTAGAGATGACACTCAGAAACACTTGAAGACAAACAAACATGCAGTAGCAGTCAAGGGCAGTGAAACAAAGACATTGGGAATTTCTTTGCCAAGGAGAAGGATATGTCCGTGATCAGATCAGAAGTTCTGTTTACCAGATATTTGGTTGAGAATAATCTGCCAATAGCTGTGAGTGACCAATTTAGCAGTTTTCTTAGAGCTGTGTCCCCTGACTCAGACATAGTGAAGAAATTTGCATGTGCACGGACTAAAGCAACTGCCATTGTTGGGTGCATAGGTAGAAAGACAACAGCAGAGTTGGCGGAGAGATTGAGAAGCACGACTTTCAGCATGGGGACAGATGGCAGCAATGATCATAACAGCAAACTATATCCATTGGTCGTCACTCTGAATGATGAGGCAAGTGAGGAGATAAAAACAGAGCTGCTTTCTTTACCAGAATTGGAGAAATCCTCTTCAGCTGCCAACATAACAGAGCTGATTATGACAGAACTATCTAAGCACAACATCCCTGTTGGAAACTGGCGTTCATGTCAGACAATGCTAATGTGATGGTAGGGAGAAAAGGTGGTGTCAGTACCCTGCTAAGAAAGGAGCAGCCCAACATGCTCAGTCTGGGCTGTGGATGCCATTTAATAAACTTGGCTGTTAAGAAATCGGTGTCTGTTTTGTCCTTCAAAGTTGAGGAATTCTTGACAGACCTTTATCACTTCTTTCACCACTCTGAAAAAAAGCTGTCAGACTTCAATGAGTTTCAGCTATTGTACAATGATGAGGCAAGGAAAATATTGAAATACTGCCCAACAAGATGGTTGTGTCTGACTACCTCTCTACAACGGACCATGGAGCTGTGGAAGCCACTCACAAAGTATTTCAATAAGGTGAAGGAAGATGCAGACGAGGAGGCGGAAAGAAAATCTAAGAAAGATGCCGCAGACACCATAATTGATTCCTGGTTTGAAACCACCAGCTCACAGACACCAAAGCCCTCATCTGCAGAAGGCAATTCAAAATCAGCCAATCCAGACCCCAGCTCCTTCACCATGGGTAGACTAGAGAGAATCCACAGCATTCTGAATTCCAAGCAAGCTGCCATCTACTGTGCTTTTCTCTTGTGGATTATGCCAACCTTTGATAAATATAATAAGATTCTGCAAAGCGAGCAGCCACAAATACACAAATTGAAGGATTTATACCTGTCACTGTTTAAGGACCTGTTAATGAAATTCATCAAGCCTGGTGTAGTTAGCCTCAACATACATGACATCACAAAGGTCATATTTGCTGACAAGAACCACATACAGGATCAGCAGTTGTACTTTGGACAGCTTGCTCAGCACCTGATGGAAAAATTGAAGGCCAAACACAGAGATGCCATTTCATCCACCATCAAACTATTCTACTCAACAGCTCTGGACTACATGATGGACAGATTTCCAATGAAGGATGAAACACTTCATCATGCTCAATTTGTGAATATTGAAAAGAGGCATTCTCTGTCCTGCAATAGTGTCAACTACTTTCTTTTCAAGTTGCCACACCTCTCCATTTCCCAGGACCAGCTGCAGGAAGAGTTTGTCAATTTTCAGTGTTCAGAGCTGCCGACTTCAGTGATGTCAGAGACAAGGGCTGACAAACAGTGGAACTTGCTGTTGCACCATGTCAACAGTCTGGACAACAGCAAGCCCTACCACAACTTGGCAAGAGTGGCCCTCAGCATCTTGTCAGTACCACACAGCAATGCTAGTGCTAAGAGGATCTTTTCTCTGGTGAGAAAGAACAGAACTGAAGTCAGGGCATCCATGAGCACTAAGACCCTGAATTCTTTGTTGGTGACCAAGGTCAGATCCAAACCTTTGGACTTGACTGATCAGTTCCTGAGGAGATGCAAGACTGCCACTATGGACAGTTTGAGGCCTCCTCAACCCAGCCAATGAAGACAAAGGACTTCTTGTACATATTTGTAAATAGTTTTGGTGAGTACACCCACTGATTTCTTCCTACCCTTGCTTTTCTGTCACATTATTCTGAACAGGTAGCATACATGTTATAATGCATCTCTGCGTCGGGCATGCAGCTAGGGTTTCGTTAGTGGACTGATGCACTCCGCCAACATTATCCCTAATTTTGTCTTTTCAAAGTTGGCAGGTCTGCCTTCTCCTACTGTTCAATATTCACATACCTTAAAATTATTTGCGTCACACGTTTCAAAAAGTGGAATATCAAAATTTTGTGATATTTGTTGCCCTCTGGAGGGGAAATTGTTCATCCTTTCTAAGGCAGTGGATTAACCCCTTTGCAGCTACATATTTTTCCCCAGTTTATGCTGAACAGCACACTCTTACTGTCATATTTAGGACACACGGTGTACGTCTTTACAGCACAGTCAGGGGTGAAAACAAGTATTCTATTGTGCAGACTTTCCGTGAAATACTTGCTTCTTTATGTTCAAACACCTTGTATTATTTTGTAGGCATTTGATTAAATTTGTTGAAGAATTTCTACATTGCACTGATGCAAGCAACATGGCAAGTCCTGTATTTTGCCATGGATGTCAAAGGAGTCCTGAAACATTTGAAATGCAAATTTAAAAGTTAAATGAGTTTATGGATGACGAGGGCCATCATATATGACAAAAACAGACAGCTAGCTTAACTCAGCACAGAACAGAAAGGGACCTCACATTTGAAAATTCATTTTTGTTTGCTGAATAGGACCTATAGACTATGGAATAACCAGATCTACCATTACCATAGTGTGACATAGCAAAAATTGCTCACCCTCCACCATTTTTGGTTTTGCCTGAAGCATCATCATTACCAAGGATGCAAGTTACCATTCCTTTTGTTTCATATATTGTAACAGTTTACTCCCACTCATGCTTTGAAGCAACCTCGTGAAAGATAGAGCTCAGTTATTATTGATATTGCATTGAGTGAATTCAGTTCATGATGGAAGCTCTCATAGAAAGTCTTTATTAAGTCTGAGGTAGATGTTTGAACTTAAATAAAACAATGTGGGGCTCAAAGCTTCGTCAAGGATATCCTCAATGTCCCATTGGTAGGTCTGGTTAATTGTTAGTTTGTCATAGTGCCAGTTTGACTTTCATGAAGGCATTTGAGTGGTAGCAATTTTGTTTTGCTGCCACTCACAATAATCAAGAACTGTGCTTATGGTTATCACGCATGTTTTATAGTAGGATGTTGTCTGTGTTTGCCCCCAGGCAAGGCTCAGTCTCAGACAGAAGCCAGTCACCTGCACCTAAAGACAAGAAAGGCAAGAAAAGTCTGAAGGGTCTCAGCAGCAGTGGCGCTGAAAAGGTATCCTGTACATTTATACTGTTACTGATGTAAATATGTTTTTGTTTATTATCTTCAGAGATTTCTATATTTTTTTTTTCTTGAAGGAATTCTGTGATGTTCGGATAGATCTCACACTAACCATTTTTGGTATTTACACAGAGATTGTAAACTTTGAGTTTAGTCTTTTGAACAGAGGAATAAAGTCAAGTGCATTTCAAGAAACTAAGATATTCCAATTTTCTATCTACCTCAGCGTATTCCATAATGTATAGGAAAATACTTGTTTTCAAATAACGGATGTAAATATTTGTTTTTAAAAGTACTCACTCAAATTGTTGTATTTCTTTGTTGTGGCTTTCAGGATTCTCAAGATATCTCTGCATTGTCAGCTGCCTCTGAACAAGTGGGTGAACGACTGGCAACCTCCATGAATGTCTCACCAAGCAGCGTTCACTCAGACTCAGCTCTGGCAGAAAAGAAAGGCAAACTTACCCATAGCATGTCCTCGCCAACCTTACAAGAACCTGAGTTTTCAATTGTGATTGTGGATGATGACTTATCACCAGAAAAGTGTGTCAAGGCTAAAACTGCTATGTCCCATCCCGATCAAACTAGCGATGTTGAAATGTGGGATGTGGGCACCGATGCTGTAAAATATTATGGAAGATCAAAATCTGCTGAAAGCCCAGGACTTCAGGGACAACCTAATACTGTCAACAACGGCTTGACGAAAGGGGAGATCAGACATGCATCCAAAATACACAGTAAACTGGACAAGTCAGACATTGGACTGCCTAATCCCATCATTGTCCCTGCTGTAGCTGATGCAGTGGAGGTGAAAGGGGATAGTGAGCTGAGGCGCAGTAGGAGAGATGAATTTGAGAAACAGAAACAAAAATATAAAACCGGAGATAAAAAATCCTCAAGAAAATGTGAATATGGGCAGTCCTGGAAATCAGAGAATTCCACTTCAAATCTGGATGCAAGCCTGATGGAAGCTATCTTGCCACCTCCCGAAGGATTTGGGGATCAGACAATGTTAGAGGGAGAGATGACAGATCTGAATCAGACCTGTAGTCATTCCCATGAGGATGAAGAAATTGATGTTGAATCTGATACCCATTCCGATGCCGGATTTTCCACCATCTTGGGGGGAACAGTTATGCGAAGGACAAAATCTGGCAGGTATTCAGTGACATCCATTTCTAGCTCAGCATCAAGTGATTCTGCGATGAAAGCAAGTAAATCTGTATCTGGCACTCTGCACACATCAACGAGTGCTGACAGTTTATCATCAGAGAGCCAATTCTCACAGAGTTCAGTTGCACTTTCAAACGCAGCCAGAAGTATTTCTTCAGACAGTGGAAAGGGTTCAATCTTTAGTGAGACCATTGCTACTCACTCAGCTGCACATGATACATATGTCAGTCTGAAGCCCAGCAGCACTGTTAAAGAAGATGACTATGTGGTTCTTCAACAAAGCAAAACTAGTGACAGTAACAGTTCCAAACCTACCCTTAAGACGAGCAAAGGCATGACTATGCTGTATGAAAATTATACATCAGTATCTGAAGATGATTCTTCTTCTTCTCCATCACATGCACCTCAGACAACAGACAAAGACAGTCACCATAATGTAAGTTTGGGATCACACCAAGATGATTTGGACAATATGCCCTCTCATCATGATGTAAGCAGAAAAAAATCTTGCTCAGCTGAAGACTTGCAGAGTCTCAAAGTGATCCTGCCAGCAAGACCTCACAGTGTAAGCTATTCACCTGGGAAAAAATTCAATTATAAACCACATTTAGAAATTACAAGAGAAACTCATAATCTGCTGGCAAGAGCAGGCTACTTTCAACCATCTAAAATTATCCCCACTGCCAAAGATGTAACGGTGCCTGTGAAATCTCCAAAGCGATCCATTCAATGGACAATGATGATCACAAGAAACTGGCCATTGGTAACACAAGTCTGTCTGGAGAATGTGAGAAACTTTCACTGAAAAGCCGAGAATCCACAGAGTTTGTAGAGGTCACAGATGAGTCTCATTCTAATGCAGATGTATCAAATGCAAAAGCATCTACAAGCTGTGAGGCAAAAGGTGACAAATTCATTGTTCCTCTCAATCAGTGGTAATGGAAGAGGATGAAGCTGTCAATGGTAAAGAGGACAATGAAACCTACAACAAGAACAGACTCTATGGATATGGGTGCACCAACCACAAAAATCCTTAAATCAACTGAAGTGAAAGGGTTAAAAAAAATTAAAGGAGAGTGACAAGGCCCTTACATTGTCAGGCATTTTAGACCAGGAAATTGCCAGTCAAATACAAATCAAAAGAGCAGAAACAATGGTACCTAAACATGACAGCATTGTTAACGTTCAGCAAGCAGGTCTTGTAGCCCAAAGTGTGAGACATTTTACCCAGCATCATAACTGGTAAATTAAGGAATCTTCAGGCAGTTCAATCTGTCCTCAGACAACTATAATGTCTACTTATTAATTTCAGTGCTCTTTAACACATTTCCTCCCGCGAACGGGTATTACCCGTTCTCCAATTTACGACGCAGCCGCCTGCGAATTACCCGTTTTTGAGGTTTCGTTACTCTATAGTAGTTTACAGTCTGTAATTTTTATTCACAATGATTTCCCTTGATGGATATCGAAGGGATGCTACTCTAGTAATAATAGGGAACTGTTTTCGTGCAATTAACTGTATTTTTTTTTGCAATTCTAACCCCGGCGGGGCAATTTTTCAAAATTTTTGTCAACATCCGAAACTTTGCATGAAATCTTCGTGGATGGTGACAGTAATGAAGAGATGATGGAGGATGACAGTGACGACAGTGATGAAGAATTTGTTGCAGATGGTTCTGGATCTAGATCTAGTGATTCTGAAATCATCGATGTTGTAAACATTTTATAATTTTGTACTTTTTTCGTTTTGCACCTCCACACAATTCTCTGCATTTAAATATGACAAAAACACAGTTTTATACCAAACAGTAACCAATTCTGTACTTTTAGCACAAAAAATTAAAAAAAATAAATAATCATTTTATGCTCTTTTTTCTATACCAACCGCACAGTGGTCAAATTTGACAAAAATTACTTGGGCAGGGGAAAACACTCATGTGAAAAATACTTGGGAGGAATAGTGTTAATATAATCTTCACTTCTGCCAAGTTTCATTGCTAAGATCAGAATCAGCAAAAAATTCCAATGCATCTCTTTGCATGCAGTTACCTTTAACAAAAATTAAGTGTACAAAAATACTGTCCAATGTTCACAAGCATCACAAAGAGTTTTCAGGAACTTGTATGTTGCACTGAGACATCAAACACAAAACCACCTGAAACCACACGAACAGAAACCATACGTACAATCGAATTCCCCGATACAATCAATACCCAGCATTCTTAAACTTTTCTTCTGTATACTTACTTTTTAACATTTTTGCTGCTGCTTGGAGTGTCAAATAAATTCATTTTCTTTCGTGGAGTCTTGGATCCAATGGCAGGTGAAGTGACATTCAGTCTGTTGGCTCTAACATTCTCCTCATAGCATCTGTCTGTTACAAAAATGATAAATAGTCATGATTAATGAGGACAATCATAAGTACACAAGGACTCCTATATTCTACTCTGAAATCACCTGACAAATTTTAACTTAAATGTTCAATTATTCACTACATATATTTGCTTCTTACAAAAGTCCAAGGATAAAAAAAATTAATTACATGAGTAACAGGGTTTAATTCTTTATAATTCATCCAAATATGGCAAGAAACAGTCCTTCTAAAGGACTGGCTAACATCACTATGTTCCATACTTAGAAAGGCCATGATGAACAAATCAGCAAATATAAGTTGGCTAGAAGCATACAATGTAGATCATTTCACATTACAGACTGTCTCTAGCTAACCTTGTGCTGACTCTTCAATTTACATTGCGAAACAACCAATACAATTTGCAATATATTGTAACTTGGTGCATTTAAAGGCTGAAGTAGACAAAGATCACAGATTTCTTATTCTGCTTAAAAAGAATGCTTGAATGGTCTAAGAGGAAACCTGTGTTAGTGTCTACTTTATGTGAGCTATTAATTTATTCAGATCTTTGCAAACTCAGTAAGCAGAGAACATACCATCATGATGGTGTTCTCTCTTGGGCCCAGGGATAAAAGGAGTGGCTCCTAAAGCAGATCTCTGAGGAAGGTGGCCCAAAATTGCTTGCCTTTGGAAGAAAGAATACAGATATATAGCACTACTGCTAAGTAAATTTAAATATACTTTAGTGACTGGCATGTCATGACTAATGTAATATCACTATATATGGGAATAATCGTGACCACACGACGGAAGAATATGAGTATACTCAGGTACATGTATCTTAGCTGAAGCATGAAAAAGAACCACTTACATAATGATAAGAGAACTCATGTAATGTTCTGTTCTTTCTCCCCTGACAGAGTATGGGCTAAAACAGACACACAAGATGCACAACTCAAATTTGAGAAAATTTAAACTAAGATCAAATGAGATCAGTGAATGAATGACAGTTGCTATGCAGCTGGTATTCCCGGTCAAGTGGTGGCCAAAAAAAACAACAACCCAACAACAAACATTTCCTGTTTTGCTTCATAAACCACCGGGGCTAGTTGGTTTTTGAATTTAAGATTTGAAGATAGTAACAAGTGTTGACATGAAAGATTGCAGCAGACACTGCCATTTATGTGCTTACTTTTTAGAGGCTGAAAATGGCACCCCATCACCTGATGCTCTTCTTTTCCGCATAACACATGGAGTGGTATTGTTAAGTACGTCCTGTGTCTGATTTACTGAGGCGTTTGAAGCCAGGGAAAGCTCCCCCCTGTATGTGCTATTTGATGACATATTGATACTCTTGCCATCTGTGCTACGACGTAATTTGGCAAAGCCCTGTGCAATGGAACTCACTATTCCTGTACGTGAAAGAGATGAAACACATGAACAAACATAAAAGCTTCACGAGATTAATCAGGTCAACAAACTGCATCTCATCAAACAATTTAACTACTGGAAACCCTTCATTATCTGGTTTTCTTATTTCATTTTCCCAAAATCTTGTAAAATTTTTTCTCAATGTCAAGGTCATTACAGAATAGTATTCACATAAAACCATATTGGGTTAGCGTAGTCTTAAAAAGACGACCATTTATTCTGCTGTTCATGTCCATTTCTTGAGAATGGGATTTCCTTTTTCACAAAATTGGAGGAAAACTGATTAGTAAATTTAACACTCTATGCAGTTAGTTTACCAGTGAGTGAGCTGCTCCTCTTTCTCTTTTTCCTGTGAGGTACGTCCTTGTAGTCATCCAGAGTATTGTCATCACTGGCATCCAAATCATCATCAGTGCCAAAACATTCTGACATCAAGCTAACCTGGAAACACACAGAATAGAAACAAGTAACTAACACAGTATATTTTTCAATCCAGCCTGCAAATGAAATAAAAACCAAAAAATTAATAAACCACAGTGATCAAGTACTGCACTTGCATGATGACCCAGGCAATTCTGACTCCCAACATGCTCGTCAAAAAAAAAGGCAAAAAATAGTGACAATAATTATTTCACAGAAAGTTTCTAAGAGTTTGGAGAAAGCAAGTTGACACAATAATAGTCATATCTGCCCAAGGAAAAAATAAGGACAGACAGGAATTAATTCTCCACTATAATTTAGCACAAAAAATATCTCATGCTTGAAAATGTAAGATAATTAGTTTGACTGATTAATTTTCACTGAAATCTGAAGGAAATTACAAATATTTTAAGCAGATAGTATCACCAACATGTCAATTTTGCTAATATTTATTAGAATTATAATGCTTGTTGTCACAAAGAGGGACGTTGTTTACAAAGCATTTTGATCTTCTGCATGTTCTGTGGCAAATCTATCTTACTTTCTCGATAATGGCCATGTATAACTAAAGAATGCGAAGAAGGTGATAACCCAATGTCAGAAAAGTATTGTGACAAGACATATTCATTGTAGATGCGTCACAAATGCTTTGATTACAGGGTTTCCAATCTTTAGCCTTAAAACCTTTCCTGAATTGTTTAGTTGCAATAAGGAAGGGTTTAGATTTTTCTTTTAAGTGGGAGGGACCACTGTATTTTTAATTTCATATGATGTAGGCAAATGAGAACCAAGCCAAATCAGATCAATAAACTGGACCCAATGAACCAGCCTGCTGTACGTTTACAGATACGGACAGATAATGACATGCTCAGGCTTTCATTGTAAAAAAAAAAAAGATACATCAACATACAAAAACTAATATTCAAGTAATAGGAAAACTCAGCCTATTTTTTCAATATTGGGAATCGCAGTCTGCTGTGTTGATTTTTTCATGTTCTGTACTATTTTATAAATGGTGGGTAGATTTTGGGAATTTCACTGACAATTACCACTCCCAAGACAAAAAGCTCTGAAAGAAGCAACAGAGTTTACAAGGTTTTCTTACTTTCTAATGGGGTTATTGCAGTGAAATTATAATCTCCAAAGAAAATAATACAAATACTGAACATTAAATAAAATAATCTGAAACAACGTGCAATTAGTAACAATAAAACCATATTAGTGGTAATAATACTTCATTCGTCACTTGTGTCGGTAGCAATATGATAAACACTTTAATCCCTTGTGAACCTACTGTTGAATAAACTTACTTTTACATCAGAATACATAAAAATGTTCATAATTTACGGTTATCAATTATGGCATAGACTCAAGTACCATGTTACATAAGAAACGAGACACACATTGTACAAGAAACCTTTACAGTCTATATTTAAAAAAAAAAAAAAAGAACACACACACATACTGCCCTCTGGCTCTAGCTGCATGTAAATGGATGACAGTTGAACAGTAAAAGTTACAATATCATGTGGAAATGTAGTTTCTTATGTCTTGAGAACCAAAAAGTGATGGTTTTTTTTGGCATAAAATGATGAATGATGATAAAATCATGATTAAAAGTTTGAGCCTGCAAGCTCTGCTACAATCTATCACTTCAATAAAAAAGGCAGCTGCTTTTATTCAATCCTCCGATTTGTTTGTGACAGAATTTTCCTGGAATATCCAGTGATGTTAATTACAACACCCAAGACACTGTAGATGTGAGCTTATAATATCTCAAGACTTACTTTATGGTTAGAATTTCTCCAGTAATTGACAGCTGCATAAGTCTAGGTGTGAAAATGAATGAGTGTGGGAATATATTAAAAGCACGCGACAGGTATTACCACTAATTGTTAATAAGATATATGCAGATGAAATTAATTTAGAAGTACTTGATCTTTCAGATAAATAATCATCAGCCACTGTTTTGTTTTAAATATCCTCTGCCAACATGGTGTTGAACTGATAAATCATGAGTATTAGTCAGACTGTCTTTGTGAACTTGCCTATCCTATGCTTTGAACCTTTGCTTTCCAAAAATCTATCCAATTATAATGTGTGAGAGGGTTGTTGATAACTATCAATATAATTGCTAATAATTATATTTTATAAACCCAATGTTTGCCCTAAATGATGCTTAAACCTTCAGTCAAGAACCATAAGACTGGACACTACTGAAACTGAGCTCAGTTAGTGTTGATAATTGCAGGTAGAATTCAACAACGAACATGCCCATGACAGTAAGTATTTCTGCTACAAACTGTTGTCACCTGCCCTTCAGTCCATGTGAATCACCGTAGATATTACAAGGAATGATTAGAAGAATCCTAGGAATGTGAATTTCTTTGACTCAAAAGAAGAAGACAGAGATTTAATTGCAATGCTCAGCACTTGTTTAATCAAAATGACCTGACAATTAGCCAAATATGGGACACACAATTCTGCTGTCAGTTACAACAATCAATACAAATATGCAAAACAAACTTAGCAAATACTTATGCCTCAATATAATTCCCATTTACGCACCTGCTGCCTCAATGAAGTGCCAACAGTTCCAATTTGTTCCCAGTTTTTTATATAAAGTTCCACAATACAAGTTTGCATATGTAACAACTTCTCCTCAGTGGAGCTCAGCTTCTGCGACCCTTTATTGTTGTGTATCAGATTTGGTACCACGACCAGAGCCAGGTTGTTTGCTGTCATCTTATTTTTCTTACTTCTGGAAGCCACTCTGTGTAACAAGTGCATGAAGAATCGTAGCGCTCCAATGTTTTCCACTGGGTGCAGGAGGCACACATTCAAAAGAGCCCTCATCTGAATGGGAAAACAATAAAAAAAATTTAAAAATCACCAAGTCCATGTGAAAATTGATTTTATTTTTTCAATTCGCAAAGAAGTAGAAAAAACATCTGTAAAAATAATCAAATATCCAGATTTGAGACAGTCTTAACAAAATTAGACAACTAATTGTCCTGGTTGACTTAGCGTGTAATATATCCCCATTTCAGTGAAAAATAAATTATCTGTCCCATTAAACCTAGTACTAATGGGTCTTACAAAGGTTCAGCAAATGTATAAAGAATTAAAATATTTCCAGTAACTGTTCTGTTTTAATACCAAAACCGAGCGAAGAGGACCTTGAAAGAGAGTATATCCAGGCCCAGATCGTTCTGCCTACAACAGATCATAACATGTTTCTGTGGGGTCACATTTGATTTAAATGCATTCCCCAATCCATCAAAACGACACTTCTGATTGTCACATTCTTTTGTTGAACCCCAGAACAATGTAACTTACAGGATCTTTATCGGCGGGCAACTGGAAACACTTAACCAATGCATCATGGTAAAGGGAAACCAACAATGGTTCTGGAAGTTCTCTGAAGAACTGTTTGATTAGCACAGCGACATCATAAACATTAGCATCATCAAAAAGTTTACCATCCTCTATCGCAACCTGTAGGGATAAAAATGTTTGAGGCAAGCGATAAAATGGCGAGCACTGTAGTAGTATTTTAAAAGATTTTGGTGTAACCATCTTTTTCAAAGTACAAAATGTAATGTTAGTATGACAAGACAAACTTTTTAATTCAATTTAGGATGATGAAACTTTGCCAGTGCATTAGTATGAGAAGACTGTCCACATAGACAAAAACAAAAACTTATATTAAAAAATAGTAAAGTTTGCTCCATGTAAATAATGAATACTTTGCAAGTGTGCTTTAAAAATATATTTCTTGTTATCGTTTTTGAGACAGTTTTTTATTTGCAAGCTGGGTCAAATGAGTTTAGCTCATTTTTTACACACAATCATGGTCTTTCCATTTTCAGGAAAAAACAAAAATAAAATAATAGCACAAGAAACCAGTGCAGGATATGTGTATACAATATTGCTAATGAAGAAAGAATGAATTTTAGCAGAAGCTATTTTACCTGTTTCATTGCAAATGTACTACTAGGAGCACAAAATGTTTTAACTGCTTGTGCTTGTAGATTTCATTACTGAATGGTTTCTTTCAGTTTATTCAAAGCATAAAGAAAGAAATCACATATCTGTGAGGGGTCAGAACCCGATTAAAGATTTCAGTGCAGTGTCAGAGTTTTCAAGAGAATCTCACCTTCAATTCCTTCTGCCGTGCAATAGACCCTGACTTGCGAAAAATCCCTTCACTCTCCAGATGCCTTTCAATAACAGTTGAGGCATCGACAAGAAACCTGTTTAATACAAGTGACAGGCCATTTGTTGATGGCAGTTGTTGAGTTACAGTGAAAGGATATGTGACACAAAAGAAATGACAGATATATCAATTTTATTTCTGTATTTTGATAAAGAGATAAAAACAAAAAAAAAAAAAAAAAACCACAGCCTAAAAAATTATGAAAAAAGTTTTGACTCATCTTAAGTTGAGAACTACCATACTTACTTTGGTACATGGCCATACCGAGGGAGAAAAGTACTAGGCACAAGACACAAATGTTCTCCAAATATTCTGCTGGCAAGAGCATCATCCTGCAATGAATTTTTGTATTTCTTAGAATAGCTGACACATATCTCATCAGAATACACTACATCAACATTAATGAAAGAAAAAATGTCTCACCACATAACTTAGATCTAGATCTAGATCTAGATAGATCTATCAGTCTAGCGAATCCAAATTTTTTAAAAATTCACTTAATCTTGCATCATGCTCCTGAATTTGAATGGGCAGAGAAAATGAAATTTAAACTAGATTTAGATCTATAACTGAGTAAAACAAAACTGTCATCTGAGTGCAGTTCAGTAAATTACAAAGTCTGTTATTAGGGGTGAAGATGGAATTGCACTGGAATTATGGATCAAAGAGTGGTCAACAATAATTTAAAGGGCTGACAGTAGCAAATGATGCCAGCTCCTGAACTTGGCCGAGCAGACTGCTTCGGTCCTGTGACTCCATCTCATTTGGGCAAACAAAAGTATACAACACCTGGTTTGACTTGACAATTCGTGCTGTTTTTGCACATGAGTGTCATCATGAAGAGGTTATTTTGAATCTCTCCGATTGGTTAGAACAAGTTCTGAACTTACTTCTTCAGTTCTTAATGCAAGATATGTACAAATAAGAAACTGATCTTTCAATGGGGATGACTGGACCTTCCTCAGACACTGATTTTAGCCGATCTGTGAAACTCTGAACAGTCCTGAAGTAATGAAGGCAAGTCACAAAAAAAAAAAAAAAACTGGGAAAGAAGAGCCTAGATCTACCAAAAAAAGTACCATGTGAGTTACACAACTTTAGCTGGGCACACATTTCAAGATCTTTTAGAGTCTAGATCGGTGGATTACTAATAAAACAAAACTACTGAATAAAGCCTTTGGCATGCCTATTCATGTAGGCCTAAAGATCTTCATCAAGTATCATTACTGTCAGAACGATTTCCGAATTTGAATGCGTCTCATGCCAGCATTAACTGCACCTTTAAGCTTACCTGAGACTGTGGATAGCTTCGTGACTGATTCAACTTTTTCACTTTCTTCGACTTAGGAAGCTTGACTCCTGCATCTCTGAGATCCTGGCGGACAATTGATTGTAGATGATCAATTCTGTCAATACTGTTAATTAAAACCGTGTCATCCATGATTATATACAACCCCGAAAATTTAAAGTCTATTACGCGAGTTCACTGAGACTCCATTTTGTTCTATCGAGCTCCTCCTATGATGTCTCATGTCTGATTGTCTGTCTTCAAACATCCCTCTGAACCATCCGATTGGCCAACCTGTAATATGCCAGTTTGGTCATGAAAGCCAATTGTAATAACCCTTCATGGCAATTTTTAAATTTTTGGTAACAGACGTTTTTCATCATTAACATTGATTTTGAAAACATTTTCACAAGTGAAATGTGTTCTTAAAAAGTTCTCGTGCCAGTAGCCAAAATAACTTAATCAGGAGTCAACATGAAATACATAAAAAGAAACAACACAACAATAACAAAGAAACAAATAAAAAAAAAAAGAAGAAAAACGTCGATTGAACAAAATGTTGCCCATTGAATGATGATGTTAATGCCAGTTCGATGAAATGCATTTCATTTTGAATTCCCCTCACAAAACAACAAAGGCATATAACACAAGCCCTGGAAGTTGTTATTCAAATTGTCCATGGCTTAATGTACATGCTATTAAAAGGAGGAACAAATCTTTGCTTTACTTATGTTGCACTTAATGTATCGTTTAAGAGTTTATGTGGCTGTGAATGAGAAGATTTAATAAATTAACTTCTTGCTCCCCAAGAAACCTCGACAACATAATTTACTATCCACTAGCAAGACAAAAACAACCAATAGTCGTCATGAATGATGGACTAATACGCAATAGTACTTTGGGTTTGGATGCATCAACGTGGCCGTAGCTTAAAACCCACTTGATCCATGATTTTGCTAACCTCTTTCAATTAAAAATGTTTGAAACACCGAAATGGCGTTCAAATAATCAATTCAAATTTGAATGAAATTTGGCCTTTAAAAATAAAACAAAAAATTTGACGACCTGGATAACTCACGAATTAACCGGAAGTAAACAATAGAGGTTATGTCCGGGAATAACAAACTCCGTATAAGTTCATGTCTTGTGTACTAGCAGACGACTCTGCAAGGAGGATCCTGATCCAGGCTTAGCGGTCTCAACACTCACCGTGAGTTCAGACTGGAGGCCTAGTTACCGACAGCTTCAAGTAGTCTGTTAAATATCCTCGTCAGGATGCAGCTAAATTACTACGAAAGGAAACTTGCTGCGGTGATGATATTTAGACAGTCTCAACAAACTAACAATTACAAAAACTGTCTGACCAGACAAGATCTAGATCTAGATTAGAATCATTCTGCAGTCCGGTAAGTTGTAGAATCCAGATCTAAAATTCTAAATCAGTTTGGTCCTAGACCAGAACCAGATCTAGCTCTAGATTCTAGTCTTAGTCTAGTCGAGATCTAGATTCTAGATCTGGAGTAAGTGATTCTGCAATAGGCAAGTCGTTTTAAAGCCTAGTGAAAGAGGAAGGTCTTCCCCCCGTCCGCGCCACTCACCAAAAAGTTAACAAACATAATATGATGAAGAACTCCCCTAACCTGCGCTTTCATTCTTTCTTTCTTCTTTCTTTGTCCCATACAATACTAAACCCAACCTTTCGATAAGCCCGCGCAAAAGTCCCCTCTTTAGTGTGTTTTCATGACTGGCGCGGACGGGTGAAGGACCTCCCGTGAAAGATTCAAAAAGGATGTTCATTAGGCCTAGATCTAAACGAAGTGTTTATCCGCCGATACTGTCGGATAAAATTTCCTCTAGGATTTTTTTTATCCACCAGCATATATTTTGTATTGAGACTGAGAGTGATCTTCCCTGGTTCGAATGCTTCTCTGTCTTCCTCCCTTGTTGCATTGATCCCGATCAACATTTGTGTTTGCGCACGTGTTGAAAATGATGGCATGATTGAAATTGGAGAAGCTTTTCTGAATAAATATGGAATTTTATTGATTAAATGGGTACATATGAAGGTTCAGATTTTCTCCGTATTTATACCCCCCCCCCCCCCTCAGAGTAGCCAATCCATTCGCATTATAATAAATAGTCCCCACATTGATGTACTTTTGTGACAAGTAACACTATGAGGTGAAAAGTTTGAAATTAAAGGAAAATAAAGATAGAGTTGCTTGGAGGTGAGTTTATTCCCATTTTTTAAATAAAATATTTGAACACTTCTTCCCCGTGCTGGGGCCATACAGCACTGGGGCGCGTCCCCTGGGTGGCGGATAAGGGAGCCCCGAAAAAAGGGGTTGCACCTAGAAGGTGCCGTGGACCAACATGGCCCGGGCAGATGGGGCTCGTGAGCAATGTCAAACAACCTATCTAAGAGAAGGAAAACTCTGACTCCAAACCCGGCTAGATAGAGACCGTAAGCCCCGAAAGGCAGTCTAAATAGGAGATGGAAGACTCCGAACTTAAACCTCTGCTGCCTTGCAGAAGATCCTGACAGATCAAAGGCTAAGGAAGCACATCCTGACAGAAAAGCAGGCCGAAGCCGGAGTCACTGGACCGAAAGGCGCAGATAGACCAGACTGGTGTAACAACCTTGCCTGAAAACTGCAGTGACACGCACCAAACCCCCTAAAAATCATGGACGGACGCCAAAAATTTACTAGAAGTTATGGTGTGAAGCCTGTGGATTCCCGCCGGACAGGTGTAGCGCCGGGCCCAAAGGGCCCACCCAAGCGATCTGGTGGTGCCTTACCCTCTTCTTGTGGAACCAGGGGAAGAGGTGTGAGGTTACGGACGACTGGAACCAAATTTAAAGTGTTACAGTGGAACGCAGAAGGAGTAGCCAAGAAAAAGCTGCCATTAATGCGAAAGCTGTATCAAGAAAAAGTGGATGTCGCCTGCATACAGGAAACCCATCTCACGGACAACATACGCTTCTCAATAAGAGGATACCAGTGCTTGAGGCAAGATAGGATAATGGGACACAAGGGTGGAATCATCATACTAGTTAAAAATGACTACACCATAAAAGATATAGTGATTGGCACGGACAACCAGTCAGAACTACAGGGTATCAAGTTATACAAAGACAACTCTGAAATCATTATTTACAACTGCTATTGCCCACCCAACAAGAAACTATCACTTGAGAAACTAGATATAGGAGAGGAGACATGCTTAGTATTGGGAGATTTTAACAGCCACTCCCCAAGCTGGGGATACGATGATCTGAATAAGAGAGGAGAGGAAATGGAAAACTGGCAAGTAGAAACTAAATTACAACTGCTCTACGATGAAGAGGACCCAGACACGTTCTTCTCGCGCACATGGAGAACTACCACAAACCCAGATCTCACCTTTGCGTCAGAAGACTTGACTGGGAAAATACGAAGAGCAGTGCTTCCCCAACTTGCAGGTAGCGACCATAGACCCATACTCATTGAAATAGACTCAAATAAACCTTGCAACCAAGCACCAACTGTCCCCAGGTGGAACTACAAAAGAGCAAACTGGGAAAAATTCCGAAGGAGCACCAACCTTTACTCCACCAAAATAAATTGCAAGTCCAAGAATGTTAACAAATCTGCAAGGGAACTCACAGAAGCAATACTGAAAGCCGCAAGGGAAAGTATACCAAGAGGAGCAAGAAAAAACTACATCCCCCTATGGACTGATGGGCTTGAGAATCTCACTAATGCAGCAACACAGGCAAGAGAGACAGCAGAAGAAGAACCAACGGATGAAAACATGATTGCCTTCAAAGCAGCAGAGGCCAGACTGAAAAGAGAAACAATATATACTTCTCGGACTGCATGGCAAGAGAAAATACAGAGGTTGGACCTGGACAAGGATGGGACAAAACTGTAGAAACTGACAAGAGCACTTAATAGAGAACCAAACCATTTTGCACCCCCAGCCCTTGAAACAGAAAATGGTAACCTGCAAACCCCACAACAGGCAGCCAACTCATTCATGAAACAATTTCAGGAGATTGGCAACATATCAGTGGAAAAACATTCTGACAAGGAGGTGAAGGAAAATATTAGAACCCTAAAGAACAAGCACAAGGAACCAGAGGATAAAATCATGACGGACCCACTTAAGAAAGAAGAGCTAGAGCAAGCGCTAAAAGCCCTAACCACAGAAAAGTCTCCAGGACCTGATGGAATAACAAATGAGATGCTTATTCATCTGGGAGAGACAGCCAAAAGAAAACTACTCCAACTATTTAATGCTTCATGGAAGACTGGAGAAATACCTGCCACTTGGAAAAAAGCAACCGTTATCCCCATCAAAAAAGAAGGTAAACCAGGTAATAAACCAGAAAACTACCGCCCCATCAGTCTAACCAGCTGTCTGTGCAAACTACAAGAAAGGATTGTTAATGCAAGACTCATGTGGTATCTGGAAAGTAATCACATCCTTGTGAATGAACAAACCGGGTTCAGACGAAGTCGATGTACAGAAGACCAGGTTACCTATATCACACAGGTCATAGAAGATGGCTTCCAAGAAGGAAAGAAGACGGTAGCTGTATGGGTCGATATGGAGAAAGCCTTCGACAGAGTATGGAGAGATGGAATGATACTGAAACTGTTGCAGGCTAAAGTGACGCACAATATGCTAAAATGGATCTGCAGCTACCTGTATGGAAGAAAAGCTAGAGTGTCATCTCAAGGAACCCTAAGCAGAGAAACCAAATTGAGGCATGGAGTGCCACAGGGAGGGGTTTTATCACCAACATTGTTCCTATTATATGTCAATGACCTGAAAGGAACACTACGTAGAGAAGTAAAGGCAGTGTTGTATGCAGATGACCTTGCTCTGCTCTCCTCCGATAGTAATGCGGGAGCGGCCAGACAAAGATTACAGATCACCCTGGACCACCTACAAGACTGGACAGAAACATGGTGTATGAAACTAAATGCTCACAAGATAGCAGAATGCCAAAGAAAAGGATATCAAAGAACCAGATTAATGAAAAAATTTGCAGGAACACAATGGGGAGCAAGTATGGCAATCCTAAAGCATACTTACCAGGGATATGTCAGACCAGCATTAGAGTATGGAATTGGAATGGCTGCTTGGGGTACATGTGCCAAAAGTCAAATGGGAAAACTTGACAAAGTACAAAACCAAAGCCTGAGAATCATTACGGGAGGCATAAAATCAACACCCATCACAGAAATGGAAACAGTTACTAGACTGGAATCTCTACCTGAAAGAAGAGACAAGAAGATTCTAAACCAGTACTCTAAAATAAAGTCACAGATCCATCAACCACTCCACTCGAGATCCAAAGAGAAAGGCACTGACAGGCTGAAGAGAACAAACTTTGTGGAAAATGCACAAAGACTAGAAGAAAATCACAACCTAACAAAACTCGGTGGAGGAAGTAAGAGAAGTAACAAACAGATGTCCACCATGGGCAAGAACAAAGCTGCCACCTATTATAACCAGTGTGAAGGGCATTTCCTCCAAACAAGACCTAAACCAGGAGGCACTGAAAAGAGTGACACTGCAGTACCTTGACCAGAAATACCCAAGAGATGAATGGGTCAGAATATATACAGATGGATCGGCTACTGAAGCTGTCACCGACGGAGGAGCTGGCATATTCATTGAATGGCCAAATGGAACTAGTAAGAAAATCAGAATGCCTGGAGGAAAGAGATGCAGCAATTACAAAGCGGAGGCACTGGCATTGCTAGAGGGATCAAAGGCCATCTACAAGGAAGAAGACACATATGACTCCAAAGTTGTATTCCTGTCAGATGCACGGTCTGTGCTCGAATCTCTCCAAAACCCAGATTGCATGATACACAATGAACTTATTAGAGAGCTAATGCAACTGAAAAACTCAGCTAGAGAAGTCTACCTGCAATGGATTCCTGGACACTGCAGTATATATGGCAATGAAGCTGCAGATAATCTGGCCAAGGAGGGAGCTAAGCAGCAACAACCAGATGGAAGTGTCTCCCACGAAGAAGTAAAGACCATCATAAAAGCCACATACCAAAAGCAATGGAAAAATAACCATCCAAAATTCCAGGGTGAAGACTCAATAAGACAACTGAACAGAGCAGAACAGGTTATGATATTCAGGCTTCGCACAGGACACAACCTGCTAAAGGATCATATGCATCGCATCTTTAGAATTGGCAACAGCAGTGTATGCGAATGCGGCTTAGAAGCAGAAAATGCAGAACACATCCTGCAGACTTGTCCAAAATATAACATGCAAAGGGAAGCCCATTGGCCTGAGGCCACGCCTGTCAGGGAGAAGCTGTATGGTAGCTTGGAACAATTGAAGAGAACAGCTGCTTTTTTGCAGAGGATTGGAGTAAAGATTTGATATCCGCCATGATGGGGAACGCAGAAGAAGAAGAAGAAGAACACTTCTTACTCCCAACCAGTGTTCTGCCTGCTCGTCAAGGATATGTGAGACTGCCAATAATAGTATCACACACAGACTAAACTTTCTTGAGTGGCATACTCTACTAATATTAATACTTGTAATGTCCAGCCAAATCCTTACTGATGTCTGTTTAGTTTGCAGACTTGTAAAGATAATTTTAAAAAATTTCAATTGTGAATGTCCGTAGTTCCAGCTTTCAACTTCTGATTTCAACTTGTCATTAAATGTCATGCACGGTAGTTAGTGGGTTTGTGATTTTTTTCAACTAAAAATGACAGTGTTTTAGTTTTAAAATTGTTTTTAATTTTTTATATTGCTGTGTGACACCTGTACATGTACTCTGTGAAATTGTGACTGGTATGCACATGTGCAGTAATGTTACGTGTTATGCTCACCCTTAATAGGTGAAAAGTAACATATTACATTCATCTCATATTTGTCAATAGAAAGATATGCAGAATAAATTTAGATGCTTGTACTGTAGACTGATTCCCAAGTCTTCTTAATGGGGATTTGTACAAATTTACATATTGTGGGACCAAGTAAGAGTGTACACATATGAGTCTTTCTCAAAAGGTCGGTCCGATTTGCTTACAAGTTACAAAGCCCCCCCCCCCCCTCCAATTTTAAAAATAGCTTGCTGCAAGGTTAAAATTAAGGAAGTGCATAGGTAGGGAAGATATCCCCCACCTATACACTTTGCATAGGTAGGGAAGACATTCCCCTACCTGTTCACCTTGCATAGGTAGGGAAGATAATCCCCTGCCTATTCACTTTGCATAGGTAAGGAAGATATCCCCAGCCTATGCAATCCCTATGTGCAAAGTGCATGCAGAGAAGATATTTCTTGACTCTTCACTTAACTTAGGCAAGGAAAATATTTTAGTCTCTGCATATTTTTTAGGTCGGGAAGATATTTCTTGTGTAATAAGTCTACTTTGCTTAGGCAGGGAAAATATTCCTTTCTTTCTGTGCTTTGCCTGCTCTGTTTGCGATAGCTATGAAACATTATAATTATAGGTAATGATCATGTATCACACTCATCATCCGGCGGTAGGAAGCCAAATCAGCGCCTATCCCCATTACGACCTATTGGCGACAGTAAAACTAACCTACATCTGTCAAAATATGGCAAAAAGAAAAAGCTGAAAGAAGAAAGGCGACCCTATAGAGTTTCTGTTGTTCTTACGCTTCTTCAATTTACGTGCATGTATGAGGGGACAATGAATTTGATAGGCTTTAATTTTAAGCCCATAGAGGTAGAATGTAATTACATGTATTATTGTAATTGAGCATGGCACCTATGAAAAGTCCAGAGTGGATCTATTGGGAGAGGAGAAAGGGGAACAAGCTGCTGTTTCCTGCCTACTTGGGAAAACATAATATGCCTACAGTAAAGCACATCTACACGAAGGATACACAGGTATTTAATTTGTTGAGGCACTTCTAGGTCAAGCATTCCAGGGAATTTCCCAGCCAGGACCCCTACGCCAATCCGACGTATTTGTGTAAGGTATCCTCGTAGAGTAGGTAGGATTACCGTAGGGGTGGGTTCCCTACATCAAACAGACGTCTGTCAATGCTGTCAACAGCGGGTCTACGAGGGAACGATGCCATTGCTTTATGCAAAAATCCTACACAGAGGATTACCTTAGAGTTGCTGGCTGGAGTGATGAAACTTCGACTACGCAGTAGTTCGACGACCGAACCCTTCACATTTCAGTTCATTCTCCACAAATTACACAAGAGAGGAGAAACAAAAATTTTGAAACTATTTCAAGCTAATATTTGCTTCTTGCCAGTTCAGTATTGTCCACGCAGATTTATTTTGTTTGTTTTTCAATTTTGGTGAATAAAAAAATCGACCGATTACACCCCCCCTCCCCACAAGTTATGCTGCCACACCACGAGGGCTTCCATCTTGACCTCTGCTCGGAGTGGGCGATGGAGCAACGAGCCTTTGTCACAACGTTTGCTTTGAGCTCGGTCTAGGCCGTTCCTCTGTCTCTTGTCTTTGCTGACTCGCCGACTGATTCGAATGATTTTGATTCATATAACCTCCTGTCGTCGACTGACTCGAATCGCGATTAGCTCCTGCCGCCACTGGCTCGCCGACAACTAATTCTATTTAATATCGCGAATTCGCGATTCAAATCAAATGCACTAAATTTAGACCAATAATAATTCCACACGTTTAGTAATGACGTTGTACACTATCTTCCCTACCTATGCAAAGTGCATAGGGAGGGAATATCTCCCCTCCCTATGCACTTCCTAAAATTAATGTAGACACAAACAAAATTTCATGATGAAAGCTTTGTTGATGGTTAAGTTGCAGTGAACGATTCTGTTCTGGAAATGAAGAATGACTTAGAGGTTGCAGAGACACAGGTCTCTACATAATGAAATCAAAAGTAGGTCTGTATAATTTATATTAAAGCGAAAAGACATAAGGAGTGTGTGTAAATGCATTGTTGATTGATTTCACTGAGTGGTATAAAAAGTTGTCTTTGACATTGAGTCGACCCATATCCTGTAAATACTCGTCTTCCTGAGACATATATTTAATATCAGAGGCTTGTGTCACAAAACCTGTTTGATAAAGGCTCTTGGTCTCTTCTTCAAGTCTGATACTATTATAACCAGCAAAATTGTATGAAGAGCTGTTTTTACTGTTTAGGTCTTGGACACAAAAATGGGGTAGTGATTGATCTGAAGCCAAATATTACTTATAAACATGTATTTTATTGTTTTAAAGACAAAAGCAGTAAATATACAGTTTGATTGATAGAAATACTTGCATCAGATCACTGATATTAGTGATAACAATAACATTGGAAAGTAGACAATACAGGCAAAGTCATTCATAATATAATGGAAGTAAATGATGACACGCGTGATGCGCCCAGAAGCTGGAATATGCTTGCGCAAGCGCGTAAAAAAAAAAGTCCGAGAACAAATTTCTTATTTTTTACTGGTCATTGTGAATGCAGGTAATCCAATTATAATAAGGCTGCAGAGTCACATTCTCACAATCAATGTAGAGCAACAGCACATGCAACAAGACTCATGCTAAATGTATCTTTTGTGACTGCTGCACCCCAGTGCAACAACGGACTGGATCGGACTGAAGCCCGACCACCCACATTATTTTCTTCAGGAGAACAGTTTTTCTACTTGATATAACTGACTGGCCCCTTTATGCCTTCCTGGCAATCCCATGGTCAACTCAGCTCAGCCAGCAGAGAGCAATAGGATCACCTCCCAGTACACTTCTCTACCTTATGTTTGTAAGAAAGTTGTTTCCTCTGCTGAAAATCTTCAGTCACACATAGTGATCAGAAAATAAACAGGAATCAGCCACTGTCACAAAAAAATGCTCTTTTAATGAAACAGCTAGCACAACAAAATCGGCTGATGCCATGCTGGGGGTTACAATAATTAGGAAGTTATATATAAAGGCAGTGTTGGTTTTTGGTGGCTTTTGTGACCTGCTTGCACTGGGAGCCTGCAGCCATAAATGAATAAGGCTATCACTTGCATGAATATTTTGATCGAGTTGTTGTGGGAAGAGTTGAAAAATTTATAGCTATCCAGATCTGGACTAGATCTATTCATGCTGTGTGAGTTTTGCGCTTGACATCCACTGAAACATGTGTCTTTCTGCACCCCCCTCCCACCACCACCACGCACACACACTTTCCAAAGAAATGGGAATGATCAATTAAATTTTTTAGATACTTTATGTCAAAAACACGATTATAAATTCATCCCATCTTTAGCACAAAGTTCATATTTCCTTAAGGGGGGGGGGGGCACAGAATTCTGTTGATTTAGGGTTGAGTTTGGAGAAAGCGCATCGACACGATAACGGCTTTTTTGTGCTATGAAGAAGCAAGAGGAAGAGATGCAACGATTGCATGTTCTGTGGTAAAGGTGGGATGAGATGGGGGGGGGGGTATTAAGAGAGCAGTCGAAGTAATGGGGGTCGTGTCAGCGTGACTGCCATGCTTCGGGCGCAAGTGACACGACAGTCACGAACAGTATACGATCGTTTATCTAGCAAAGTGTATACATACACTCAATAAATACGCCACCAATGACCTGACTTTCAACCACTTATTTTACCTGTAGTTTGGATATGCAAGAGGATACCATCAATCAAGTGATAGTTTTATACACAGGTCAATCTGAATGTGCAAAACGAGTTAATCTGTTCATGAGAAGCAAAAGCATTTGAGAAATACACTTTCTACTTTTTTCAGTTGGCAATCCATTCCACCAGCTAGGCTCAAGTCAAAATGTAATTGGCACCATCCTTACAGCCAGACCAGGATTGCATTATATGGCATTAGCATTAAGAGAAATTTGCAACAACTATTATGTCTACTTAAGTGTGAAGTAAAAAAGCCAAAATAGTCCCAACAGTTCTGTTTAAAAAGTCGAAGCATCTTGTGTCGGAAGAAAATGAAATGTACTGCCTGAGTTTGTTTGTGTTGGGTCTGGCACTTGCAATTGAGTACCGGTATTATTAATTATTTCTTTTAATTTTTTGCTGTGTGTGTGTGTGTGTGGGGGGGGGTACTCTTTAAAATAGTGGTCACGAAAATATCACATTCATAATGAAGGCATAGTGTAGCTTCCTTATATTTATGATGCAAGTTGACATTCCCTCAAAATATAAATTACATGTATATAAACAATGGCGGCAATGAGAATTTTTCGATCTTGTCTGTGGATGTCTAGGAACACCACTTGTTAAATCAGTACGTGTATTCGCAGATTTTCCCACCGAAAGTTAAGGGACTAGAAAGCGGAAAGAAAACTAAACTAGCTGATGAATTACAGATGTTTGAGAAACATCCAATGTTCCGAGTTACAGGAATGTGATAATTATGCGCCACAGGCCTTCAAGGCAGTGAAAGTTTTCTTGAAGTTAAACCATTCATTTTTTTTTTTTTTACGTGTGAAGTGTACAGTCGCCAGTGAGTTGGGGTAAAGATCTCCGAACTTTGTTGTCGAGATGGGCGACAACCTTGTCTTAATTTTAGGTACTGTTGTTGAAAATTTCATTGATTCAGGCGGCATGTCAAAGATGAATCGGTAATATTCAACCAACGATGTTGTCATTCTTCATAAAATTATAAAATATGGGCAGGGATAGTTGCTTTAGTTGTATATTTATTAATGTTCATCAAAACATACTTGCGCACAAACACATACGCACAAAATGAATTAAAACATCTGGCACTTTTGGCACCACTTCAGTATCGCCTCAGTGATAAGGTCATGAACAGCAACAAGAAAATAACATCTACAGCATCAATAAGGTAACATAAGTAGCAATAGCCAAAGCATCGCCACTCGAGTCATGAATTTTTAACAAAAGCCATATATTTACTTCCTAAGGTAAACAGTGATTTTCATTGCAACTTTATAATATTATTATTATTGAATAGTTATCAGCTTTGTCAGTTGCAACGGACTATCTTTGAATAATGTGGTAGAGACAATAACCACAGCTGCATAATTAGATAGGTAGGTGAACAACGCCATCCACTCAACACTAACGACAGCAGCAATAATCGTGGAACCTTGCATAAAAACAATGTCAACTTGAAATCATTATCTCAATGCGGGATTGTATACACATGAGGTGATGACAATAGGGGCCACAAGGGCCCTGCGAAAAATAATTATTATGTGGATGTCGGAGCAGAGGTCTGGAGTTAAGAGACAGAAGGTGAATGGAGGATGAGAATAGGCAGGGAGGGTGAAAGATTAGGGGCGCAGGGCGAAGATACCCGAACACACTCAGATCCGGCTCCAAAATATGCCAAGTGGGGCTTCGTGCGTGAGGGTTGCTGCGATCGATAGTCATCACTCCTAGTCCACTCCGTCTTGTCACGTGACCGCCTCAGCTCCCCTCCTTGTTCTCTTCTTATCTGGAGATTACGTGGCTCATTTGTCTGTCTGTCAGTCTGCTTGTCAGCTTGCAGCCTTGATTCTTTCGTCCTGCTGAGTATGACCATGCATGGGTTTGAGTGTATTATTATGACTTCCTTTTTTTTTTTTTCAAGCTTGCTAATCTACCTCAGACGTTATCTTGCGCTCATTATCGTCTGTCTCGTATGTATCGTACTGTCTGTCCGTTCGTTGTATGGACTGTGACCGATATTATGGTATCACGGTCCCTCTCTCTTCCACTCAGCCTCTTTTTTTTCAGCAGCAAATTTTTCCGATGAAATTTCCCCGTTACCTCTTACTCAAGGGCTGTCTCACCATCTTTCTCCTGGCTTCCTGTTTTGCCATTGTTCGTTGATCTTGTTGTACATACCACCTTTCTTTCCATCGTACCCTTTTCTGTCAACCCCTTCCTCTTATGTCTGTCAATCCCACCGTCTGATCGTGCTACTTCCACCCTACCTTAGCATTTTATGGAAATCCAGACTCCCAGTACTTAAAGACGTGTGTGTCTGCGCGAGAACGCTGGACCGACCGTGTGCTGCAAGAATCAATCTGTAGTGATATCCTGGTCATTTTTATGAAGCTAGTAACTTACATACCCCCCCTCTCCAACACACACACGAGCACACACTCACAGAGTGAGAGAGAGAGAGACAAGAGGGGAGGGAGAGAGAGCGAGAGCCCCTTTCTTATTCATTAACATTTCATCCACATCGACATTTTTCAGATTCACCCATTGATTTATAGGGCGAGATGATAGCTATTTATTCCTTTTGCTTCCAAGCATCTCGTCTTTCTCCTTCTTCTACTTAATGTGCTGCCGTCTGTTTTCCGCTGTCTTTTTCCTTTAGTAGTCCTGGTCGATTTGTTTATTGCCAGGAGGGCTCTCCAAAAGTTGCCAAGTTTCAACTTATCGTTTCCTCTAAATATTTCCGCTTAAAAGTTTTATTTTGTAACCACCATTCCTCTGTGGATGACGTCAAATCAGCGTGTTGATATTTATTTGCAGCTATTTCGGTTCAAGGGTCCATTTGCCATTCTGGGTGCGCTTTCCATTGCAGACAGTGTCCTAGGAATAGCAGTGATGTCAGTTGTCTGTCTTTATTCTATTTCCCGAAATACCATAGATAATATTTCTGGTCTGTTTTGATTAATCTCCACCGTTCTGCATCATATGAGAATGACGTCTGTGCATCATATCCTCAATTTAGATATGAATCTCGATGCACACGTATCGCTGGGAACGAAACCGGGCTGCTTTCGTTGATTTTGTGAAAGAAAGTACAAGTTATATTATATCAGTACCATTATATGCTACAGTAAGAAGTTCTTCGTTGTGTTTCAAAATTGATTTGAATTTCTAATCATACAATTCTAGTGCCGTTGGAAATGCGTGGAGTCGTAGGGCATTATAATGTGATAATGCTTCTTCCCCGGCATCGTCTCCATCTCTGTCCGTCAGCCCGCCTGGATGTGATCGTGTTTTGGGTCGTTTTCACCGTGTTGCCCTCAGCCATTGTTTTTTTTGGTTATCTTCTTCTCTGAACAGTGAATTGGCAATGAAAAGAAATTTTATGGTTCCAGTGTGAAACCAAACAATAGAATTGTCGCATTTAGGATTGTCTTGTGCAGGAATCAGTTCGTTCACAGAATTTGCCAATTGTTTCCATTATAATAATAGAAACTATTCCCGCGACGGAAATATAAATATTCTGCGTACAATTTAGTGATTTTCTCACGAAATGTTTTTATTATTTGAGAATGTGCGAAGTTAAGTCAGAGATGAAACCATGACCTTATGACTGCAATACATTATTTTATCTATTATATATTTCAGTAACTTGCAACCTTTGGCATCACTAACTGACCAAACTATACACTCTTCAGGCCTTAAATTTGGCAGGAAGGTGGCAGTTGAGATAAGGAAGATGATGGCTCTAATTAAAAGTTGTTTACTTCAAGCATGTATTTTTAAAAAATAGCAATGTTTATTGCTATGTAACATCTGTATATTTGCATGTTTGTTTCGTAATACATATAGTACCGTGCATGTCATAAAAAGTAACCGTATCAAGCGTTCAGTTAGAGAGAGAGAGAGGGGGGGGGGGAAGGGCACATGATTGTTTATTACGGGCAATGTAGGTCATCTAGTAATATATACTTCTCTGTTGGTATGCAGGCTAGGGCTCTGCATTGACATGTAATTCACACTAGTGCTGTATTATGAAGTTAAACGATGGCGGTAGGGAAGGGGTTAATATTAAGCAGAGTGACGTACCATACTGCACTAGACCTGTATGATTTTGTTTATCGAACCCATATTCCAGATGATCATAACGAAATATAAAGCGCTTTTTTTTTTCGCAGAGCGGATGGTGACAGTTGTGCTGTTCCATTAACATATATTTTAAGACTATTTTAGATTTCATTCGGACGGAGTTATCTCAGCTTTTGTGTACGGCTGTTGTAATCCTGCGCATGGCCGATGAACATTACACACGAAAGTGGCCATTAAATCAGCATCTGCTCTGACGTCATCTCCCGAATGGTATTCTGCATGAAAGAAGAAGAGCAAGATGAGGGCAGGTGACACTCTGCAGAACTCTTCTAAATATGTAGCAAAATAAATAAACCGTTTTTGTTTTTCAAGCAAGTTTTATTAATGTATCAGAAGCGCGAAAGTAATTCCTAATAAGCATTTTGGTTTATAGCACCATCATCCTTTAAGCTAGCGGTGAATATTTGAACAAGTCAAGTCGCGATTCCTAAAACCACTCGTGTCTCTCAGTTGTTTGAGTGCTTTGTGCCTAAAAAAAAAAATAAAGTACCGTTCCGGGAACATTGTGCAGCAGAGGTTCTCCGAGACCCAGGTCTCAGCCTCTCCCCTTGCGATCCCAGTTTTCCCCAGTTCCTCTCTCACCTTGAATTGTCATCTAATAATTTTTTCATCATGATACTTTTACAATGGTGAATATTGAAAGTAAATTTCTTTATTAACTGCAGTGAAATGAAAAAAGAGAAATCTTTATTTCAATGGCTCACAAAACTTCTATTGAGTTAATGCTCAAATAATGTTGTTGGCAAGGAGAAACATCCCCGATTCTTCCTGTGGCTGTAGCACTAAAACTCCTCCACTGAGAGTCAAGTGCCTAACGATTGAGAACCATTGCAGTATTGGCTTAAGCTCAGTGCATCAAGTTTGTGTTTATTATGGCACAGCTGAGACATGCTTTGTCATATTATCTCAGTTACAACGTATACCTATGTCATTTTATAGAATGAACTGTGTCCACGGACAACTTATGTGTCTATCCAGCCAGTAACACGGCGTAACACACCCAGTTTTTTTATTCATGTTCGAAAGACACGTGCATATTCAGGGATATGTTTAGATCATGTCACAAGGGCGTCATAACCAAAAATCCTTTTTATGGGATGAATGTGACGTGTGTGAGTCCTGTTGTATTGTGAGCCCCCAGGATCTCAGGTTGAGAATTGAGCAAATAAAAGCAGTCAAACAAAAATTAATTAAGATACTGAGTTCTCTCGGGCGGGGATCGATATATGGATTTATGAAAGGTTATAATATATATACATAATGATATATCCACCTGCTTGCCTGTGCCTGTCCACGAAGTGTAACCCAGCTTAAATGAAATGGCTGTTTTAGTAAAAACAATGATTAATGATTATTGTAGCTGATGTAAGTTTGCCCAGTGTCAGTAGGTCAGCTGAAGCCAGGTGCATTTCTGTTTTGAGAGCAGAGTCACTGACCCGACTTCATGCGTCACTAGGGGATTACAAAGCCTTGGTGGTGGAGGATATTCCATTATGTGTGCCCATCTCTATAAAGCTAGTTTTTCGTAGTTTCTAAAAAAAACAAAACAACAACAACAAAAAAAACATGCGTGACCATCGTAGACAGAGAGGCACAAGAAAAGATAAGATAAGATAAATTTTATTCGTCCTTGTACAAGGAAATTTGTTTTGATCATTGAACACATAACAATACAGTTACAGAAATTATGATATATAGCGCACACGCGCGCACGCACACACACACACACACACGCACACACACACATGTATATATACACACACACTATTAAATAAACAAAATCAACAGTGCACACAATATGCTTCCGTTACTAAAATACATTGACCTGGCACGCAAGACACAATTCAACTGTACACAGATTACGACCAAGATGTCGACATTATTGCAACATCCTAGTTGATGATGGAATAAACGATTTAAAGTAGCGCTCAGTTTTAGTTTTCTTTGACAACAGCCGTAGACTTCTTAGAGATCTTATGTATTCTTTGTTCAGGGGAAAGAAAAACGCAGAGGGACAGACAGATCGAACGTGAGCAGACAAGAGAAAAAAAAGCGGGCGGGGGGGGGGGGTGATAAAGATCTTTTTATCTTCAGCACTGAAGGTGACAGATGACCACGCCCTGACATATGACATACACTGTGGTGGAAGGGAGCGAGAATTGACGAACCTATACCGTTCACCTCCACCCCAACCTCACCCAACACACTCCCTTTCCGCAGAGGAGTCAATGATTTTATTGTTCACCGCAAGAAAGATTCATTTCACATTATCATAAGCATTGAAAATAAATACATGTACATGAACATACAAGTACTGTGAGGAGGATTAAATCCATTTCATAAAGCAGCAAGGACATAATTGGGCATCTCACATATGCATGTACGTACCCGCATGAACACATACACGTGCACGCGCACACACACCTATACACAAGAAAGAAAGAGAGAGAGAATCCATTATGGCCTCTGTGCAACAATCAAACTGAAATACAAGACTCCAGTATCAGAAATGCGAATGTGCACCCCCTAAACTGGCGCATTCATGCGCTCGCACGCGCGCACACACTTGCACTATTCACTCAGTCTTCCCTTAAAACTTCCTCACGGCGCCTTCTAGGGTTGCGTGCGCGTGCACGCCACCCTCAGCTGAAGTTTCTCACACATGTAATGCAAGAACATTGAGATCAGGCTCACTACGATGAATGACGTGAATTCGTGAAATTCGAATCTCAGTTAAACCTGTCCCTTTAATTCTTTCCTTAGCAGTGAAATCTTCAAGTCAGGCGATGCTTTAATGACAAGCACGTATCGACAAAAATGTTAATCCTATTGAAATGTTGACCTATTTTTAGCAACGTATTTTGCTGTAGACTTACACATGCGTCTTTGCGTCCCCAAGAATGAAGGAAATTGTGGCAATGCCAACTCGGTACAAAATATAACTTGCTTTCTGGCCAATCAAATAAGTGTGTTTCCTTAAAACCGTACGTCAATTTCAGTCACGTGGGACAGGATTCAATTTTCACTGATGTTTGGTAGGTGCGCCCCCCCCCCCCCCCATGTCTTTCATCTCTGCTATGCGAATCATTTATTTTGTGCTGGATCAGTGGGTCTGTTTGACGATTGTACCAACGTATGCTACAAACGATCGGTAACACGCAAAGGTTGAATGAAATGGCGGTCCCGGTTTTTGTCACAGTAATACAACTAATATTGTTACGGTGTATGACAAGGACTGATTCCTCGGATTTGTTTTGTAGTCATGCGTCTTATCTTTTGCAGTCAGTGACTTCTGTCATATGTAGCACAATTATAATACTTTCTTAAGGTATCGCCAGTGTTAACATTCAAGGATCGCACACTCTTGGCAATGCTCGGATGGACCAGGATATGCTCATCATTGTGTGTGCCTTTTTTTTTTTTTTTTAAATTGTTGTTGCTGTCGTTTGTTCAGTGACCATATCTTTGTAGTTTTGTGCTTCGGTGTCAACATTAACCCTGACTTGTAGACATGAGTTTGGCGTCAAAAACATAGCATTTTATACCCCTGACAGTTTTTATCTGATATGTTTAATCGGCCACCTATTGATGGTCTTAGAAGACCTACCATAAGCAATTAATGAATAATTAAGTTCCTGGTAGAATGTCAGATTTCAGCAATTCTCCAGCCTGGAAAAAGACGGCTTCGCGCGAACTGGACCAAGTTTGATGTGACCAGCTTCAAGTTAATGGTCCTTGTCATGAGGAAAATTGTCTGCTGAAAAGATAAGTTGACTGCCAGTGTTCGTTGTCATGCCAGGTTGTTTCAGGCCTTATGTCTAGGCTTGGTGATTTTAGAGTTACAAGATATGATTGTAGGTCTTTATTTATGGAGGGTCACTGCCCTAGGCATTTGCACCTCTCTTTTTCTTGTTTCTTTTTCTCTGTTTTCTTCTTGTTTCTTGCATCCCGTGGCTTTCTTAGCCCTCAAAAAGGGCTCCCATGTGGGTATTCTTGTTCTTTCTTTCTTTGTCTTTCCTTCCTTTCCTTCAGCGTCTAGCCCTCAAACGGGCTCCCGTTCGGGCTGAAGGTGACGGCGAACACTTTGCTTCCTGCTGCTGATTTTCATTGTAGGTGTTGGTGCATTGAGTGCAACCATTGGCTGTGTGCGGTGGTTGTGACTGGTCAACTGGAACATGATTGTGTGATTTGAGTACAAGCTACTACTGGAGATTGATGTCTTTCGACAAGCTGGTGCAGGCAGCTATAAATCTCAAGTACCGGTGCCCATAAATACGTCATATCTCAAAGCGCATAAATAAGTGTTTCGATAACCGGATAACGAAACACTCATTAAATGGGAAAATGGTTTTTAACGACATTAATGTAGTGGCAGGTCAATAGTAGGGCCCGGCGCGCACTAGCTGGTTTTGATCGGCCAAGTACTGTCTTGGATGGTGGGTGACCTCGGCGCACCAGACATTCAGTTGGATCTCATTGAAGCTCAATGTCGTTACATCCCCACCCAACTAGTTTGCTGATCAAAATCGGCATGTGCTCTTAGGGCTAAAATTTGGCACTTTTTTTTGTTTTTGTTTTCGACCAATCGGAAAAGTTTTTTTTTCGGGGGGGGGGGGGGGGGGGAGGCGCAGGCGCATGCCAGTAAAATGGCCAGTTAACGTACAGGTTGCATACGGTTTGACTCTCCGCCACCTCAAATGGTGTTTCTTTAACGGGAGGCTGAATCCTACGGGTTTGAAATGGTTTTGGGTTGTTCAGACAAATACATCTACAATGAGAAGTCTTGTCAAGTCTCTATCAGTATCATGATGTCATCGTTCTTAGTGAGATTGTCTGTCATTGGTGGAAAAGACGTAAAGGATGAATATCATGAGCACTTTTTCATGACATCTCTCCCACTCTCTCTCTCTCTCTCTCTCTCTCTCACTTTGTCTGTCTGTCTGTCTCTCTCTCGCGCCCTCCCCCCCCCCCCCCAACCAAAAAAATAATAAATGAAAAAAACAACAACCAAAGACGAAGAACCCAAATCCGACTGTTTTTCCCCTTTCATACACCAAGAAGAGACATGTACGTCATGTGAAAATCGCCTTTGTCTTATTTTTACCGTTGTATTCTAAGCCAGTGCTTAGTCCGTTGAGGGAATCGACAATGTTTTATAATTGAATGTGTGTTTGTGTATTTTTAATTTTGTATTTGTGTATTTTTGTATTTTTGTATTCATTACTCGGTTCCATTGTCTATTTGTTTGTTTGTTTTTAATGTTTTCAAAGATTGTTTACATAATCTGTGTATTTTGAATTGGCCGCCAGGCCCACAATAAACTGAACTTGAACTATAAATTTTCGGGCACGATATCTCGTTTAAACACCTCCTTCGTCTATAACGTACTCGCCACACAACTAGCATTTGCTTTAGACCACCAACATCATCATACTGGTAGAATCGACAGCATTTTGGAGTATCAAGAACCAATATTGCTTGTAAAAGCCGTCATCTTTTCTGTAGGTACTCGCCGCACAAGCTCACGCTTGTATCCGTCCATCTGGGTGGAATCGACAGCAGCATCTTTTCATCAGCTAGCCAAGAGGAGAGAATGAGAGGAGGGAGGCTGAGAAGGAGAGAGGGAGAGAGAGTGAGCGAGACGGCGCCAGCTGTTGCCGCGGCTGAGCAGCTGGCTCTACGTCATTACGTGTACTTAACCAAAAAATGAGATGCACAAATACTCCAACTTTGGCAGCTGAGACGTCAGCAACACTTGTATGTACATGCAATTTGGGTGTAGTTGATGGGTAATATCTACAACTTAGTATCAAATATGAATATATAAAGATTGGAAAACGTCGCAACCAATCAAAGACGAAGAGAGTTGCTGTAATTGGGGCCCGTGGTACGACCATGTGCCGTACATTCAGCTTTCACACGAGTTGACGACGGCAAGGTGGCAAACCAGAAGATAACACAAAATCGCTCCGAGCAAAAAGTGGAAACGCGGTGTGATGCGTTAGTTTGTCAGTATTGGGTAAGATTGTTTATCATTTTCCTACTGGGCTAAGAGCAGGCGTGTCAGAGTTGAAGCACGAGTTTTGGTTCTAAAGACATTCTGTGCTGGAAACAAGACTGATAACGCACTTTTAAGAGGGTCCTTTGGGTACTGCTGAGGGTAAACATGAGAATGGTATGGTTAGAATCCTTGATGTGTGGAATCACTGGTGTCTCATTTTTTAACTTGTTTCAGATCGTAGTTTCAAACAGGATGAATTGATATTCGAGGCTTCGGAGATTGTGCTGGATTAAACAAATGCACCAAAAGGACTTTACTCCAGCCATGTAAAAGAACGATGGGATCGCAGTTTTTTCTAGCAGCTGAATTGTTGATTGTCATGTAAGTACAGCTAGATTAATCTGTACGAACGTGGAAAAGCACGCATAATTTTGTTTTTGTTTTTTTCCTTTTTTGTTTGTTTGTTTTTGTTTTTGTTTTGTATGTGATTTAAAATGGCATTAGATCTAGTGTTACTCACAAGCAAACCACGCTGGAGATGTGCTGAGAAAAAGAAAAGATAACGATTTATATAAAGATTTTATTTCATCATTGCATGAACATCGCATTTCAAGTAGGTTTATGATTTTATTACCATTTTTTTTAGAACATCGTATAGTACTATAAGTTGCATCCAGCGCATCGTCTCCAGCGCTGTAAAACTCAAACCAGCACTTTTTCTATGTCAATTGTGCGTGGATAACACTGTTAGTGTTACCTGGCTCCTCACCTTCTTGACCGTTCTCTGATAATTGACGAACAATCGCCTGATCAGTTTTTTTTTTCTTTCGATTTAATGATTTGGCGTATGAGAAACAAAATTAAAGGCCAGTTTAAATTGCCATCACCAACAGGGACTCAGAGATGAACCCATGAGAACTCAAACTTGCGTCAGATCAAAAGCTTGTCGCACTGCCACATTCTTTGCATATTAATGTCCTCTGCTACCATAATAGCATTCAAAACCTTGCATGTGAGAGGACGGAAGTTTAAAAACGCCAGGTAAAGACGTTAAGAATGAGCCTTGAGAAGGAATTAAATATTCTGGCATTGAAATAAGATTTACAACGCCAAACAAGAAATCTTCAAAAGGATTAAGTTCAGGTGGAAAGGAGTGAAAAGTTTGAAGCCGTTCTAAGCAGTAGTTGTCATAGATCAGTAAGCGGTCGGAAGGACAAATTTATGAGAATTTCATGGTCAGACATCTGACGCAGCTATGTTGTTGAAGGTTGGAATATGGTCAATGGCAAGAGAGAGAAAGAAAGAAATGTACAGAGACAAAGAAAAAGAATGAGAGAGAGAGAGAGGAGAGAGAGAGAACAGTTGAGTAAGTTGATAGAGACATAAAAGTTTACTATGTTTTGCAGTAGGCCTATTTTGATCCGAGCAATTAAAAAGAAATATCAATCAGGAGACTGGCCTACATCTCATGAATGCACGGGCATTGCTGTTGTTGTGATTTTATGTATCATGAGGAAAAACCACCGAAATGACTAAAGTTTTCCTTCCTGTTGTTTTCGGTATTCATTATTCACGGTGGTTTATTCATATTGCTGCTGTCGGGGGATTATGGGATACTTTATGTTCACTAATGAACACATCACGTGTTTTTTTTTTTTTTTTTGGTTTCGGTGTAATCTAGGCAAATGTTTGCCGTGTCGTCTCTCTCTCTTTCTCTGTGGGTGTGTTCATGCGTGCTTGCGCTTGCATACATGTGTGCGTTTGTTTTTGTACTCATGTATGCGCTACTCGTGTTATGTGTGTCGATAGTGTATGTGCATATCGTATGACATTATGTGCGCATGACTGTGCGTGAAATGTTTTGTTTTAATTTAATAGATCCAGTGACTTGCCTACATTGTGATGCGATAATGGGAATGAGCTGAGCAGTGTTCTGAGGTATAAAATTGTGCGGGTAACGCGGAAAGGCCCTTACAGATCACCAGCAGAGCAGAATATGGCATAAAAATAATGTTATACTAGATGTAAACGCAGTGTTCAATCTGCGAGCAGACCAGAGCGGTGCCAAAAAGTTAACCACACGTCATTTTTTCTGCTCGGTCTGTTCGACCTTGAGAGAATGTGTGGGACCACTCATCATGACAATAGTTGAATCACATCAGCTTGCATTGGCGTCGACCTGCTTGAGTACTTCGCTCTGCCCACAGTCTGAACACCCAAACTTTGTGCTCGGCTCAGCTAATGGTCTGTGAGGTCCCTAAAGTGCGATTTACTGAACAATAAAAAAAAAAAAAAAGGCTATTGGAACCACTGGCGTGCTAAAGCTGGCTATCCATATGCCTGAAAAATCATGCGAATTTCGCATGCGGCGGAAAAAGAACCCTCTTCCATATACCCGAAATTCGCATCGACCATTTCTGATTGAACCATGGCACCGGTACAGTCAAAGCAAGCACTCTACGTTGAAAACGAGAGAATATTGCTGTTAGCACTGCCATTCTTATGACGAAAACAGAAAAGTAAGGCAAAGAGGAAGCATCGATTTTGGGTGAGCAGTATTTTACAGTTAAGACAGCAGCATGGTGCTTACGCCAACCTTGTCAAAGAGCTTGGTTTTGATGGAGATCTCTTCAAGAAATATATGCGACTATCAAGGGAGCAATTTGCTCGAACACTGTACTTGGTAGAAAGGGACATCGTCAAACATGGCGTCAGTCGAGGAGCGATATGCCCAAGAGAACGTTTGGCGATATGCATCAGGTATGTCGACTATTCGTGGGCGGTTGGCGGGTGCAGCAGGTAGATCCTACTTCTTTCCTGTCATTCTTTTACATCTGTCTGTCATCTTGCTATTTCCTCTTCCAAAAGCCCTGAGATCATCCCATTGGGATGTACTGGGCTTAATCCACAATCAATCAATCAATCAATGTAGACTATTCTATCTCTCTTTCTCTCTCTCTCTCTCTCTCTCTCTCTCTCTCTCTCTCTCTCTCTCTCTCTCTCTCTCTGTCTCTCTCTCTCTCTCTCTCTCTCTCTCTCTCTCTCTCTCTCTCTCTCTCTCTCTCTCTCTCTCTCTCTCTCTCTCTCTCTCTCTCTCTCTCTCTCTCTCTCTCTGCTCATGTGAGTAAATTATTGTAAACGCCAACACTTGTTTGAGTATATTCTGACATTTTAATCAAACGTAAACCATATGATCCAAAACATAATAATATAACAAAACATTGAATTTGGCGGGAAAGTAGCCTCGCCCACTTCGCAAAACAATTCGCATGCGAAGAAAAGTTTTTCGCTCCCTGTTGCGAAACAAAATATTCGCATGCGAGTTTCTCAATCGGCCATGCGAAATTCGGGTATATGGATTCACACATTGACAAAAAGAATGGTGCGAAAAAAATATTTCGCATGATTTTTCGGGCATATGGATAGCCAGCTTAAGGAGCGTTAAGGTTATGAAGAAAGTAAAGCGAGTGACAGTCACTGGACAGATCTCTTGTGTACTCGCTACATGTAAACGAAATGACTTAAATCTATTCACCTCATGGTCTCTGTTACGACTGTCGCGGGAAGGACTTCCGAATGCGTTCCATACATGCTAAAGAGGGTTTATTTTGAGGGGTTTAAATAAAAAGAGGGGCTAGGCATTTTTGGGGGGTTTTTCTAAAGAAAGACAAAGAAATATTTCATGGCATGGTTCGCTTTCTCTATCCCCTATCTATCTTACTTCCATGTCATCTCAAGTTCTCTGCGTGAGAATCACCTGAAAGTGAACACATACATAATTATTATAAATCATATCATGACAATACTCAGATCCGCACCCACACCCTTTCGCTCCAAAATCACACGTCTTAACCATTTCGCCACGCAGGTGAGTTAACAGCTTGACGGTAGTCATTTACTAATACTCACATACTGCACCCTTGACCTAAATTAGGGAAAGTTACCGACCTTGTTAATTTGCATAGTTTTTAAAAATTATGAATCGGCTTAGTAGCAAAACAATCCGATTTCAGCTGCTGGGAGATTGTATGATCTGAGCTAGTACAGGGCCTACACGAGTGTACGTCGATCGCCAATGGCTACCCCAGCCCCTTTTCGCCTGATTAGTCAATCTGACTACCGCCCATTGATACAAACTGACTAGACCCTCACGCCCCCAGGTCCATCTGACCATTCCAACACCATATCAAGTTTTGTTTCAGCAAACCTTCGCTAGTTGCGCTTTTGGTAAATTCTGTTATCGTGACCCCTCCCCAGCAAGTTTCAAAATGGCACCTGTTTGCGGATTTTGTCTCACTTCAGACTTTTTTCTGGGATTATACTGTTTTTCTTGGCAAGAGTGTTACAAATGTTATTGTGAATATGAAGTGATAATTGGTAATAAAGTCTCAAACAATGCATAACGGTGAGTAAAGTTCACTAACGTTATAAAAGCTATGGAACGCATTCGGAAGTCCTCCCCTGTCGCGTCTGCTGCACATAGCCCTGCCGCCGCGGAGGGCAGGCAAACCGGTAGTTGGGGGGGGGGGGGGGGGAGGTACTGTTAGAGACTTGTTTGCTTGGATGTGTCACTCTTTTGGCCGGGATTGTACAGTCATAACCACCTAATCTGACCTTGACTGACAGATGGCACCGGCTGTTTATCACACTTGAGTGAGACAACGATATGTAGAGATACACTCACAGTAACGTCCGCGGGTCACACTTACTATCCCTTGCAAATAAACCTGCAACTGTTACAAGTTATCTGATCACACCATCAGATAGTATTGATCGCTGTGAACTGAACTCGTTTGAAGCAGCAGGAATATGGACGACAGTTGCATTGCTTCATTAAAATGTTGATGATAACAAAACAATAAATCTCACAAAGCTGTTCTGTTCCATGAAAAACCACATCTGGGTAGTGTCATAACTAATATTCAAGGCACTACCGGGTACATAATAATTATTGTATCGTCCCAAGAGAAACCCATATTTCACAGTATCGAACGTTACTGAGATATCGTGACCGACGAAAAATGATTATTTTGTTTATTTTGTTTTGATATGTTTACTGTATGTATTTGAGTGTGAGTTTTAACTTTTATACCCGTAGTTTCACTTTTCCAACATAGTACAATATGTTATATCACATGTCACTTCACACAACGGGCTTTGTTATCTTTGAGATATATATTTCCGTGTACACAGTGATAGATAGCATGTACACCGTGTGTGGAATGTGAAATTGTTTCTTATGTAATCATTTTCTTGAAAGTGTTTTCCTGGAAACAAATTCTTGAATCAAAGAACTGTCTCTTCCACACAGTAAAAAAAAAAAAAAAAAGTAATTTTGGACAAGATTGCATATTGTCCTGAAATGGAGCGTTTTCTTACACATTGTTCTTACACAACTTAGATGTGTATTGTCATTGAGAGACACGGAGAATGGGACATGGCAAGGGTGGGACACAAAATGTTCATCTGTGGTTTCTTTTTCTTTTTTTAATTCTCAATCTTCTTGTTTTCTATTGACGCACCATCTATCATTATTATTGTTTGTTATGGGTCATCAGTAATTCTTGTACTCGTTGCTGATGTTGATCTGTCTATCTACCTATCTGTGTGTCTGTCTGTTTGTCTGCCTGGCTGCCTGCCTGTCTGTCTGTCTGTCTGTCTGTCTGTCGATCTACCTGTCTATCTATCTGTCTGTAGGTCTCCCTGCCTGCCTGCCCGGTTGGCCGGCTGACTGGCTGGCTGTTGTTCGTTCTCCTGTCCGTCTGTCCCTCCATCCGCCCGTCTGTCCGGGTGTCCTTCTATCAAACAACCCTCAAGAACAGCCAATGCTCTCACGAGGATCAAGAAATCATGCACAGAGTGATCATTACAGTTGAGTGAGCCCAGAATCGCAGCTTCAGGTCATCAGACAGTCCTGTTCGCGCTTTACAATGGGAATCACAGGTATTAGTCCCGAACCAGTGCTTGGCTACGCGTGCAGTGTCAGGACCACCCAGGCTGATTGATTACTTCATTGTCCTTGAGCAGATACAGGTCAGACATGGTAGTTTCATCTATCACACCGGGGCATCGCATGAAGTCTTCAGACAAAGCATTTTGGGCATGATAGCATGCGCTTGTTTTGACAGCATTGTAAGTTTGGTTTGATTTCCATGTCATGCCCCGTTAGTTTTATTTGTTACAGGCTGCCATACTTATGTTTTCAATAACACAAGCTTTATTTACATTTGACTTTGAGAGTGTGCGGCACCGGTAGTGGACCGCATTAATTACGACAACGCTGGCTCTGGTCTTTAACAGATTTGGATGAGCTTGCATACACAAAGATAGTGAATTCAGGACAAACGACGTCAAACCAGACATAGAGAGAAACTGCAACAATTTGTCTTTTCTGAGCCCCATCCTTCCCCCGCCGCCTAAGCAGCGATCACTTTCATCACTCGAAATACTTTGGGTTGGGGGGGGGGGGGCGGGGGCGTGTTTTTTGGTGTTCTTTTCCTGTGAATGTAACTTTTGGGAGGAACCTATGACATCAGCCTCCCCATTCTTTTAAAACACACACACACACACACACACAAAACAAATGAACACATAGACGGTTTTGACACGATACATCAATTGTGAAAGAAACATTTGTTTCATGACTGGTTTCTTATACGTATTACGAATATGCACTGTCTTTGATAACATTCGAAATATTTTCAAGATTGCTCCAACTTCGAGGAGACATAGTTTCATATCTGAGTCCATCCAGGCGGACGCCGGTTTCACGAGTACATTGTACATCGTTCGGAACATTTCCGTTGCATTTCCCGCGAGGTGTGTAAAACGGAATTTCCCTTCGCAGAGAGGCGACAGAACCGGCTCTTGTATAAATACTTCTCCATTGCGTCATGCATGGTCAGTGGGCAAGGTTTTAGATCATTGGCAGACATTCTTAATCGGGGAGGAAAGGGATACCATGGTCGTTGAATACTGCACACTACAGCTATTGTGAAAGTACTCGGTCGCTTTTGTTTTTCTTTGCTGGTTCCATCAAAATACAGTGACAGAGTTATTCATTGTTGTGGGAGAAAATAAAGCCAGTAGACATGAAGGTAATATAATAATTTTATTTTATAAGGCTAAAAAACCACTGGGATATAGAATAAGAACTGGAGACGACAGTGTATGTGTGTGCAATGAAATTACGTCAGGGCGAAATTGTTACTCAGTAATATGAGATGTTTTTGACTGATGTGCCTGACGTAGGAGTGGGTAATCGTCTGAAGACAGTGAGCGAGGGAGGTTTACTTTTTCTACGTCAAAAATGTAAATACCCGTACCACAGCTGTTTATGATTGACATTGGGGCTGAAAATATCTTGTGACTCTGTCAGAATCGTGTCAGGTGCAGTGCTGTTTGTTGTTGTCTGAAAAGTCATAAATATAGCAGTTGTGATTGTTTACTTCCTTGTACTTATTCAGTGTTCTCTGGGCAGAGCTGAGGGATGGTGGCTTGGCAGTGCTGCTACTTTCAACTTTTGGGTGGTATTTATAACATTTTCCTTTTATTAGTTTTATGTAGCTTACGTTTTACAGATGTTGTATTTTATTTATTATGTTTCAGTGTATCTAAAGTATTTATATATCCGAAGTAACCACAGTACTGAAACTGCACTATTAAGAATCATGAATGACATATTAGTAAAGGCAGATTCTGGAAATATTACTCTGCTAAATTTGTTGGATCTATCAGCAGCGTTCGACACCATCGATCACGAAATCCTGCTCAGAAGGCTAGAAACATCGTTTGGAATCAGAGGGGTCACCCTTAAATGGGTCGAATCTTACCTGTCAAATCGCCACCAATTTGTTGTAACCAACAAAATAAGATCTTTTTCTTATGCGCTTCAGTATGGCGTACCACAAGGCTCAGTGCTTGGTCCTATTTTGTTTACTATCTATACTATTCCACTTGTACATGAAATAAAGAAATTTAATTTACAATATCATTTCTATGTTGATGATACCCAGCTCTACAGTTCTGCCTTGCCATGCGATGTTGACAGCCTTCTGCAGCAGGCTGGAAACTGTATAACAGAAATTAAAAGCTGGATGAACCAAAACAAACTGGCACTAAATGAGGATAAAACTGAGGTTATTTTATTAGGCCGTGAGCGGGTTCTGCAAGAAGTGGACAGAACTGAGATGATAATTGGCACTAATTCAATAGAAATTTCAAAAAAAGTAAAAAACCTAGGGGTTTACATTGATTCAAATCTTTCTATGTCATCTCAGGTTAGTCACCTCATTCGTATTCTATACATGGAAATCTGGAAAATTGGTAAAATCAGACATCTTATTTCAACTGAAACTGCGGCTGTTTTAGTAAATTCTTTTGTACTTTCAAAGCTTGACTATTGCAACTCCCTTTTGGCTGGAATTTCACAAAAAAATATTAGAAAACTCCAAAGTGCTCAAAACAATGCAGCGAGACTTGTTTTGAAGAAAAAGAAAAGAGATCCAACACTGCCACTTCTGCAGAGTTTGCACTGGCTGCCAGTCGAGAAAAGAATAATGTACAAATTGTCATCCATTTGTCATAAATGTGTCAATAATACTGCTCCATCGTACCTAGTTGATTTAACTGATTACTATGTTCCATCTCGTCAACTAAGATCATCATCTGACACTACAAAAATTGAAAGTACCTATAATGAATCTGTCCACTGTAGGAGAAAAGTCCTTTTCATTTCTTGGCCCTACCATCTGGAACACTCTTCCAAAGACAACCAGGGAAATTAATGACATTGGTTCTTTCAAACGCCATCTGAAGACCCATTTCTTTCAGACAAACTAGGCTAGGTGTTTTTCGGCAGCAACAATAGTAAATATTTTTGAATTTCTTTTGTGTATGCGTGTGTGTGTGTGTGTGTAAGAGTTTGTTAAAGCGCCCAGAGCTTGTCATCGACGGGGTTGGGCGCTATATAAATGCAATATATTATTATTATTATTATTAAGAAAGTGTACGGGTTTTAGTTAGAAGTTCATTTTGAATATATATCTTAACTTGAATGAGACCTTATAAGACATTCTTCTCCAAATTTCCAGCTGTCAAGGGATCTTTAAATGTATTTTTAGCCAGTCAGTATATGTGTCATTCGACTTGGTTTGTTTACCCTATAAAGTTTAAAAGTAGGCAGGCCTGTGCCACATTCAGAGGTTTGACAACTGGGGAAGAAAAGTACTGGTGAAACATCTCTTGCAACTATGCAAGACAACAATGTTTTCCTGTAAAAGGCGATTGCAGCAGGAATAGCGTTAACTTCCAGGTTACACGTCTTTTCTGGTTTTGTAAATCATCCTGTATATAATATATCAACATATTGTTTGTCTGTAGATTTAATCGTATTCTTTACGCTCGTGTATGGTGCGACTCTGTTCATGGGGAGAGGCGTATGTAATAAAGAATTCAGCACGGGAGATGGTTGAGTTTTTCCATCTCGTCCCCTGCTGCTCTGGTGTCATTAGTGGTCGTTAGTATTCTCAGCTGAGCACATCATCCGTCCATTATTTGTGCGCTTTTCATGATCATTTCATGTTAATAGCACGCAGTTGTCTACGTATTCATCCGTCTGTTTATCCTTAGAATCCATTCTCTCATTCATCTGTCCATCCATCCCTAAATCGCGCCGTCAATTCCAAGACTTATTCATCCTGCCGTCCATCCATTTCGAAAGCAACGCCCCCTGGACACACACACACACACCCGCTTGCAAACACTCACCCATTGCCTCCTCTCTCTTTCACTCACACAGTCACACACACATACGCCATTCAACATCCAAGATGTAGTGGCAGAGCGAGCGATCCAACGTTTTCGTCTGGCGTGAGAGATCATATCATTTACAGTTACGCACGATGAATAATTCAAGCTAATGACGACAGGGCTGCCTTTGATTTTGAGCTGATTCCTTCTCATTACTGGGGTCATCGCTCCAGGAGTGAGTGTGGAACCAAACAGCGGTCTCCTCTTATCCATCTGTTCCTTCCTGGTGGGCAGAAACCATTTGCCATTACATATAATATAATACTGTGTGTTATATATATTATTGTGGTTTTTACACGGCATGTTGCGGAGGAATCGCTAGCACTTTCTACACGATGTCTTTTGCATAACCAGAGACGATCATATTCTGGATTTTGTCACCAAGAAGGCGGTGACCACAGTTTGAGTTTCTGTCTACTGGAAGTTCGAGACATTAAAGCTTACTGCAAAATTGAAATGTTATGAAAATTTGCTGCTCAGTGAAGTACAAGACGAGTGCTGCAAAGAGTTCCTCAGAACCATCTCTGACTAGTCCAAGGCCGCTGGAGTTGGGGCGTTGGGCTGGACATCCACGAAAATGTACACAGGAGAGGGAAGGAGGATAGATCGAGTGAAGGACTCAGAAAAAAGAAAGAGGAAAACATTTATGCAGAAGCTTAAAATTTATTCAGATATTCAGGGAAGAGGAGAACTTTGTGCTTTTTGGGAGTTCGTCATGGTTTCCATGCCATGTCTCGACTCATTCATTCCCTTGAGGCTCTGCAAAGACCACCCCCCGCCCCCCCCCCCCCCCATTTTTTCCCCAGTATTGTTTTTTCTCTCTGTTTTGGTATGTTTACGTGTTGACTAATCCAACAAGTCACACATTCCGCGGTTCCATAAATGCTTGTCAGTCACGAACCCAGCTAGTGCTGTTTCTGACAGTTTGTTTGTCAAGTTAGTGGTTGACACTGACAGCCGTCCAGCCTGTGCATGTGGTCTGAAATTAATGAATAAATAAATAAATAATTAAATATGAATGCATGAATGAATAATTATAAAGAACGAAATAAAGGAACAAAGAACAAAAGAGATACGTGTTTGTATTTACTGGTAATACTATATGCCTTTTTGTATCCATGTTTAGAAGCTGTTCTATATGTAATTGAGTAGCGCCTCCCTACCCTCCTCCCCAACCCCCATTCCAGATCAGTAGATCAGTGCACATGAAGTCCCAATTTATTATCATTTATTTTGTTTACATTACACCCTATCCTCTTAATGCGCCAAATGTATACTTCTGAGTGTGCCTTCGGCTGTTTACTGATTTTGATCCTGTTAGCCTTTCTGTGCAACTTTGCACTTTTAGAGATTTGGCCTGTCATCCTTTCACATACGGAGATGATTACATTCGCCTTCCCAAAACATTTTCATAAACACGTGAAAGAGCATTTTTAAAAAATACATTTCTGGTCGCATTTTTCTTTCATTCGCGTTCATGTTCTCTTTGATTTTAATTTGTCTTATCGTATCCTTCCAGTAAGGGGGCATAATTTCTAGAGAGGGGGGGGGGGGCAGAAAGAGATAGAGAGAGAAAGAAAGAAAGAGAGAGAGAGAGAGGCGAGAGTGAGTGAGATTTCCATTTATTCATATCTGATTTGTGTTGTTAGTGGCAGTTCTTGGATTTGGGGGGGGGGGGGGGGGGGTTCTTAGGTGACGAATGGGTAGTTGGGGCCAAAGAGAGCGAATAAGCATAATTTTCAGTTAACACAATATTTACTGACTAATTAGAATATTGTTCTATATCTTGTTTGTTTGTACAGTGTAAAAAATGGCTGTGGTTGATTTATTAGTGCCCGAGAGTCTCTTTCAAGTCAGTTGCCCTGGGTTGATTACCACTTGAACAGCTTGAGTGACCTCCCTTCACTGGTTCCTTGATTAACTCCCTTTGTGCTTCATATTTCTGAACATTTTCCTTTTCCTTTACCACACATCATAGAGCCCCACGGTCTTCCTTCACCCTCTCCGTCTTCCATAGTTTTCAGGCCTGAAACTGCAGTTTGTTGTCATTACCTTTGTTTGCTTTATAGGTTAATGTTGTTTGTTAGATTTTTCATCACTTTGTTTCACACTGGTTCTCCCAAATTTCTCTATCAGAAGACGAGGGCATAGAAATAAAGAAGCAGTGTTCAGGTAGAAAACACTTGTTCACGTGTGTGTGTGTGTATGTGCGTGTGTGTGTGTGTGTGTGTATTTGTGTGTGTTTTCCTGTCGGTGCATTCGTGTCAGCGTACATGTTAAATTTCTTGTCAGAATGGAACGGAGGAAGTGAGATATAGATATCTAGGTAATATGAGAGAGAGAGAGAGAGAGAGGGGGAGAGAGAGAGAGAGAGAGAGAGAGAGAGAGAGAGAGAGAGAGAGAGAGTCTTCTCATACTGTCTAGCCATCAATCTGTCATTGTCAATACGTCCGTCCGTCCCACCGCCCTTTCTATTGTCTGTCTTCTGTTGTTTTTTTTCTGTCTTGTTAGTCCCTATAGCTTTTTATTTGGTTGGGGCGAGGGAATGCTTTTCTATTTGTCTGTCTGCATATATCTTACATACACATTTTGACTCATATGACTATGAGCAACCTCACACCGATACCTTAATTGGCTGACAAACAGTCGTATTTATATTCACATGGAATCAGAATCTCACTCTGTACAGGCAGAAATTATTTAACGCACATTCAAACACATGCACGCACACACACACGCACACTCACGAGTTCAGATGCGAAGCGGATACAGTTCCAGGCCATACATTTCCCTGGTTCAACATCTGCCACTCGTGCCCTGCTCCAATCCACTTGATCAAACTAATTTTGACTCACCAAGTAGGTCACTTATCCTGAGAGCCTCCACATTCCTTTACTCTCCGCCCCCCCCCCCCTCTGTCTCGCTAGCTAGCTATCTGGAACTTTCGCCCCTTTTTGTCTGTTCTATTTGTTTATTATTAATACGTTTGTTATCAATGTATGATGTCATCGTTATTATTATAAATAATGATACATTTAGAACTGTTTCACAGAAGGTGCTAATTCTGTGCTGGAAAAGACCTTTTAAAACCAGGGTTTATTATTAATTCACCTTGAACACAAATATAATATAGTCCTAGGCAGAGGGGATAGGAGTAATTTCATGTCAACATAATGATCTTAAAGAGCTGGATGATAGTAATATTATTGAGGCACAGGTGACAGCAGTCTATAGATAGTGAAATAATATGGATCATAATCATGACAATAATAGTTTCAGAATGCTTTGTTGGTACCGTTATTGTCTTGCCTGAGATGTATCAGACATACTGTAACAACATGCAAGGAAACGAATCTCAGAACAAAATCAAATTGACGAAGTTTACAGCTCCACTGGAAATGTTGATAAATCTTATTGCGACATGAAGGGTTTATTATTACAAGAAATATTCTTCACAATAATGTTGGAAATATATTGTTTTCACCGTGGCAGCTGGGCGCAGAGTTGATACTAGTAAAATAATTATAAATGGAAATGTAACATCCACTACATGATGAAAAAGGCAAAATGAAGTAACTTCGAAGAAAAGCGTGTTATGTTTGGTGTGAGGCGGTCAATTTATTAGATGGTGAAGTAAGCGGCAGACTAATCTTTTTACTTGTCCTCCAGGCATGTTTTAGTCGTTTTTTTTCCCCCTGTGAGAGTGGATTTTCTGTTTCTTAGATTTTTTTCTTTCTCTAGATCCCCTTCGCTGCTGTTCACCCGAGCGAGCTAGTCTTGTATTAAAAACAGAATCGGGGGCTATTTTAACTAGACGGCTTCGAATACCACGATAATAATAATAATAATAATAAGTCATTTCTATAGCGCCTGATTCCACAGAAGAGTGCTCTAAAGCGCTTAACAGTTCTCTCAGTCACACACACACATTTTCATCAACCTATACCTAATCACTGTCTCAAGAATGTTACATATACTGCGTATACGCTTTTGTAAACAACGCTGTTTTAAGTTTTCTTTTGAATTGGATCAAGCTGTTTGAATGTTTCACATGATCAGTCAAGTCATTCCACATTTTAGGTGCACACACTGAAAAAGCTCTTTCTCCTATGATTGTTCTTGATCTGGGCACTACTAATAAATTTGCTTCTGCTGATCTCAATTTTTTGGGTGGGATGTATTTTTCAATGAGCTCTGCAAGATATTCTGGTGAGCTTTGATTGAGGCATTTAAACACAATGCATAAAATCTTAAATCGAATACGCTCTCTAACAGGCAACCAATGAAGGTTTTGAAGAACTGGTTGAATATGTTCTGATGTTTTTGATAAAGTAACAAGTCTAGCAGCCTTGTTCTGGATCTTTTGTAATCTATAAATAGTTGCCTCAGGGATACCAATGAGCAAAGAGTTGCAATAATCTAGATGACTGACAATAAATGCCTGGACCAGAATCTTTGCGGTCTCTTCATCAATACATTTTCTGATCTTACTGATATTCCGCAAGTGAAAGTGCATTGTTTGGCAAAGTTTTGTAACATAGGTTTTCATGGACAGGTCTGAGTCGAAATAGACGCCAAGGTTCTTAATGGCTCCAGATGTTACGTTGATGGTAGTAGCGTCAAGATTTAAGTTATCAATTTTCACATTAGATCTAGAATTTTTTGCTCCAAGTAAAATTATCTCAGTTTTGCTGTCATTGAGTTTGAGTTTATTGTCAAACATCCATTGCTTGACATCCTGTAAGCAGTTCTCGATGGCCTGGATCCGTTGTTGCTCGTCACCTTGGCAGATGGGAATGTACACTTGGGTGTCATCAGCGTACAGGTGATAATCCAATCCATGACTGCTGATGATGTCTGATAGGGGTGATGTGTACATGATGAACAAAATGGGCCCTAAGACAGAGCCTTGAGGCACCCCATAGATAAGTGGTGCTGATGGTGATGTTATTGCACCCCTTCCAGATGTTGAGGAATGAATGAGAACTGATTGTGATCGGTCAGTTAGATAAGATTTAATCCATTCTAATGCCTTCCCTCCAATCTTGAAATATGATCTCAGTCGCGCTAAGAGTAGAGCCTGGTCAATCGTATCAAATGCAGCGCTGAGGTCAAGAAGAATGAGCGCCACACATTGTTTCTGGTCTGCATATCTGATGATGTCATTGTGGACTCGCAAGAGGGCAGTTTCCGTAGAGTGAAACTCTTTGTAGGCAGATTGAAATTTCACAGAGAGGTCATTGTTGGTAAGATGCTCCTTCAATTGCATTGCAACCAATCTTTCGATGACTTTAGAAAGGAAAGCAATGTTGGAAACGGGTCGATAGTTGCTCATGTTGTTGCGATCGAGGCTGGGCTTTTTGAGAAGAGGGGTCACGAGTGCTTGTTTTAGTGCGACCGGTACTGTGGATTCATGAAAACTGCTGTTCACAATAGATGTTATTGATGGGGCGAGTTCTCTAGCACATGATTTGAGAATCCAAGTCGGAATGGCATCTAACATACATGTTTTGTTTGATGACGATAGTAATAATTTCATGGTTTCATCCAAATTGACAGGCTGGAATTCATTAAGTAATACATCTAAATCACTTTTTCCAGGCGTATAATGATCGTCTCCCTTTTGTTGGTCAAATTGGTCTCTGATTGTTTGAATTTTGTTAACGAAAAAGTCTGAAAAATCCCGAGCCAGTTCTTGGGGGTCAGTGTGCAATGGTAGACTATTCTGATCTGCATCATGTCCCATCAGGCCTTTGACTATTTTGAAAAGTTGTTTGGGTTCGCGTTTTGCCTCATTGATGTTTTGGAGAATGTGTTTTCTTTTGGATTGTAATATTAATTTATTGGTTCTGGTTTTTGCAGCGTGATAGTTCTGTCTATCAATTTCCATATGAGTTCTTCTCCATCTTCTTTCAGAACGACGCCTTTCATGTTTGGCGAGTCGAATTTCATCATTGTACCATCTGGTGTTGGGTCGCAGAATGATCTTACGTTGTTTCAGAGGTGCATGTTTCTCTAGGGTCTCATTGAGGGCTCTATTGAAAAGTTCTACCTTTTCTTGTACACATATTGCCATATCAAGTTTCTCCAGGAGGCCTATGGCTGAGATGTCACTCTTAACTGTCTCAAGGTTTAAGTTCTTGGTGTTACGCGATAAAACTGTGCTACTAACTGGTCTAGGCTTGGATGATGATAACGAAAATAATACATAAAAATGATCTGATGGACTGTTTTTGTCTACTTCAACGGCTGAGATAGAGTTGTCGTTGATATTATTAATCACAAAGTCAATTATGTGCCCTTTGATGTGAGTTGGCTCGGAGATAAGTTGTCTCAAGTTTGTCGACTCTAGCAAATCTTGAAATTTGGATACATCTGGGTCATTGGGACAGTCCATGTGAAGATTGAAATCGCCTGCAAGAATTAAATTCCCAGACAGTACGGACTGGTCAAAGACAAACTCTTGGAATTCAATAATAAACTGGTTGGCTGTTACTCGATGTTTGGGGGAGGGCGGTGGTCGATAGATACATGCAATTCTGTGATGTGTGTTTTTCAAATAGAGATCAATCATGAGAATTTCAAAAGAGCTAAAAGTTTGTGTATCCATCTTCGTAATGCGTAAACCACTTTTGAACAAGACCAAAATACCACCTCCTCTTCTTCCCTGTCGATCTTGATTTAATATTGAGTAGCCAACAGGCACCAGCTCACTCAGTACGGCCTCATCATTTCCAGTGAGCCAAGTTTCAGTTATGATGCAAATATCGATATCTAGTTCCAGAATATAGTCATTCATGAGAGTGGCCTTATTACAGACAGATCGTGCATTGATCAGACAAACTAAAGTGTTTTTATCATGGGCCCTGGATGTAACTACTATCAGATTATTCACGTTTGCACCACTTTGTTTACATTTGAGCTCTGTACCAAGTTCAGGCGTGTCATTTTCTCTAGATCTGTTCACAGATTTTAACACTCTGATCTTTCTATTCCTGCCTCCTCTGGTTCCCCTCTTTGTAGGTTTTGTTTTTGTTATACCCAATCGCCATAATTGTAAATAAACATTTGCTGGTAAAACAGTCTTAACACAGTCCTTTTTCAGGCCTAGCAATTCAGATCTTGAATACCTCAAGTCATTGTTTGTTTTGTCTACACACTGACACACTGAGGGCTCTGAGCCATACATGTGATCAAATACTTTGTTTCTTGACAGTCTCTGTTATTGTTGTTTTTGTTGTACACATGGGCTCCATTCCTCTACCGATTCAGCAACTAAGTTTGGTCTAGTGGGCGGTGCAGGTTGACAGATTTATTGCCCAGTAACCACCAGGACTGGTCGTAATCCGATCCGTTTTTACCTGTGGGTGGCTTGCTAGATCCTCATGGTCCCAAGTGCGCTCGGTGGAACGGATGGATACATTTATTGTGCGATTTTGAATCAGCCCCCAGTATCGTGTCGTCGGCAATTTTCGAAAGCTGCACAGAAACAATATTTTATTCGTATTACTCCTTCTCTCGTTATGTAAAAGACCAAATAAGCAAATCAAATTTTCTTCCATTCTTTAGGTACTTTATAAGCAGTTTCTTAATAATATAATCTGTCCGGTTTCAACATTTTGTTGATTTTTTTTTTTTTTTTAATTGTGCGGTTTTGTTTTGTTTAATTCTGTGTTATTTTTGCTCGAGTAAGAAAAACGTATACCCCTCTTCGAGTCAGCTTTCGTTGATCAATCATCACACAGACTTTAGTTTGGTCGGGCTGTTTCTAATTTTATAGCACACATGAAATAGTCCATTGCTCTTGTTCCCAGAATTGTTATTAAAGAGCAATATCATTCGAATACCTGGTACGAGAACCACCCGAGAAGACGATAGACATGGAAACATCCTGGAGACAAATTAGAAATCAGATAGATTATATACTCATACAAAAACGTTTCAGAAACGCATTAAAATCACCTGAATCAATGCCAGGAGCAGACTGCGATAGCGATCATGTACCAGTCATGTGTAGGATGCAGATAAAATTGAAAATGCTGCTCCAGATCCGGCACTTAAAGAAGAATACTATTTATTTTATGACAGAAGTTTTATCAGATGTCCAATATAGATGTTATATTCAATGTAACGTGTCGGTCGGTATTGCCTAATATTGTTGTTGTTGATGGTGGTAAAGTGGTTTACAGTTTTTTTGTTTTTTTTCATAGAACTTAGTAACATGTTCTCGGGATTGTTTCATGGTATGGACAGCCCCGCCTGACTTATTCCCCGCTTCCCAAGCTTTTTTCTCCTACTTTTTGTGATGTGTTGGTATGACATGTATTATGATCTATAGTAGGATTGGCCAGCGTGTTTTGAGTGAGGGCCATATATGGTATTCAAATTTTAGTCCCATCGCGGGCAACCCAGCCTTAGTTGTTAAAAATATTCCACAAGATGAATTATTTTGGTAGACTGTAGTCTTATAGAAGCCTGAAAAAGTTGGGAGACATTTTCAGAGAAACGGGCATCTTATTGACTTAACCAGGTCGGATACTAGTTTTCTGTGGGCTGGATGCCAGTTACGTTGAACAAGCCTGATCTTTACGTTCTGTACAGCCGGCCGGAGTGGCAAGTACATAGGAAGCACCGAATTCGACCATAGGAAATAAAATACAGGATGGGGCCGGCAAGGGAGCTGCTGATTCATTAGTTAGTGAGGATACCTTCGCCGTTCATAAGGTGTGAATGATTCGTATTTGTGAGAGGCGCCAAAGTGGTTTTTACCACCCCATTCGTTCACTGAAAACAAGAGGAAGGCGTATTTTCACTGGGAGCTTGTGTTGCAAGCAGCCTTATGAAAGCTCTAGACATTGCATTGAGACCACTTGCAGTTCACTCGATTCAGCCTTTGGTAGTAAAGAAAGTGCTTGTGGATTTCTGTGATCATTTTTTGTGCTTACATAAAAGCTGTTTTATTTTCTTTTCCTTCTGTGAAAACCTGCTTCAAAATTCAAATATAATATTTATTACCGTATTAGCTAATTATAGACGTTTAGACTGCTCTGTGAAGTGCGCCATTATCATCTCTGTTTCTTAACTTTCAAGAGAAAAATAAAATTTTGAAAATGGTCGTTCAAGATTACACATTAAGTTGTAGAAGTTATTCACATATAATGATGGCAGAATGGCATGTAATGCGTTTTTGGAACACTGGACAATGGAGGGTTAAATTTAGCAGAATATTATACAACTAAGCTATTCAATGACGGGGGCTATCACTTTGTCTCAGAAACAGAAACTACGGAGTAAAATTTGCCTCTTGAGTATAACCACTATTTATAGATAATGTAAAAGACCCGCCTATCTCTATCCAGAAACAGCAGCTTTCATTATAAAGAGTTTGCACACATCATTAGTCTGACACATATATACAGAGAATGGCGCATAATGTTTTCACGCTACATTTCTGACAATATTGTAACTTCCTCATTGTATTCGAACTGTGCGCTGTATATAAATTGATTGGGACTGAATCCTGTGTGGCCAACCTGCATTAGTGTATACCGGCATTGCAGAGGTTTCGTTGGGAAAACGTATTTGTACTTGAGGTAGTATGGTAATGTTTAATATGTTTGGTATGGGTCACTGTTCCATCATACTAATCACTATGTAAATTAATGCATGTATTTGCGAAGGATTGTTTGATTTCAGATTTCAGTTCGCCGGTTTAGCTAAGAGATTAATCAGTCTTCAAATGAATGGTTGACAGACGCAACATTTTGAGGGCCTGGTGAGAAGACCACATGGAGTGAAGTTGGAGGTTCAGTATACAAATACCTAAGAACGAAATTATAATTCACTCGACCAGAAGAGAGGCGTAGAAATGGAAAGATAGACAGACGGACAGAACCGAGAGGACCGTGGATAATGTACTTTGAATGGAGACGTCATAAAATTTACTTCCGGGTTTTGTTAACCATTGTGTAAAGTGCAATGGGTAAGTGGGCACAAACTCGACACCATCCTGTTGTTTTCAGGCCAACGAGCTTTATAACCATCGCTCTGTTGTTGCGTTTTGTTTTTTGTTTTTTAGTGTTTTATTTTTGTAACTTTGGCTTGGTGTTATGGAGTTGATAGATGGATGGATGGATGGATAGATAGATAGATAGATAGATAGATAGATAGATGGATAGATGGATAGATAGATAGATAGATAGATAGATAGACAAGGTGGTCTAGAGGCAAGGTGCTCGCCTCTCATGCCAAGGGTCCCGGGTTCTAAACCCGGCCGGTGCAGGCATGTTGGAAGTTTGGGATTTTTCTCATATTTTCATGTCCCTGATCCTATTGAGGGGTAGGATCGAGTACCTAGTCTTCTCGGATAAGGACGAAAAAATTCGGAGGGCCCGTGTGCACGTTGCGCACGTTAAAGATACCTTGGCAGTTGGAAATCGTAAAGAGCAGGCCGAACAGGCCGCTGCCCGGGCAAAATTAAATAAAATTCATCCCTACCACCCACTCCCCCTCATCCCCCCACCACCAAAAAAAAAAAAAAAACGCCGACCGGCGCTGCACTGTGGCGACGACGTGCCTGCTCCAGTTGTAACTGGGGTGCAATGGCACAAAGGCAAAATTTCCCAAATGGGATTAAAGAGTTATACAAATACAAATACAAATACAAAATACAAATACAAATACAAATAGATAGATAGATTGATTGATTGATTGATTGATTGATTGAGAGATAGGTAGGTAGGTAGGTAGGTAGGTAGGTAGGTAGGTAGGTAGGTAGGTAGGTAGGTAGGTAGGTAGGTAGGTAGGTAGGTAGGTAGGTAGATAGACAGACACAGACAGAGGATGGGACGTAGGCAGGCAGGTAGGTAAATAGGTAGGTAGAGAGAGATAGAGTGGGGATGAATCTATATCGACAAGAGCTAGACGACGGATGGACGGGGGAGGGGGAAGGCTGGATAGACGAACTGGCGAGTGAACGTATCGACAGAAGATAAATAGATGTCCTAAAGAAATCGAGGAGGCCGGCCAGTTAATTATAATTGTACACAAGCTTGTGTAGCCAACCAATCGTAGAGCATAAAATCATTGGTAACTGAATCTGTAAAGAAGAGAGATTATATCAAGTGACAATGAGAAACAGTACATGTACCTAGGACATGTTGTCAGCTTTCCCAGCCATATCGACCGTGTGTGGGGCTACTTCCTGGTTGGTCTCTCCAGATTACATTCCTCTCTGTCTTTGAACTTGTGAGCGCTGATGGGCTTTGCGGAACGGACTGATAGATAGACGGACTGATAGTTGGACAATGTGGTGGATGGATGCGCGAACTAAAAAACAGGCACTCAAGCAGTGATTAATAAATAAGAGGGATAGAGATGAAATGATACGTTGTTGGATACACATCTGTGAGGTTGGTGGATCGAAAGGTAGAACGTGAACTTGGAAACACAGTCATTGAATGTTCCTGATTTCTCACCAGAACTTATACATTACAGCTAATTCCGGCTGCTATTTCTCAAATCGGTGTGTGTCTTTCTTTCATTGTGTGACCTGTAGCATTTTCAGGATTGGTGTACAGTTATACATTTTTGTATTAATGAACATAATTATGTTAGACAAGTTTTCCGTGTTTACCAAAGTGAAACTAGATCTAGTAGTGTTTATTAATAATGGTAGGGAAATATTTTCTAAAATACCACTGGTTTGAAAAAAAAAAAAAAGTTGTCGAGTCATAATCCATACTGTTTTAGATAACCGAAGGCATGCGATGTATATAATCCGTTTCATACAAACTATAACTGTAAACTTTTGCTGTGTTAGTCTTTGCGATATTGTCACAGACTTGAAGAAATGCCTGTCATATTTCAAAGTTATCCTGAAATTTAATGTTGGTGTGTACCAGCCACTGACTTTTGCCGCGTGTTGTAAAGTGAGTGTTCTGCGTTTTTGCTGTATGAGGTCAGTAGGTCTGCAGTCTCATCTCACCTTTTCAGCTGTCTGTTTAGATATTTGCCAAAGACGTCCAAGATGTTCACACCGTGAAATCCGTGTTGATTTTTTAAGGTGTTGTAGGACGTATGGCTTGAGATTATGAAAACGACAGGCGGTTTGCTAAAAGTGAACTTCACAATGCTGAAATTTTGGGGAATATGTTATTTGAAAACTTGTTGGAGCGAAACTATTGTTTCATTTCACGCACCATGAACTTAGAAGCTAGGATTGGATGGGCTGTGCACTTACTGACTTTTTAAATTTGTAAATGAAATCAACCAGAGCAGAAGCATATTGTGTCCGTTTTGAAGGAGTGAAGCCAAAGTGGAACACTGAATACATGAAGTCGGCATATTATAGTCTGTCGGAGTGATGTGCCGTATGGTAATACAATCGATTTATCGTGTTCGTTTTGAAGGAGCAAAACCAAAGTGGAACGCTGAATACAATCATAAAGCCGCATATAGTGTCGAAGAGATAGGCCGTGTGGTCATACAGTCGCGGTAATATTATACTTCCTGCTCAACTGATGACCATCTCTTATGCGGTAAACATGTAATTTCCCTGTTTACTGACTCGCTAATTCGTTGATTTATCATCATAATATGACAGGGAAGTGTAACATCCATGAAAAAAAACCGCATAATTATGATTTTCGTGGTACGAAGAGAAACGAAAAAATGTGTCGTCACTGTCTTATCATCATTTAACAACCGAAACTGCTTGTGCATTGAATGGGAAAGTTGATCACACGCGTTGTGTGATTCAGGACAAAGGCTTCGGTGTCTGAGGCTTTGGACTAGTGTGGAATAAGTTTTCTTTTTTTGCACTTTAGCTGTTTCATCGCTTATTATTGTCATCGCTGTTAAAATTGCCCGTCGCATCCGTCGTAAGATTTTGCCAGCCAGCATTTTGCTGCATCGGACTGCATGCACAACAGATCAGTATTCCCGGTGGCAAAATTTAATTTCTGACATTTAATATGTGTAGAGATTTCAAGGACAGTCAGCCTGTAGATTTCAGAGAGAGCACCTTCAAAGTTCAGATTTTCAGGGGATCCCGACAGAGCGAATAGTATTCAGTGAAGTTCTCCCGGTGTCTTTTGGAACGAAATTTTAACATATTAACTTGCGTCTTTCTTGGAGACAAATTGTCCTTGTACGTCTCCCCCCCCCCCCCCCTTATATTCACTCATCACTACCTAATATAGATGCAATACTGACATCTTTAGTAACGAGTGCGTGCGTCGCTGGTGCGTGTGAGTGTATAGGGCAGTGACTCCTCACGGTCATTCATGACAGGCAATTAGTTAGAACTGGCGGGTATGGTTATCAGTACAACAGCACAGATAATGGTCCGTCCAATAACAATAACACGCACAGGCTTCCAGTGGTTCTAGCGATGATAATGACATTGACATCGCTCACAGTCATATTCAGACTTTTAAAATAGTTTTTTCCTTACAGACTGTTGTGCACAGCGGCTTTGTGAAATACGTGGATGTTTTTATTTTCTGTATGCACACCCACAGCTGCATTCAATGAACGAAAGAGATTGCATAGATAAGAGAGCAACGTAATTTAATGAACGGTAGCAAAATATTGTAAAGCTGACGTTCACACGATTATGTGCGCGCATCATTTCAGTGGTATATATGAGTGCTGTTTCTAGGCTCTCGATAACACAAAGAGCTGGACGATTCGGATTGTGCAACAGAATTGCTGAAAACCTACGGGGTAAAATGTGTCTCGTATGTTCAACCTTGACGACGATAGGATCTGTAGTTACCAAGAACATTATGATGTTGGTTTTTAAAAAATTTTTATAATGGATTTTGTACTGCTTTCTCCTAACTGAAGACTTCACCACCATACTTGGCTCTAGGTTTAACTGGTCTGGGAAATCTATTGGTGATTTTTTTTAAAGACTGAAAAGCAATGTGCTTAGCAAGTCTGTGATCTCAGTAAGGAGCGGCTTTCACTGTACCATCACTATTAAATTTAGGAAATATGTGTCTAAATGTATGTTAATTTACGAACATATTGTGTATCTTGTAATAGTCCTTTATGTCTTGAGGATCCGGGTGGCGATATGAAAACATCATGCGGGCAATACGAATGACATTGGTACAGGTCTTTAGCGGTTTTACTTCAGAAATTTGAATGGCCAGGGCAAGACAGGTGATTATGCAAAAAGTAAATTTATCAAAATAAAATCTATATATAAAAAATAAAAAAAATGCTCGGGATTTTTAGCTTGACCGTTCGCCGGTCATACGACACGGATTTGCGTGAAATTCTGATAGATAGCCCTTTCTTTTTGACCTGCAGAAGGTTCTTTTAAATTTGGAGACGTGAACTAATAGGGAAGTACTTTTTTGAGTTTGATCTGTGTCGCAAATTTCGCCACCCCCTATACTCTCCTCTCCAATCCTTTCTTTTCCACGAACACATGAGCCCATTATTACTTCCTGTCTACACTAAAGCATTCACGCTGTGTCACAGACTAATAAATTAACCAGACTGGAAATACGAGCATCGGGCTGTGTCGTTTTTTACGGAATTTCCCGAGCGGTGGCTGTATAACCAATATGGCCGCCGCTCGGGAAATTCCGATTCTAGTTCTATCTGCAGTAGAAATTTCTTTTTATTTGTCAAGATTGGTTGTACTTGTATTAATTTCTTGGTGTGGAACCAAACTTCCGCGTTCAGTAGGCGCGTCAAAATGGTATCATTCAAAATTGTAGCTATGCTGAAGCGTCGGTCGCTACCTTAAACCTAAAATGGCGGATGGTTCATGACCTTTCGCTGTTTTGTGACGTCACACAATGGGATCATCCAGTCTGGGTATTTTATTAGTCTGTGCGCTGTGTCGACTTTGCATGCCTTGGTGCGTGCAGGGTGCAGTGTATCTGTTACATTAGGTCTACTTTCTCTTTTCTGCTACATTACAGATCCGCTCTCTAGTACGGACTAGAGAGGGTGATGGGCATAGGGGACGGGGGAAAATCTTAACTTTTTTTTTCTGATTCTTTCGGTCATTAGTGGTGCCTCTTGTCTTTCACCGCTCCCATACGGGACAGTTACTTTTGAAAACAAAGTAGGCTAGTGGGCTGATTACTGCCATTTCATGACAAGCTTTACCTCGAATGCTGACTAGACCGGGTGCGCGGGACACCAGCGCGAAGGGGAGTGCAGTAAGACTTATCTGAAAGCAAACAAACAAACAAACCTAAAGGAACGGACAAAGTGAAGCAGATCTGTTATAATCACCTAGAACTGAAACTAATAAACAGATTGTCCCAGGGAACGCCAAGACCCCTACATAGTCTATCTATATATATATTAAAAAAAAGAACTCGCCGGATTTTTCACAAGTTCTACCGCTGCTCACACATCTCGCATTTTCATGAAATTTTACAGATGCCTTCCTTTCGCCTTACAAAAGATCTTTTTTAGATTTGGAGACTTGAGGCGGTGGGAAAGTATTTTTTTTGAGTTTGCATTGTGTCACTGATTCCGCCTCCGGAGCACCCTAACAAAAAAACAACAACAAAAAAAACTCGTCCAATTTTAAACAAGCTCTACCGCGGCTCATGCAGCTCGAATTTGCGTGAAATGCTGAAGGTGCCTTCCTTTCGACCCGCAGAAGGTTCTGTTTGATTTTGGAGACTTGAAATGATAAAGAAATATTTTTTGAGTTTGTTTTGTGCTGCTGATTCGTCTCCGAGCCTTTTTGTTTTTTGTTTTTTCTCAAACACCTGAGCCCATGACGTCATCAGCTTCTGCTTACACTGCCTATTCTGTGATGCTAGACCATTGGCGTTGTGTCGATATGCCTTGGTGCGCGCAGTCATACATTGTATGCAATAAATATTAGGCCTACTTTCTTTCATGCTACATATTACACGCCCCATCATTCTCTTTAATCGTTCAGTTAGAACATAAGAATCAAGAATATAGGTTCAACCACCACAAGTAGAGGCCCCAGAGAAACAAAGATCTCTTTCATATCTCAGTAACTATAACATTTTTTATTATGACAAGTCGAGCACTCATTGTCTTTGCAGCCGCCACTGAAACATGAAGACACTAGTCTGTGTCGCTGAATTTTGTAAGTTACCCTCTGCAACACGACATCGTGCATCTACACGGACCTAACTGTTTATGCTGATTCTTTTCTGTCTGAAGTGATGCCTTTTGTGTCTTGCCATACATAGATCAGGACAGATACCAGTATATTTGAAAGTGCATGTGTAACAGGACGGGGAAATTGGGACAGATTTCTCGTGCAACAATGTTGTCGGTATTATATAATGCATGGAGCCCTGAATTTTGGCCCCTTCCTGAGAATGCATGGATTTGATTGATACTGCCATTATAATTGCATCAGACCAATAGTCAGTTTGGGAAATTTGATTGGGTCATTTAAATAGGAAGGTACTCTGTCCCCGTGTGAATTATCTTTGGTGGTTATGCTGTATTGCTGTCGACATTATCAGAGCGATATGAGCTCCAGAAGGGCGATGCAACCAAATCGTGTGATTATGGAGACCAACACCCCCCCCCCCCCCCGATCATGCTCTTGGTAGTCGACATCTTCATTTTCTAACGTTGGATTTTCTGATGAGAGCAGATCTCAATTGATTATCCCTAAATATGCCATGCCATGTACAGAGAAGAGGAAGTCTTTGAAATTTTCAGTTTAGATCACGTTGTGTGTTTGGTGGTGAGCATTTCTGAATTTACTATCCCAAAGTATGTCACATCATGTAAATAGAGGTGAGAATCGCTGAGTTTTCTATGCCAGGGCACGCTGTATGGTTAGAAGTGAGCATCTTTGAATTCATTATTCCCGAATACGTCATGTCATGTACAGAGACGTGAGAACCCCTTAGTTGTCCATGCCAGAGCACGCCGTGGGTTTAGAAGTGAGCATCTTTGATTTCATTATCCCTAAGTATATTGTCACTCTTGTACGTGGAAGTGAGAATCTTTGAGTTTTTCATGTCAAAGCCAGTCATGCCGTGCATTGAAAAGTGGGCTCCTCCGAGGTAAACAGGCTTAAAATACAACATATTTGTGTACTCGGTGACTGGATCTAACAATACACAGAGTGCACAACATATGATTTTTGTGTCTTGGTGTTCTTGTCACACCTGTGTGTTTGATGTTGCAGGAAACTTTGCTAGGCAGTGCTGACCCTCAATGTGGTTCACTAGACCGATTCACCGGAGAAATGAGAATCAATGTTATTTATGTGCCAGGGGATATTTAGGTGGTGTGGAAGATAATTCTGACAATTTGGGTGTTCTGTCGGCGCTTTATGCTTGATGCTGATGTTTTTCAACCGTCTCCCTACGATACAGACTTTCATTGCAATGGTAACAGGGAATTTGGCGATGCAAGAAGGAAGATGTGATTTAAGGGTGTTTAAAGAAATATACAGCTTGCTTCCACGCAATAGTCGATGTTTTTGTGTTGTTTGCGTGATCCATACTCGTGAGGCGCTGGACAAGGGAACACCACTTTCTACACCCAAGGGGGAGTATAATTGTCGTTTAGATCTGGTGACTCCGGTCACGCCGTGGATTATGAACTTTAGTCTGAATGTGGTTGAACTCAGCGAAAGTTTCACAGTGGGCACAGCATGCATTAGCATCTATCTATTATATATTTCAGTAACTCGCAGCCTTTGGCATGACTAACTGACCAAACTATACACTCTTCAGGCCTTAAATTTGGCAGGAAGGTGGCAATTATTGAGATAAGGAAGATGATGGCTATAATTAAAAGTTGTTTACTTCAAGCATGTATTTTTAATAAATAACAATGTTTATTGCTATGTAACATCTGTATTTTTGCATGTTTGTTTCGTAATATTATAGTACCGTCCATGTCATAAAAAGTAACCGTGTCAAGCGTTCAGTTTGGTGCGTAGTGTTCTGTAAGAGAGAGAGAGAAAGGGGGGGGGGGCGATGGAGCACATGATTGTTTATTCCGGGCAATGCCCGGTAGGTCATCTAGTTATATTATAGTAGGAGTATTCAAAGTGTCAAAATAAACGGGTTTTACCCACAATAACCCTCGCCTTGCTTGCACTCACTGTGTCCGGTGATGGGTTTTCACGCCCCAAAAAACTTTCCTTTGTAAAGTCCTCCTTTTGTCGCAGATTAGGAAAGAGCATGCGTCGTAAGAAAAGGTTACATGAAAAAGAAGAAAAATCATTTTGTTTCCCGCACCTTTTTTAGGAATGGACTGGTGCATTGCGCCTGCATGCAGCAGTTCCGAAACAGGAAGGAAAGAAACCCCATGTCAATGTGATACCTTTGGAAATTCCCAAACCCAAACGGAATGTTTACTGAATTTGATCCCCAGATAGCCTTGCACATAATACCTAGTATTACAATGCTAGGATCTGACACAGACAACATCAGCGTCAAAATGTGTTTAGTAATATAACGAAGAAAACAGGCACGACATTGTTGAAGGCAGACTGCCGACCGGCTTGATGTTTATCATGTTTTGCCAATACGGAGTGCAGCAAGGGGATCTGGCCTTGGTTATGAAGCAAGTAAATGTAGATCATTATTGCGTCATCATTGATGGAAGTCCGTAACTCTCGTGCCAGGAGCTGGAAGCATTTTAAGGTTACTTTAAGGTCGAAAAAACACAGCTAATGCAAAAATCGAAAACAAAAACAGATGGAACAGCAAAAGGTAATGGTAGTTTAAATACTGCTAGTGTAAAGAAAAAAAAAAAAATCGCGTGACCGCAGAAGTATTCATCACACGAAGTCTTCGAAGTAGAGTGTCACGAGTGGAGTGAGTGCAATTAAGGGGATTGCTACAGAGCGGGTGTAGAGTAAGAAAGGCTCACAGTAGACAGCAAGTTAAGCGTGCTGTTGTGAGTAGTAGTGGGGCGGGGTCTGAAGGAGGCGAAAGCGCTGTATAACTATCACTGCAAGTTAGAAGGTCCTAGGGAGCGGATCTGTGAATAATAGCCCATCGGGCAGAGATAAAAGGAAGCAGTCGAGAAGACTAGTGAGAGTCTTTCCAGTTATGACTGGTATGTAGAACGTTGATTGATTATTATGATTGATGTATTATATTATATTCGTCTATTACCATGGTGTGAATAAGTATATGTGAGGAATGTGGAAGTCCTTGATATTGGATATAGCAATGTGCGCCATGAGCGATAGATGAAAGTGAGTTCATGGATTTGTAGCGCGAGTGAGTAGTGTGTACTCCGATGGAGGTGTGTTACCGTAAGATGTGTGGTGAGTGAAAGGTGAACTAGTGTGGGTACGCTTCATGGATTGTAAGGAGAGGTGGAGTGAATAGAAATGGTAGGGTATTATACCAATGTAATGTTATTCTTGTAGGTGTCGGGGACGGGCCGCAGAGCCACCTCGATGAGCACAGGGGATAGGCCAGCATAGGGCCGGAGGCCACACATAGGCCAGAAGTGAGGCTGTCAGTGCAGGACAGTAGAGGCACATAAAGTCGTGGCAGTCAGGCCACGGACAGGGACGTAGATATGAGAGTGAATGAGATACTATGTTGTTGCCATGTTGATAGGCTAGTGAACTGATATTATGTTGTTGCCATGTTGATGAAGGAATTGTTCCGCTTATTCAGTATACAACCCATCACTACCACCCCTTATCATCCGCAGGCTAATGGCATGTGCGAGAGATTGAACTCGACGTTGAAGTCGATGCTGCGTAAGGTAGCTGCTGATCGCCCTAAAGATTGGGATAGATATATCCCTGCAGTGCTATTCGCGTACAGAGAGGTACGGCAGGAGTCAACGGGATTCTCGCCGTTCGAAATGATGTACGGTCGTAGTCCTAGGGGCCCAACTGACGTTCTTCGGGACATGATGACGTCGCCATCATCGGGAGACGATGAGCAGGTTTCGGTGTTTCAGTACCTTGTTGATTTAAGAGAAAGACTATCTTCAGCGCGCACTATAGCAGAAGAAGCTTCTGGTATCGCTTCGAAAAGAGCAAAAGACTATAAAGATAGAGGTTCCAAACTGAGAATTTTTAAGCCAGGAGACAAGGTTCTGTTGTTGTTACCTACGGACCATAATAAGTTATTGATGACATGGAAAGGCCCTTATGTTATTGAGCGAGTTGTTTCAAAGGTAGATTACGCTATCCACATTGATGGAGCGAGTAAGGTTTTCCATGTTAATATGCTACAGAGATTTTATGAGAGACCACAGTATCTGTGTGCACAGACAAGACCAGAGGAGACTGTCTTCTCTGTTGCTTGTACGGGAGTCGTAGACCAGTTGGACTGTGACGTAAGCGACACCGAGGCGCAGGAAGAGTTACAAATTCAATTGCCGGAGTTAACTGCGACACAAGGTTACAGGGACGTAAAAATTAACCCTGACCTTACGAGTTCAAGGAGTAGGGAACTTGAGACCCTCGTAGCGTCATTTCCGGATGTTGTTACGGATTTGCCGGGTCGCACTACGGTGATCCAGCACCAAATAAAGTTGACTTCGGATAAGCCAGTATTTCTTAGACCGTATCCGCTGCCTTTTTCTTCGAGAGATAGAGTCATAAAGGAAGTTGAGTCAATGTTGAAGTTGGATGTGATAGAACCATCAACATCGCCGTATTCATCACCCATCGTCCTCGTGAAAAAACTTGATGGATCGGTGCGGTTCTGTATTGATTTTCGAAGACTGAACACTATTACGGTAGGCGATAGGGAGCCTATTCCGTTCCAGGAGGAATTAATAGCTTCATTGGCCGGGTCCACGTGGTTTTCCAAGATAGATTTGACGAAAGGGTATTGGGAAATCCCGCTTACTGAGGAGTCTAAACAATACACGGCGTTCCAAACGCCCATTGGATTATTCCAATTTAAGGTCATGCCATTTGGGTTGGTAAACGCGCCAGCGACGTTTGCACGATTAATGAGACTAGTGTTGAAGGACATACCTAATGTCGTGTCATTCTTTGATGATATAGCATGCCATACGTCGACATGGTCTGAGCATATTCAGACACTAACAGTAATTTTTAAACGATTACGTCATTTTGGGTTAACTGCTAAACCCGCAAAGATGGATTTGGCATGTCCAGAGATAGTATTCTTAGGACATATTGTGGGTAGAGGTGTTCAGAGACCTGAAGAAACAAAAATTGACAAGTTAGTAGGGTTGCAAATCCCAAAAACAAAGAAACAAGTCAGAAGCTTAGTGGGAATTTTAAATTATTACAGAAAGTTCATTCCAAATTTTTCCTCCTTGTCATCTTCTCTTACTGACCTTACTATGAAGGGACAACCCGATAAGGTCCAGTGGACGTCTGAATGTCAGACATCATTTGATAATTTGGTGACAGCATTATCATCGTCACCCATTCTGATATTACCCGATTTTCGATCTAATTTTATCCTCAGAACGGATGCGTCGGACTCTGGTGTCGGCGCTTGTCTTCTACAGGAGAAGAACGAATGTCTCCATCCTGTATGTTATGTCAGTAGGAAGTTATTGCAGAGAGAAAGAAAGTATTCTGTGATAGAGCGTGAGTGTCTTGCCATTGTCTGGTCCGTCCAGAAATTAGGACGTTATCTCATGGGACGAGAATTTTGTATCCAGACAGACCACAAGCCACTGACATTTTTGTCGAAGAATCGTTCGTCCAGCCCACGCTTGTCTAGATGGGCATTGGCTTTACAGCCGTACACCTTCGTTATTCAACCAATTCCAGGAACCAGCAATCATATCGCCGACTACCTTAGTCGAGCCTAGGGGAAGAGTTCAGGAGCTTATACATCAGAGGACAGGAACATTGACAGGATCTGTGTGAATGAGTCGACTTTAAAATATTGACATTATAAATATGATATGAAGAATGGTTGATAGGTTGAGTGGTTTTTTGATTCTGTATTAAGTATTGTGATTAGTTAGCTATTCATGATGTGACACATATATGCATATTGCAGACCATATTGATTCCCATGTTTTCCCCTGATTTCGGTATTTTTATATACTAGGGGGACCGCTAGGTCAGTTTTTTTTAGTGTAGGTATTGCTCGCGCTCACTCGTTGACAGTCATCTTGATGCGATTTGAAATTAATTGCATTAATTTTTTTGGGGTGGGGGATGATGTCACGAGTGGAGTGAGTGCAATTAAGGGGATTGCTACAGAGCGGGTGTAGAGTAAGAAAGGCTCACAGTAGACAGCAAGTTAAGCGTGCTGTTGTGAGTAGTAGTGGGGCGGGGTCTGAAGGAGGCGAAAGCGCTGTATAACTATCACTGCAAGTTAGAAGGTCCTAGGGAGCGGATCTGTGAATAATAGCCCATCGGGCAGAGATAAAAGGAAGCAGTCGAGAAGACTAGTGAGAGTCTTTCCAGTTATGACTGGTATGTAGAACGTTGATTGATTATTATGATTGATGTATTATATTATATTCGTCTATTACCATGGTGTGAATAAGTATATGTGAGGAATGTGGAAGTCCTTGATATTGGATATAGCAATGTGCGCCATGAGCGATAGATGAAAGTGAGTTCATGGATTTGTAGCGCGAGTGAGTAGTGTGTACTCCGATGGAGGTGTGTTACCGTAAGATGTGTGGTGAGTGAAAGGTGAACTAGTGTGGGTACGCTTCATGGATTGTAAGGAGAGGTGGAGTGAATAGAAATGGTAGGGTATTATACCAATGTAATGTTATTCTTGTAGGTGTCGGGGACGGGCCGCAGAGCCACCTCGATGAGCACAGGGGATAGGCCAGCATAGGGCCGGAGGCCACACATAGGCCAGAAGTGAGGCTGTCAGTGCAGGACAGTAGAGGCACATAAAGTCGTGGCAGTCAGGCCACGGACAGGGACGTAGATATGAGAGTGAATGAGATACTATGTTGTTGCCATGTTGATAGGCTAGTGAACTGATATTATGTTGTTGCCATGTTGATGGCTATGGAAATAATAATGTGTTATTGCCCTGCTGAGGTGCTAGGGGAGTGCTAAGGTGTATGACAATAGGAAGGTGATATTGAGAGACTGCGGTGCCAGTGAATCATTAATGTACTATTAAGACCCTGAGGGGAGAGGCTGAGGCCGAAGTGCCTTTAGGAGTAACTACCGGATTGTGGATCCGAGGGAGCGTGTGGGTGAGAATAAGGCCGTTGTACGGCAGTCATTTCAATAATATAATATATGTAATTGCGCTATTATATGTACAATTATGTTTAATAAATGTGTGAGTCTGATGGATTGTTTTGTTAAGTGTTAAACTTGTTTGTTCGTGATTGTCGTCCTGTCATAAACTATTACATCTCCCAGTCTGGGATTTGTGACATAGAGCATGGACCATTGGATTTTTTAAAGGTTTTTCTGCTGGCAGTAGGTAAACATTTATTTATTAAGCTCGCTCGTTGAAGGACGGAGTGTTGCCCGGCGTTCAACAGCGTTCTCTTTTGTCGAAACACAAAACAGTGCAAACCAAATCCGGGCTAAACGACATCGAATATAAATCATAATTTCTTGTTTCATCATGCATTTATAATGAACAGTGCTTTATTCAAAGCTGGCTGTTTCGAGGCAAGATCATTCGAACATTTTCAGCAGTGTGCAAGATACCCAGGAAGTGAAACACCTTAATTGGTAATCTCATGAAAAAAAGTGTTATTAGGAATTGGATTTGAGGAGTACACTAAAAAAAAAACAACAAATTTTCACAAGATTGTGATATTTGGGCTTTTAAAAGGACAATCCCCAGACACTCAGCTTGAGCATGGAATTCGACCGTGATTTTGCTATTTTTTATTTTATGTGATGATAGTGGCATATTTTGCTGTCATCTCTGTCATTCTCCTGTCTTCCTCCATTTGTGTATTCGGATTAGTGCAGCTAGTGTAATTTTTATACTGTGCAATGGGCGTGAAATTACGCATTAAAAAAAACAACAAAAACAATGTCAGCTTTATTGAAGCGGCTGTGCTTCTTCATGCCTGGTTCATATCTCCAGTCAGCCAACGACTCTGTCACTTGACCCACCCACATATCAAATAATCAACTCACCAACTGACCCACAATCAGTAATTGATAATGGATCAGCAGTTCGCATATTCCGTTCTTCTGTCTGGCAACTTTGGGATTGTGTAACGGTCCTCTCGTGTACTGTCGCGGGTGGTTGGTGGGCGCTTGTGGTAGGGTCTCCGGTGGGTGTTTCAGGTAGTGGTAGGGTTTCCTTTCGACCTATCATTCTGTTAGTTCTGTGTACAGTCTTGCTTTTTCCTTGCACAATGTGACTGTTAATGTGTCGACCTGCTCTCTCCAAACTCACACTCTTGTACCAGCCAACCCCATGTATGTGTGCTTGTGTTCTTGAATGAAGACAGGCGCGTGTGTATGTGGTATATGTGGGGTTGGGGGGGGGGGGCTCTTCGGGGTAAAATAAACCACCCTTTAGTATCACATTAAAATCGTTCTGTGAAATTGTTAATAAAGGGTGATATTTGCAAGTCAGACACAGAGGTTTATATCCAAATCGGGGCAGACGGATGCGCGACAGACAGACAGACAAAGTGATACGCATATTATGTTTACGTTAGTATCGACAGTATAAATACCGAAGAAAAAAAATATCACACACGCGCAGAGGCAGACAGATAAGAAAACGTAACTTCTGGATGCGACAGCAGAGTGAATCCCAGTGTAGTGGGTTCACACAAGCGCTAGTGATTTGGCTTAGCCTGACCAAGGTCAAACAACGGCTGGCAAGGAGAGTCGTCTCCTCGCGCTATCGACCAGGCACCGAATTTGGTTTCATTGGACCAGAAACCCCCGTCAGCTGTTACAGGCACCAGAGGCGGAGACAAGGCTTTTACAGCGGAAGGGGTTACCAGTGCACTGTGCACTCACCATCGTTGCTTCTACGTCAGCCTCACCAGATTGAGGCATCTCATTCTTTATCATCAGTGGAATTGAGGAAAGTGAAATTCATAATGATAGCCAATACATGTCCCGAAAAAGTAAATTTAAGCCTGGAAAGCGAAGTTGTTGAGTGATCAGAACGTTATGTGGATGTGAAACTTACAATCTTTACCTATACCGTAACTCTACCCTCATAAATATTGTCTTGTTTTCTAGCGTGTGTTAACTTATTTTGCATTTTTGAGCTCCTCAATTTCGACCTCACAGTTAAGCCGTTTATAACTCCATCTCCCCGTACTTCTTTATTAAATATGAATTGAGTAGAAGTCGAAATTCGTACGTCATTGTATTTTCACTGCATACTACACTGTTGACGCCTGTCAATATAGGTGAGCAGAAGCTCGGGGGGAGGCAGAGCACTAGGATAACAGTTTTAAAAGAAAATAAGTATTAGGCGGACGAAGGTTGTAGTGCCTAGTAAGTGCTCAAGAAAGCAAAGCGGGAGTGAAAGAAGGAAGAAAGAAAAATGATCAAGATGGGACTAGAACCCGCGACCTCTGCTACGGCACCCGTCGCCTTGCCCAGAAGAAAACAGATCGCTTAACCGCACGGCCACCCTGTCTCTAAAAAAGAGACGATCGTGGCCGAACTGTTTCACGGTGTTTCTTGCTGACTTGAGTATTCGTTCGCTGGGACCCCAAACCCACTTGCGTCACCCCTCCCCTCCCTGTTCTCTCTTTTTCACCCGCCTGCCATTGGACAATACGAACATCTAGGACAACGAATACAAGATGTATGCCTCCGAGTTTTATCAAACGGAAGTCAATATAGGTGAGCAGAAGCTCGGGGGGAGGCAGAGCACTAGGATAACAGTTTTAAAAGAAAATAAGTATTAGGCGGACGAAGGTTGTAGTGCCTAGTAAGTGCTCAAGAAAGCAAAGCGGGAGTGAAAGAAGGAAGAAAGAAAAATGATCAAGATGGGACTAGAACCCGCGACCTCTGCTACGGCACCCGTCGCCTTGCCAAGAAGAAAACAGATCGCTTAACCGCACGGCCACTCCGTCTCTAAAAAAGAGACGATCGTGGCCGAACTGTTTCACGGCCGAACTGACGCCTATGGAGGTTGCAGTCAATTGCCACAAGTTTCCTCTCTCCTTTCATTTTGTTTTATTTGCATCAATAATGTGTTTATTTCGGTGGCTCACCACACAGCTTCCATTGTGAGCCCACAGTTATTGTTCATGTCGCGCCTCACTCGGCACTGCAGCTGTGGTAGGGAGTTGGGGAAGGGGTGGGGTGGGGGGGGGGGGAAGAGGCGTTCAAGGTCTGATTGTTTGTGTTTGTATGTAGAAAATAATGATGGGTGTGTCAACCTCGACCAGATTCACCTCGGACTAGGAGCATAATACGACTTACAACAGGTACGCTGCTCGTTTGGGGTGAGATACGCTTTTTTCCATAATACGTGTATCGGGGATATTGAAGACAACTTGGAAATGTGCAGGGCTGGGCAGGGAGTGTGTGGAAAGGAGAGGGGATAATATTGGAGGGCAGGAGGAAAGGAATGCTTGGGTGTGTAACCACGGACGTGTATGTTCGTATCTGCGTGCTAGCGCATGATTTGTTACAAAACATGATATTACAATAATTATTATTTTGCGTCATTATTATCAGGGTGAATACTGAACCCTTCTTTGTGCGCGATTGGTTCGGAAACATGACGTGCTGTGCGTGTATAATTGAATGCATGGAGAGTAATAGTCTTTAGTGTGATTGAAAACGGTGTATTACGTTTTAAATGCCCCCCCCAAAAAAACAAGATGGTATTGAAATTTTATTGCACCGGGACTGCATTCTGTACTCTGTTGGTTAGACGGTGACCAGAATCATCATGCTATCCTGGGACTAGAAGGTGAATGTGGAAGCACCTAAAACTTCTTGACAATTTGACAAAAGAAAAAAAAATTACGAAACTTTGTTTATTCCCTCAATTTTGGACGATGACTGAAGGCCAATTGACACGTCCAAGCATAGATTCAACTCAAGCACAAGCTCAAATATGTTGCGCCCCCCCCCCCCCCACATGCTCAAACGAGTTGTCATACAATTACAGTGCAATAGCCGCACTGACTATAATTACCCAGTAACGTGTTCTGTGCATTCCCGATTTGTCTACAAGAGGTCGCACAAGCAGTTGAAAGTAACGCAAGCAAAGGGGGGTGGTAGAGGTGGCGCGTGTGTTAGACAACAAATAAAATATTGTGTAAACGTCGGCATTGCTCTTCGTTTCGTGCACTTTTAATTTAATAGTTTATTTAGGTCTCCCCCTAGACGGTTTCCATTGTTAGCCACACACTTGTGTTACTTTATCTTGTGTACTTGGATGCAATATGCATTCCAAGGAAAGGAATCGGAGCTAAAGGTGTATCTAAAAAGTCTAAGACATAGGCGGTGACAGATTTGTTCACGGGTAAAACTTGCCGTGTCGCATGTGCAAGACAGCTTTGAATAGCTCGTTGTTGTTTTTAAATGCCAACCGTTATGGATTAAAATCATGCCAGCTTGGACAATGTGATAATCATCAATTTGTTATTGTAATGTTTCATATTGAAATACAAGACGCAAATAACCATAATAGCTCTGTCTATGTCACCAGCATTCCTGTCAGTGAAAGGCCTCGTAATATCCAATGGCATATCGCAGCCAACTATTCAATCTATTGCAAGTGTCACTTGTCATATATCGATGGGTGACTTCAGTCCATGATTGTTTGCAGTTTTTCTTTTCTTTGTCTGTGAAGCAGACCCTAAATATCCAGGGAAAAAAACAGAAACAAAGAATAACTCGTTAGAGTTGTGAAATCTGTGCATTATCATTCCTGTGTAAATCTGGATGTAAATGCGTCCAAAGTAGGTATTTATAGAAAATCATGACGTCATTTGTGACATTGACCCGTGGCTCATGAATAATTCATTACTCCTGTTTTATCACCGTAAAAGCGCATAACAGCGTATCAGATGGCTGCATGCATAACATACTGCGACTGGGGTGCTTTCAAGGCGAGCTTACCTTACCAGCCGGCGGAACGCATGGAAAATTGTTTTATTTTCACTCCCCCTTCCATCTTTGGCCACACACTGTAATACAGTGCCCCTTCCCCCTTCTCTCCACTAATTTTTCATTCTCTTTTGTCCTTCCAGCAGCAACCTCTGGGGCTGGGGCAGGATCATGATTACATTCCCCTTTCTTATCGGGGTCCTTAATTGATTCAGCCAAGTCTCAATGCGCCGACCCGAGCTAAATATGGAAAAACTAGCCTATTCTAGGAGCAGAGCGCTTGTTTTGCTGCTCTAGCAGACTTCCAACCGCATCATTCATTTATTTCCCTCCTCGAACACAATCGTCAGCAAAAAATGGTGAGACTGATGTTTGGGAGGAAATTGGGAAGGGGGGGGGGGGTGTATTGGGTTTAGGGGATGGGGGAGAAAGTCAATGAGTGAATGGAGCAAACTGTTCTGTAAAGTGAACTGGAGATAAAAACAAAAACAAAAGGGAGGTGGGAAGGGAGGAAGAGGTAAAGTAAAAAATTCAGTGTAGATTGTGAAAATTGTTTGCAACTGATTGATGAAATTCAATGAGATAAGTTCTAGAGCGTCAGTAGATATATTGCACTAAGTCCATCGATGGCTGCAAGTAGGAGGTTGCAACATGTAAATAAATAGAGACAGACGAATGCTGGATGTTGATGAAGGCAGTGAGATGGATGATTTATTGGACGAACAGGTGGATGAATGAGGTGAGAACAAAGAGGAATAGAACGGAAACAAAATTTCGAAGGCTGTAAATTTGTTTAAAAATTGTGAGAAGCAAAATTTCTGTGTTTAAGCATCTGCGTGTTCATTTCATGCCAAGTTAGGTCATGATGATCGAGGCAATGGGCAAACGGAAGAGCGTCTCTCAACAAGTAATATGCGATCGATCCAGAGAGATGTCTTATGTGGATGAGAGAGATGAAGTCGGAGGCAAACAGGGGAGTACTGGAGGGAAAACACAAACTCTGGTTGATGCGGTGGTGTTTGTGTATGCCTGCCATGGAGTGGGGTGGGGGTTGGATTGGGGGGGGGGGGCTGAGGGAGATGTCGAAATATAGGGAAAGGATTTCGAAATGTAAGATTGAATTGTGCATTGAACACTTCCTGTAGAGCCACAGGCATCACAGCTTTTGAATAGTACGATCTTCACATTACATTGACGAGATGGACCGAAATCATCCCTTTAAAAATCAGCGTATTTATATGCTGCAGTGGAATTTAAAGATGGTGCACGATCATGCCTAGCACTCACCAGTTAGTACTCCAGGCACATAATTTGACTGTTGCAATTAATATGTATATGGCATTCAAAAACACATTTTCATTAGAGAAAAAAAAAAGCGAGGCAGCTCCAAGCACATCCAGGCGCCTCAACTGTTATGTTCTTACATGGCATGCAGAAGGTTCAATCGCGAAAAATAATGCAGAAATCGTACTATTGAAATCGTCGGTTGAGTGTACCTGAACTTAAACAGAACGGTATACTATGGAGCTTGCCCCAAGCGAACTGACAGATTGTTGGTCTGCTGTAAGTAGTCACCAGCTGTGAACTTCCTCATTGATACCACACGACTGTAACACAGTGGGTTGACAACGCGCCCGTTTTTGTAAGTTCGGAGACTGGATGCATTCCGTGCATGTGTTTGAATATCATATCTATTCTGTGTATGCAGGATGCATTCTCAGACATTTTCGAAGCCACTAGAAAAGAATGAAAGATAAAAAGTCAAGCTATTGGCTTCAGGAATATTTCCCTGAAATCACAGCGTGTTGAATAACATGCCTAACGTTACGCTTGATAATGAAGATTGCTTCATACATGCATTCAGCTTTTCCTACCCCAGAATTTCGCTGCCAAATCCATAATGTTTGTGATGCTAATTCTTGTTTGAATATAATACACCAATTAAATCGCACAGCAGTCTGTTATATTTGCATATCCGGCATAGTCTAATGTTTCCATCTATTTCATTTCAGAAAACTTGTGGACAACATATGGACTTTATCTGACACAACATGACCCAGAAAGCTCCCGTTTAGAGCAGACTGAAAAAAGAAATAACATGCAGTAGTGCTCAGTATTTCGGACATTTTGGGCAATGGGATGCTGTAGCCCACGTCATCGGCGGACTAGACATCCATGTTGTAGAAGCCTGGCAATAGATACGTTTGTTCTGGACACTGTAGAGACTTTTATGAGTGCGTGGTGACTGGAATACATTTCACTCCTAAAGACGCGCTACTGCAGGGTCACTGTTAGGCAGTGCAGGCGAGGCAAGAGGAACACTAGTGACCAATTCCATAGCTTTCTTGGTCAGTATGAAGAAGGATACCCTCTCCACAGGCTACTGTATTGGCATCTGCAAATTGGAGGGTGAGTAACTTAGTAGTGGACACGTCAGTAAATCAAAAAAGATTTTTTAAAAACAAAAGCCACCCTTGAAGCTCGATAATTTATGATGATTTTAGTTACCAACAAATCTGTTCTCCCCTCCCCCGATTATGTCCTTTGGCACTTTACGATACTAAAAACGATTGAGAGCATTGGTTTTTGTGTTTTTATTTCATGCATGTCATTCTCGCATCATTGCCTTCATCGCCAGTGCTTATCTTCCGTGGCGGGTCATTCATCTTGTGTTACATTCTGATTGTTCTGTGCATTGTGTGATTCCTTGTAGCAGTGTTATTGGTGGAGATTTTTAAGAACAAAACATAATTTTTCTAACTATGGTCAAACAGCTTCCAAAGTATAACATTCTGAACAGCTACCACTGAATGACAGCATGCGGCTTTACAATCGAACACAAAATATAACCTCTCTTGAATGTTTTATGTGCCGAAGCGGCTAGCAGGGCGTTCACACCGTGAAGATTCGTTTGTTGCCATCTGGCTGTGCAACAGATCAATATGTCCCGTCCTCTTCCCTAGGCCGTACCTTTAGTCGGAAACATAGCAGATTCCTGCATACTCTCCCATCTCATCCTTCATTTCCATCTCCTTTCATTTTCAGAAATATCGTCCATTATTTTGTTTTTCGTTCTTCTTTCCAGTCGATCACTCCAAATGCATGCTCGGCAGAGCGTTGGAAGGGAGGAGGAAGGGTGGCGGGATACGCGGTCAGCTAAATCGATTTTTCTGGATACGACCCCTGACATAAGATGTTGAACATCTGTTGAGAAAATGTCACAGTAATCTCCCTTGTCGATACAAACTCACAACACTTTCCGTTTGACATTCAACGGTAAGAAGAATGCTATTGCGACCATCCCTCTCAGAATGAGCACACGCACGGCTCAAGTGTTGTAGAAAACCTAAAGCTCACAGACTTATCTTAGGAGGTCGGGGAACATGCGTCACTGTACTGTCCACTTGGGCGAGCCTTCGGCACATAACTAAACCCATAAGACAAGCACACACGTGCGTGGTCAACTTCTATATCCAATCATTTCAAACTTGAGCTACCAAAGCTTTCTTACACTGACATCATATTTAAATTGCTGGTATGTGAGCTATCTCATGTTCTGAGATGAGCGTCTCAGTTCAGTGTCCTGGCAGCATCGTTAAGACTGAAGAGATATTCGACACCGCATATTGGCATGATAACTGGAATTGACTGCAGCACCAGATACTGCAATGCACCTTTAAAGTGAAAAAAAAAAGCCAACAGTTTCTAAAGATTCCAGAACAATTCAGTATGGCATCTTGGGTGTGATGATTTTTAAAACCAAGTTGTTGTTTTTTTTCCTGGTTTTTAAATTACATGTTGTATAGATAGATTACTGGATGGATGTTAAGATAGATGAATCAGCGGGTGGGTGAATGAATAGGTAAATGGGTGTGCAGATGGATGGTGGATGGACAGGTGTTTGTTTCTTGAATGAGTGGATGAATGAATGAAAGTGTTTCCTCCTGGTGCTCAGTTAACACTGGCACTGTTGCGCTTGGTGCATGATTTTATAGATTATTGGAGAAAACGAAACGTCATCCAAAACAAGATATAGTTTCTGGCAACATAGACGGTACTACAATTGAACTAGCCCACCTGGGTAGCTTCTTTCTTGTTTTGTTTCAAACATTATCTGTGTCCATTAAGTAGTTCATGTAATATAAACCAGAAACCTTTTGTGGACATTGTCAGCAGTGGGAATCTAAACCGAAAACTTGCGCCTGTAGAACTGGGAGAAAACGAGTGTCGGAGAGCAAGAACCCAAACACCTTTGAGTGGCCTACATCAATCAGTTGAGATAATAATGTCATCTGTCTTCCAGTCTGTCGGTGATGGCCCATCACAAAACACGACAGAATCCGATGGAGACTAACGTTTAAGTAAGTTAGGATTGGGATACATGTTCGAATAGAAAGTTAAAAACTGCACCGGCACAGTATGTACTATTGTTTGGCCAGCCTACGGTGTCTGCTTATATTGAGAACGTGGCTGTCAGCTGTGCTTGCCGTGGCTTAATCCATTTGAAGAAAATGTGTGATATGCTTTGAACATTAGCTCATATAGTGCCATAACACCAGGACAATCATGCGTCCAACAATAGACTAAAGATGTGTTGTACATGTATTTGTGATATCCGAAGGAACATGAATAAGTCAAGTCTGGCGTTTGACCTGTTAGAATGTTCTGGGGGAAGAGTCAGTTTGTTCACTCCACAGTCCTAACTATATCAGTGTCAAAATTAGAGCCTTGCTGCCTCCCCACAGTTTTTCTGTGGTTTTTATAATAATTATTTCGTCAACCCTAGCTATAGCGTGCTCCCCTCAGATTTCGTCAGCCATTCCACTCACTATCCAATTCACCATACAGCCATTTCTCTCTCAGATTTGGTGCCAACAAATGTTGTGGTAATGATGCCAAGAGGTGGGAATCCTGCTGCAGCTAATATGAGATTTAAGCTCAAAATTCCCAAGGAGATACACGACAAAATGTAAATACAGTTATATAGCTTAAAATACACTTCATATAACAATGTTTTTCTCCATCCTGAAATTATTGCTTTGATTATTCGAGCTTCCTAAAGTTTATACCTTAAATTGGACCTGAAACATATTGGAACCTTGGCTGTTGAAGTGCTTGACCCCCTATTCTGTAACCGTCTCTTCTCTCATTCCTCCCTGTCTCTTCACCCGTCTCCACCCCCCCCCCCCTCAACCATGTGCTGTGCCACCCCTGAACTGGAACCTATTTCTCCTTGCAAGACGCAGCACACTTTTGGCCCGAGGAGCTCCCAACAACCGGTCTAATCCATTTTATCTGTGAGCTCCGGCTGGGCTATTGATTTTGCTTGTGTAATAATTCGCCCTTTTTTCCCCTTTAGCCATACCAACGAATCTCATCCTGGTTTCATCCTCCCAATCTTATTTATAATAATTACTTCATTACTGTATTTGTGTAGCTTCGTGTTTCCTCCATTGTCCAGATAGATGACCAACATATTCATTCAGTCTTATTCTCTCTGTCTATCACATCCTGCAGATCTCCCCCACCTCCCTCGCTCATCTTTTTTTTTCCTTCAGGTTTTTTTTTTTTTTTCATTCCAATCTTTCACTAAATCGTTTGGTTCACTCTTTTTTGTTTTTTTCTTTTTGAGATTTTCTTTAATAGACGAAAATTAAATGGATACATGTTATTACCCGCAAGGTCTTTCACTCTCATGCGAATTCCACTTCACTTAAACCGAAAGTAGTAGAATGTCCTCTGAATATTTCCGTAGGCTGGAGTGAAAGACTGCCCTTATTGCTGAATTCCATCACCTGGAAGACATTTGTCAAAGTATTTGACGAGAAAGACAATCTGTGTCTTCAGTTCACTGAAATTACCACTCACAGCCCACGCCTTAATTTGTTAGGTTCGTTTTCAGGATGAAATTTGCTTCGGTTGTGTTTCAGGCCTGGCTACTGATTATAACATTAAGGAGTTTTTCTCACAAGGAACAAAAACCTCTTTCTTGGTTTCCTCTACCCTTTGGGCCGAATGATAAATGACTGAAGGCCATTTTCACCTGCTCATAATCAGCATTTGAAGATTTGTTAAATAAATTGCGCCATATGGTGAAGAAGCAGGTATACTGTATCCTTATATTTGTATAGTCGTTATTATAGATTAATTACACATTAATTTGAGTGCTTAAGAGATTAACATTAATCTGTTTTTGAATGATGTAATATACAAGTAATTATTCTATATTTTGAGTATTAAGATGTGAAGTTGTAATAACGAATCAGTAAATGTGAGAACTTTGTCCTTGTAAATTGAGTAAAGAGCTCAAATTGTGACGCAGACGTTGTGTCTGTCTTGGACATCTGGTAAGATTTTACCAAAGTTTTGCCAGCATCTTACAAGGTTGCAGTGTGAACGGGTAGCAAAACGCACATACACACGCGCACAGATGGAAAGTAAAGTAAATATCTAAATAGGCTGTTGTCTTTTCCAACAATCATTCATCTGAGACTTTACTTTTCGAGGCAAGATCACAGAATGATGACAACGGGTTGACTGTAAAAAGAAGTAATATCTTCTAATAGCTGACCGTTTATGGAATAGTAGCCCGTATAATATCTTGCCGCAAAGGTAGTGGTTGAGAACAGGGATATGGTTAGGGTATTAGTTTTTGGATTGGATTTGACAGAGGGACTGGACAGGGCGATTTGTAGTCGCACCGGCGAGAGACTAAATTATATCATTATTTTGCAACACACGGACCATGCGCTGGAACGGCCACCTCAAGACATCAGTATTTGATCACGTGTTTCGCAGCATCGAAACCAAGGCGGTCAAAATTTTTGCTTATTGATAAAACGCGTCAGTAGAGTCAAATAAGAAATTCCTCTCGGAACATTTTAAGGAAACAAGATTATTGATCTTGAAAATGATGGCTGAAAAGTGCTAAAAAATATCCGGAACATAAGATACCGCCCTCCTTCTTCTTAGCTTCGATTGCTTGTGTGTTTCTGTTTTCATTCGTTTTCTGTGACCATGTATAATCGCTATTGGTAAAGAAGGAAAATAAAGCTGTACAACTTGTTCATATCAAAGTTAAAATGGCAGCGGGGATCGTGAAAGTTTCCAGGTTCATAATTTGTAATGTCCTTAAGGGCAAACCCTTCAGTTCTGACATGAAAGGTGGTGTTTCTCTCTGAACGACATCGATGATTGACCTAATTATTAGAGGATATTGAAACAATGGGGTCATGTAAATAGGTCAAGCTGCCCTAAGCTGTTGCTCAGGCGATCGATTTTTATCGCGTCCAGAAATCGGAACCACGCTGCGTGTTTTGTAGGGTGAGCCTAAATTGAAATAGAGTGAGGAAAAAGGGGAGGGGAGGGGGCGGGGGGAGAAAGAGAGAGAGAGAGACAGAGAGGGAGGAAGAATATGCGGGTGCAGGGGAGAAATACTCATCGTTGGAAAATGCGTATGGCATTGGCTTATACCTTAGTAGCTCGTGAGCTTGAAGAGATCAAGTGGAGATTGAGCAAGAAAGAACTGGCCGTGGGAATACATTAATTTCCTCGTACGTAGTTTTTCTAAAAACACCTTAGTCGCTGGAGTGAATGTTATCACACCTAATTTCCACACTTTCATGTCGCATAACATTAAGGAACAGAATGGTATTGATTTGGTCAAGTTCCCGTGAGGATCTGTGGCACGGCTCAAGTCTTACCCTCTTTGTCGTCCTGCTTCTCTTTCTGATCCGCAAAGTGTCAGGACCCAGCAGGTTTTTGTTCGTCGTCCCTTCTGTTCTCTCATTCTTTGTTCCCCCTTCCATCTCTCTTCCCCCTGCCACTCCTTTTTTCAGTCTTAGTTAATGCAATCTGTTTCTTCCTCTTGCACCTTTTATCTTCAGCTCTGTAATTTCTCATTAAACTCAAAGAATATTTAAGAGCGTATAGCTAACGGCAATTTTGTTTATTACTACCAGGTAATGTGTTTCGCGAATACGTCAGCTTTGGTAGTAATGCAGGTGGTAGCAGCTGAGAACATCGGGTAAGGACAATTGCTTTGCTTAGAAAATGGTGTTGCGCAAAAATGTCTTTTATCTCCGTTTATAAATGCATAACGCGATATTGTTTCACAGCTGTTTGTGCAGTTCTGCTTGGAGTGTGACACAATACGTGAACATACGTGTTATCATTAATACAACACCATGGCCCGTGCTTACAGTTTATTAATGAACTGGGCTTTACTGCGCGTTTGGTGTTGTTTTTTCGTTCCGCTCCACGTGGCAGGGATCAAGATAATTATTATTATTATAGGTGGTACGCTCCATCCAGTGGCTTTAGTATATGCAGCATATTGGACGTCATGTCAGGGACAAATAGAAGGCAGTGAGAATAAGGAGTCGCAAAATAAAATAATGTCAGTTGGAAAGATGAATAAATAACAAAAGCATTATTTTGCGTGGATAAACCCGACAAGTAGCATAACAATTATTTGCTCAAACTAGTTTACTTTGTGAGGAGAAGGTCATACTAAAAGGTCTCGTGGATAAACAATGTGCGTGGGTGCATAAAGACGTTAGTACATGATATTAAACGTGTTTATGTCAAAATTGCAGTGACCAGGTGCAAAGTGATACAAACTGAAGACATAAACCGTGCACGTAGGACAGCTTGCTCCCTCGAGTTATTGCGACCTATAAACAAAATGCAGCGTGATTACTATATTTTTCAACTGCAAACGACCAGTTTTTAGAAATATTTATTGAAAGTTTTGTTGAGTACTTCATCGTGTGACACTTGGTTACAAATCTGGGGCTCGATTTCACTTAATCAAACATAAAACACACTTTTCCTAACTACACAAAAGAAAAAAATCAAAAAAATCGGAAGACTTTGTTTGTCTTGCGTGTTAATAATTATAGTAGTGCTACTTTATTGTCTTCATTGAAAAAGGAAATGATTGTTTTAGGACAGCGGATAATCTGTGATCAGTAACTATAAATAAATCAAAGAGCTGTTACAATTGGAGACAGTTACCCGCACAGCAGAGGGTGATATGAATCTTTGAACACCACGCCTGCACTATAAGATAAGCCATGAAATAAACTCCAATTAACAATTCCTTATGTGCTTTTATTGTCCTAAATGGCTAATTGCGAACTACCTGTGAGACTGTCAGTCTGGATGCTGTTAAGTGCTTGGTGTTTAACACCAAAATTTTATTCACTTCAATGGCACACAGCTGTGGTAATAGCCTAAAGCTTTGGGATAACCTACACAGATGTGAGATAACCAAGCGTGCAGGTAGAACCGGGGTGTCAAAAGGACAAAGAATTGCGCCAGTGACAAAGTGGAGAAACAGCAGACAGTGAAGCACGACTGTGAAATATACAATAGGGTTCTGTCCTCTTTTTCCTTCTTTCTCATTCAATACAAATAGTGAGGTTTTAAAGTACTGACATCAACTTACTCCACTCAACCCCTGCGGTGGTGATGAAAACAGTTCCATAACTTGGTGATCGTTAATAACGTTTTTGCCACACCCAGAGCACTTCTGCACTATATCTGCTGCTTTGTGGCAACCTACGGCTTGACTGTCGATCTATTGTCTTTTCAGTATGTGACTGCAGATACGGGATGTATGTCACTCGGCGGATCACAGACTATTTGTCGGTGACAACTGAATAATTTTTTTCCCTCAGGTCCATACTTATCCGGCTTTTGTGGCATGTGCACTTGAAAAAAAAAAATCGCCCTTTCAAGCTGACTAGTTGATTATCACCATAGTGGCCAACTCATATAGAACAGGTAAAAGATTTTCTCTGATGGGGGCAAGCTTGCCCTTTTTGTCTTGTTGTCTTCTGCAAAACGCAGATAGCCCACCACAAAAGGCTACAAATCTGTTGGAGCTCATGTTAGCCCTGACAACTGTCGCCCCTTCCCTTGAATGCCACACATCGGAGAGTGGATAATTGTTCAGCTGCAATGTTCCAATAAATATCGACCGTTAAAAGAGTCTTTCATTATACTTGGTGGGCTGCAAGTCACAACGCAGATTAAATGAGGTACCTTACCCCAATTGAATTTTAATATATGTATAACTAGTAAGGTCAAACTCACTTAATAACATGCAACATAAACGAAGTTCTGTTTCATTAAAATAGACTGTTTAGTGACATCCGGGGGCATGTGTACGCGCGGTGTCTTGGTACAGGTCGGTTGTGTTATTTTTATAAACAAGCACAAACCCCTAACATGGGAGCGTCAGTTTTCCGGTTTATAATTATGAAAAAAACAACAACACACAAAACAACAACTGGAAAGCTTGGTGACCTATCATACAAAATAGAAGGTGGTCTTTGTAGGTAATTAAAATACATAGAATTAAAAATAATCGTAACAATAATAATAATCAATAATACTAATTATAGTAATGATCACAAAAACGTCACAGACTTGCTTTTGAGAGAGTGAATAAATTACAGACGGGACTAGACGTTTGTTCTTTCTGTTCCAACCATTAAGTCCAAATAGCAGTTACAAGAAATTTTTCCTGATCTACCTTTCCACCGGACCAGCTGTTCGCTTCTCATTTCACGCTTTTGTTATGAGGTTAGCAATGACATGTCTGTTCAACGGTCGTTGCACTCATGATCGATTTCGCTTGAAATCAGTGATTTATGATATTCTGAAACAGTCACCTAACTAGACATTGTGAACAATTAATATGACGACAACCAAGAGTGGCAGTTTCTACCCTAGCGACATTAACAACAACAAAAACAACAACGCTGTAAACAGCCTTGGCAGCCGTAGCTACGGTGGCGGCAATAACAATTTTAACAACAAAAAAAAAACAACAACAACAAAAACAGCATTAGTAACAAGAACTAATAAATAACAATACGACCAGCAGTTCTTTTAACCTACTAAGTTCCACCATCATAATGAAACATGCACTACGCAGCATGACTGTGCTTAGATTCAAACGCAAGAACCCACAAAGACCCTACTTTGATGGTACAAAATTAAAAAAATTATTGGAAACTCTGAATCCAGCAATGAAGTACAAATTACAGTTCAGTTTTCCAAAGTGTAAAGATGTGGTTGTATGGGCACCCGGAGACGTCATTCAGTTTATTGTCTTGATGTTTGAGGAAGAAGCGCAAGCCAGAGTAATGGTAAGGATTATAGGGATTGAAGCATCTGGTCGCCTCAGTATTATTTTGTCCTAAGTGTACTTTTCTAGGTTTTGAGCTAGTACAATATAATACTAAGGCGGCGATCTTTCAGACGCGTTGTGCATGAGATTGTAAATTATGGGCTCCCCTGTTGTTGTTTTTTTGGTTGTTTTTCAGTTGCATTTAGCAGGTAAACTGCGGACAGACCTTTGATCGTGGTGACGTGCTGAAAAGAGTCAACAGAAACCTGCCAGTTCTGACTTTCAAGATATCGGTTCAGCATCGCTGTCCTCAGCTTGGGGCCCGTTATTTAGCCTGAGGGGGCATTTCGATAATTTACCCTATTTTGTTACATTCCTTTTTTGCGATAACTGACGAATCCAGGGCCTCTGCAACTTACGATAACTGACAAATTCGGGGTCTCTACAGCTCGTGATAACTAACAGTAATAAATTCAGGACCTCTACAACTTTCTGGAACGGGCAAATTCAGGATCTCTACAACTTGTTTTAACTGATAAATTCAGGATCTCTACAACTTGTTTTAACTGATAAATTCGGGGTCTCTACAACTCGTCGTGATCACAAAAAATTCAGGATCTCTGCAACTTGCTGTAACTGACAAATTCAGGGTCTCTATAGCTCGTGATAACTAGTAAATTCAGAGTCTCTACAGCTTGCTATGACTGACAAATTCGAGGTCTCTACTCGTGATAACTAACAAATTCAGGTTCTCTACAGCTTACTATAACTGACAAATTCGAGGTCTCTACAACTTCAATAGCAAACAGATCCTCCACAGTTTCAACTAGAGACACGTTTGGAGTCTCCACAATTTCGGTAACAAACGAGTTTGGACCCCTTACAACATCAGTAACCAACTAGCTCAGGGCTCTTAAATTAAAAACTCCCGATTACTGAGGGCCTGTTCAAATCAAAATCCGACTACGCAACGACACACTGCAGTAAAGTTTTTAATACTTGTATCTCCACACTTTCACCTACGTGTGCAGTGGGTTGTGAAGTTACTATCAGAGGACAAAGGCGGGAAAAAGTATGACGTACTTCACAAATTGGTGGTAAACTGTCGATCGATGGTGTAGTGGTCGAGTGGGACCCGCTTCACGCATTCCCCGTAAGTATTAAGCGGTATTTAATGAGTTCAAACTATTGGACGAAAGTATTTGTTTTCTTGTACAATTATGTTTCATATCACATTTACAGATAATTGTGTTTCTGTTTCGGAAAGGGAAGGCGGAAAAGAAAGATACTCAACATGCTTGAAAAATATCGCTCCATGGCAAGTCTGCACTGTTTTTTGAAATATTTATCTGTTAGTCAACGTCTCCATTTTTCCGTGCTCTCGCCCATCTTATATCAGCTTGGGTTTTAGTTTATTCATGTAACTTTTATTGTTTTTGCGTTCAGTGTTTTCTTTGTTTAGAGCAGTGCAATTTTATTTGGATCGGGCGTTAGAATATTGCTTGTTTTTATATAATCGAATCTGCCCGGTTCTCGTTTTCCTTGTTTCATGGATGTTGTTATTGTTTACGTCAGTTTATGTCGTCATTGTTACAGAACTTCAACTATTATTTTTTGTCCTTGGCCACACTTGTGTAGGATTAGGCTGATGGTGCCTTGAGGCAGGTCTGGTTTGCGTCTTTTTCTTTTTTTACTCAACTAGGTCTGCCTTTCCGCCAGTTGACTCAAAGAGAGGCTTGAGGTGCCCTGACTTGCCAGACAGTCTTATGTTGGGTCTGGCCAATGCGCGAAGTCCCCTGTAACCCTCTAATGCCCTGACATACATTCACGGAGCCAACATAACAATTCTGAATCTTTCGAAACTAACTCAAAATAGTCAATTAAAATTCAGAAATATGAATATTTATCACGGAAAATTATCTATTTTGCAGATAACTCCAGAAACATTCCAGTAATAGAACATTTGGCTCTGGTGAAGTGTGTCAGATATGGAATGCTGGGCATAGAGGGTTAACGCCATATTTTACATCTCACACTAAAACAGGGACAAAACAGACTTGACTCAGTGCGCCACTAGCCTTAGATCTGGGTTGAGATTGTGATAGATCCAAGTTATTGTTTTTTATATTACCTTATAAATGTTTGTTTATTGCCTTGCTTACATTCTGTATTTATTTCCCGTCGTGATGCTCCTAAGGAGGCGAGATGTTGCCAGTGCGAAAGCTCTTCTTGTTTTGAGGGATTAACATAAGTTTGTGTTGGGCGAGTTTCTTTTTAACTTATGACCTTCTTGGACCATGGGGCTGTTCACCTTGATGGTGTCACTGTCACTGTCACTAGACTGTAGCTAGTTGCTGACTTTTTGTGTTAGTTAGGTCTTATTAATTTATGCTATTCTGAATTTTAAACACTTTTCATATTTTCATCTTGATGTGGGCAGGTAATTCTGCTCATGTGAAAACCGTTGTTGTTTTGAAATATTAATGCAAAGAGACTGTTGTATGATTTTATTAGTTTCTGCACTTCATGGCCCTTTGTGGTTGACCATGATGTTGTCACCACCGTACAGTGTCACCAATTTGAAAGCGTTTGTTGCGTTGATAGATTGAACACAACGGATGTTGAAAGGTTTTAAGAATTAATGAACTTCATGGACGATTAAGGTCTTGACATTAATATTGTCAGCTGATGGCAAGTGTTGCCGATGTGAAAACCATGGTTGTTTTGACAGATTTTTAACACAGGGACCTTTGAAAGATATTCGTAGTTATTGAACACCGTGGATGGCTGTGTTCTTGACCTTGGTCTATATCACCTAAGGTAAACTGCCATTTTGATGACCATTGTTGACTTGACATATTTATGATATTAGCACAAAAACTATGTTGAAAGGTAGGAAAAAGTTTACAATGTTTGTGAATTAGGTAATTAAAAAGATAAATAAATATTTTGTGTTTGTAATTTTTTCCAACACTTCTGGGCGTGGATTTGATTATTTTATAAATATTTTTTCTATTGTGGGTATGTTTGTGTGAACACATAATTATGTGGACCAGAATTCACGGACTAAGACAATATTTATGGTGATCTTGTGAACTGACACGATGGTACCGTTTGGTCGGTCTGTACACAAGAGAGAGAGAGAGAGAGAGAGAGAGAGAGAGAGAGAGAGAGAGAGAGAGAGAGAGAGATTGCTCACTTAGTGGCGTTATGGACATTTACTGTACATGGACGGGCGTCAGCAAAGTCAGGGTTATGAAACCCTTCCCCCCGCCCCCTCCACGCCTATAGTTTTCGCTGTTCCTCAGTTTGTCCGGAAGGAGAGCCTGTTTCTCTGACCCAGGCTATTCCGACGGACCGTCTGTGGAGTCGATTAGTTAAGTTGACAGCAAGTAGTGCGTCATACCGCCATAATCAGAGGCGCTGGGAAATAATGGAGGTTTGGGCTTGGTGGCAGTGGGGAAACTGTGACTGCGCACAGACAGCACTTTTTGGTAGGTTTGGGACAGAATCATAGGCCTAGTAAGCTTAATGATAAAAGTTAAAGAGACAGCATTGGTTGGTGAGCTTCGTTAAGGCAGAGACCAGAAAGTCCAAATCGTTTAGAGGCGGCAACATTCTTGAGTGTAGGCTGATTAGAGATGATAGTAAGGTCCCAGCTGCACAAAGACATTAATGTTTAGATTGTTGAAGTACAGACCATAGAAGGCTGGGAATACCATATAGAAACACTAAATTGCACATGCACACAGAGTACTATTTGATGGGCTGAGAACAGATCTCCGAACAGAAACTGAAATATAAGATAGCCGTGTTTTAAGTTGCGAAAAGATGAAAGTGTCTACAGTTTATTTGAAAAGCCAAAATATCATTTTCGAGGGAAGAATAATCAAGTCTTGTTTTATTCATTAACAAGTTTGTCACACAAACGATAGATTTTTGACACCTAGGAAAGGGTGTTGGAAACTTGTCCATGAAAAAATATCAATATAAACAATCGTAGGCCTAATGTTCTGCATAATTTTTTTTGTGTATGTGTGGTTGTAGTTGTCAGTTTGTCATGAAACTCCTCGTGATGACTTCGGTAGAGATAAAAAATACAATCAACCAAGCGGTTTCTGCGGGTGTGATCTGTGTAGCCAGTCAACAAACTTCAGCTGTGTATTGTAATCGTGATAGTTGAGTTCGATATTGTTATGTTCGCAGATATTGTCGTAAGGTTGAACATACTAGGTTTCTTATTACAGCTGGTGTTTGAATTTTGATGTGGTTGAGAGAAAGTGTTAATTACGCCCAGCAGCTCATAGCATTTGCGCATGTGTTGTTACGTCATGTCTGGTGATAGACCGACCTTATGTTTGTTGGTTAATGGACGAGACAGAATGCAGTTTGGAGTATTGGAGAAATGGATTGTAAATGAAGATACAGACATGGTTTTAGAGGTAGTGAAGAAATAGTGAGGAGGAGAGAGATAAAAGATTATCGGGAACTGTGAGAAATACTTGTTGATAAGAGGATTTGAACAGCGGCAGGAGACGGACAGCTTTCCCCGTGTTGACGCGAAGCGCGTGCATTATTTGTTGAGTGTCAGGGGAGGTAACCCAGAGTGTATCAGTGTCCGGGCCTGGAGCGACTTCGTGGAGTGGTGATTGGAAAGTGAAAATAGACACGGCCTATCGACCTCCTCGCTCGTATCTAAGCTCAAAATATGGATTGGATTTTGGACATTCTAGAGAGAAAGGAGGTTGTGCTCGCCATCCAAATAGATCGGCTGGATTTGTTGTATGTTGTGATTTTCCTCCACACGGCCAGTGTGGTTTGTTCATCGCTGTGGATTTGAAAATATGCAGCCATCACTGTATATCATAATATGGAATGTATTTTAAGATGTCGGAGGGGAAGGCGTTGGTGCTGTCTCTCGTAAGTGAAATTATTGTGTACTTGAAAATGTAACATGTTGTTCAACGATTTTATACTGTCAGATACTGGAACTGCCGTAAAATATTCTCTTGTTGTATATTAGCCATGAATGTCTAATATTATTTTTATTTGCAAGAATTTATGTTCTTTTTCGTTACGGACAGTTTGTTCACAACATTGTGTGTGTGTGTGTGTGTGTGTGTGTGTGTGTGTGTGTGTGTGTGTGTGTGTGTGTGTGTGTGTGTGTGTGTGTGTGTGTGTGTGTGTGTGTGTGTGTGTGTGTGTGTGTGTGTGTGTGTGTGTGTGTGTGTGTGTGTGTGTGTGTGTGTGAGTGAGTGAGAGAGAGAGAGAGAGAGAGAGAGAGAGAGAGAGAGAGAGAGAGAGAGAGAGAGAGAGAGAGAGAGACAGAGAGAGAGAGAGAGATTTTCCCCTTTATGAATGGAATGAACGCTACCTACATATTTATCCATTCTAAGTTAAACAAGTAAACAACCTGGAGATGTGGTTTACCTCTTCTCTCCCCCCCCCCCCCCCCGCCCCCACCCCCGACATACTTTCTAACATTCAGCAAAAAAAGTTGTGGTGTTGTTGGATGGAGCCGAAGTGTGCAGAGCTGATTTTCAGGCCGCGGACACGTTTGTCAGTGAAGGAACATGAAACTGAAGTCTTTGGGGTTGGCCTTGTTCTGTTCAAATGTTTGAAGAGCTTTTTGTGATCTGATTTACCCAGGTTGTAAATTATATATGAATACACACCGAATTTGTTGGAGATTAAGTTTGCGTATTATAACAAATTATGTCCATTCCGGTACTTCTAATAGAATGGAAAATGCATTGGCTGTTGGTCACAATAGGGGAGTGTTTCTGTCTTGCACTTGGTCGAAAAAGCAGTCAATGGCCTTGCTAGAGAGCGCGACAGAGAATTTGTTTATTTATTTAACTCCATTGGTATTGGTTTTCCAAACAGAAACAGTCAACATTCAAACTTCAGTGACCACATTATGGTAGTCTGTTAATAAAATTCTTCTGTATTTGAAATTAATATTAACACTAAGTTAGGTGATTCGCTGTGCGAGTGATGTGTCAATCACGCTATATATCTCTCATCGAGTTTTGTTTATGTGCGAGCGAAATTGGAAAAGGATTTTAAAGCCCCGCCAACTGGCATGCTCTGTTTGTTCCCAGGTATGGCTTCGATCTGTCTTCTATTATTTATATAAATGGCCCTGGGTGCGTTTTTTGTAAAAATACAGAGTGATTAAAAAAAAAAGAGTTGAACACTTTTAAAGATTTATTACTCACTCATCGACGGTGAAATGTTAATAAAAAGTAGTATTTGTGGTAGTTTTCATTTACAAATCGGTGTACAGTGTATGTTCTATGTAGGCCTAACTCAGAGGCGAATAATACATTTTTTAAAGCTCCCCGTTCTATTTGAATTATTCTGTGTAAACAAACTCACTACTCGGATGGTGGGGGAAAGGGGTGGGACAGGTTGTTACACAATGCTGGTGAAAATCAATTTGTCATGGAAAGGAATCAGAGGACAATTATTATTGTTTCTATTCAGTCTGAGGCCTTAAAACTTTCACGAGCATTTCATAAATTTTTCAACAAGAGAAAGAAAGGAAGTTCACGAATTCTTGCGAATGAACTTATGCGCGAATGTTAAAAGGAAGTGACGATATTTTCAGGCACTACCTCTGATTCCTGATCCTTTCTGTTTGCCCGTGCTTTTACCCCCCCCCCCCTCCTTTCCCCTTAGTTGATGTCGCTGGTGTTGTAGCATGATTGCTCTCTTATGTTTGTCATCCCCACCGAGTCCAACCTTTGTCGTGATAAAACCATTTCTTCCATTCTGATCGCTCATGGGGTTTAACCCTTTGAACACTGCTCCCCCTGTCCTTATGAACCCCTGTCCCTGGTCCCCTAGCCCAAAATTGCCATTTTCATAGATAGTAATATAATGATGGAAACACAACAAACACAACATTGATGGATAGGGAACAAATGTGAGTTTTATAGAATGTTTTTCTTATCTTTTATCTCCAGTATTAGGCCTTGGTATGCCAGTCGGTCCAGCACGCTGAGCCCCATTTGATACATCAAAAACTTTGCATTCTGTGCATTCATCACGAAAATTTCACAAAAAAACTCTCCAAACTACGCGCCGGCTTCTAGTTTCTCTTTGTTTACAACTGGGAATAAAAAATGGCGGCCAAAAGCAACCTTTGATGACGTAGGAGCACAAATATGCGGTGTCACCATTCTGACCACTGTACAGGTCAATAGTGTATAATATCGCCGTAGAATTTGACCGGTGTACAGGGCAATAGTGTTCAAAGGGTTAAGGAACGTCCCACAGGAGATGGAAACTGCCAACTGATATAAATTTATTCAGTTCCCAAATACGACAAACCAGAACTGCTAACCTAATGGTTCCTCATCTGCATCTGAGGAAATCTATTGCACCGTTTGTTGAACATCATATTAGAAATAGAATCACCGCCAATACAAGGCATCGTCAATGAAAGATAACGGACAAGAGAAACATGACAAAGTTACTATTATTATTATCCTTCTCGTCGTCCTCACTTTGTATTACAAGAAATACCAACAACATCTTTTTACTCACTGATATCAAACTAAAAGAAAAGAGAACTGGCAGTACATTCGACTGCTCTCAGAAACGATGGTCCGTTCTAATAGGAATGTTTATCTCTGCACAAGAAAGGTACAATCATGGAAGTGGTTATTTGCACTTCCACAGCTAGGAAGTTATTTACAGTATAGCTGGATCCCCTCTGACATGTCGGTTACCGTCAAATGCTCTTCATAATTATGGTAGAATAATAATTATGTTATTTCTGTATACCTTTTTGGCGGTACAGTTACATGTGGGTACCATACTGGCAGTATTACTTACTTGAAGATACCTTCCTGATGGTGTCAGTTACCACTGCATGTTCCTCTGGGAATGTTGTGATCAAAGTAGTTATAGTTTGATGCCACCCAGGTGAAATTAGATGAAGTTGCTATTCTGGTGGTAGTTACATGCGACCGGATGCTTTGCTGGTGACATCCGAGACACAGGATACTGAGACGAACCATACTTTTTCTCAGTGTATGTCTGCAATCTGTACGCGTATTCATTCAATTGTGAACGGGTACATTGGGCATCGCCAATAACGCACGGCCCGACGGACGGAATTTGTCGAGTTGATTCGTCTCGGTGTCCCGTGCCTGAGATCATATTAATATCTCAAGAAAAGAAATAATACGAGATGGTGCTGTGGGGGAAAAGCACATACATGTAACTTGGGCTGAATCCTTCATAACCAAATTCAGTGATTTATATTAAATCAAGGTTTAGGACGAAAAGTTCAGGGCCGATTGTGCCTGGCACGCTCATGTACTTACATCCGTAGTCGTAGCACTCACAGAGTATGGCATTGTTCTCACAAACATTGTTTGTTGTCTTATTGTTTTGCAGGTTTTTATTTTCTTGTACTTCCGTGAGCCGCATTGTCATAACTGCATGAGGCGTGTTATTTATATGTGCAGGATTCCGCGCAGGTTTGCATAATTATACAGTATGCATTTTGTAATTGCAGGCGAATATCCAAAGCAGAAAAGATAGGACAGAAAGCAGATTGAAGAATCCGCCCGTTTAGCTCTACATCAGTTTCAAATTTTCCAGCAGTATTGTTTAGGTCATTGTGTGGATGACTTCTTATACTCATTTACCACTTTCATCCATTAATTCAGCAGATTATGTGTTCATACTTTTTGGCCAAACTCAGTACAAAGCCTTAACTTGATGAGCAACGGGAAAAAATTGAGATAGTTTTATTCCATGGAGACCAGTGAGGAGTGTATTCTGAAAGGACGGGCGATTTTAAGGGATTATAAAATCTAATGACGTGATATGTCACAAATCCCAGACTGGGAGATGTAATAGTTTATGACAGGACGACAATCACGAACAAACAAGTTTAACACTTAACAAAACAACCCATCAGACTCACACATTTATTAAACATAATTATACATATAATAGCGCAATTACATACATTATATTATTGAAATGAACTGCCGTACAACGGCCTTATTCTCACACACACTCTCCCTCGGATCCACAATCCGGTAGTTACTCCTAAAGGCACTTCGGCCTCCGCCTCTCCCCTCAGGGTCTTAATAGTACATTAATGATTCACTGGCACCGCAGTCTCTCAACATCACCTTCCTATTGCCATACAACTTATCAGTTCACTTGCCCATCATCATGGCAATAATATAGTATCTCATTCACTCTCATATCTACGTCCCTGTCCGTGGCCCGACTGCCACGACTTTATGTGCCTCTACTGTCCTGCACCGACAGTCTCACTTCTGGCCTATGTACGGCCTCCGGCCCTATGCTGGCCTATCACTTGTGCTCATCGAGGTGGCTCTTCGGCCCGTCCCCGACACCTACAAGAATAACATTACATGGGTATAATACCCTACCATTTCTATTCACTCCACCTCTCCTTACAATCCATGAAGCGTACACACACTAGTTCACCTTTCACTCCCCACACATCTTACGGTAACACACCTCCATCGGAGTACACACTACTCACTCGCGCTACAAATCCATGAACTCACTTTCATCTATCGCTCATGGCGCACATTGCTATATCCATTATCAAGGACTTCCACATTCCTCACATATACTTATTCACATCATGGTAATAGACGAATATAATATAATACATCAATCATAATAATCAATCAACGTTCTACATACCAGTCATTACTGGAAAGACTCTTCCACTAGTCTTCTCGACTGCTCCCTTTATGTCCGATGGGCTCTTATTCACAGGTCCGCTCCGTCGGACCTTCTAACTTGCAGTGATAGTTATACAGCGCTTTCGCCTCATTCAGACCCCCCCCCCCTACTCACAACAGCACGCTTAACTTGCTGTCTACTGTGAGCCCTTCTTACTCTACACCCGCTCTGTAGCAATCCCCTTAATTGCACTCACTCCACTCGTGACATGATATTTGGCATTTCTTGTCTTAGAGTTATAAGGCGGCTTGTTGTCCATAGTTCAGCGCTGCAATGTGACCCTGAGGACATTACTAAAGAGGAATTTGACCGATGGCTAGGTACTTCTTAAGGTAACTTTAGACTTGGGTATAAAACTTTAAATTTTGAGGTGAGCAGACTATGATACAGTTGCACATCTTAAGCTGTCGTTGTATTTGATTTTTAATGCTTTTGCAGTTTGGGGTCATCCAATTTCCATCATGAACTTCGAGTAAGCTGGGGTTGTTTCGACTTGCACCCACATAGCAGTTCATGTTTATTTATTTACCTACTTGATGATTTACTTATTTGCAATGAGCACATTGGAGCACGAAAATGTCATGGCTCACCTTTGATCAGGGAAGCGTCTTTTTACTCTTATGAACGCCTTTTAGTCTATAGCAACGCTGCGGGATTGATGAACTAAGAGCTGAGCAAGGGCTGTCATGTCACGGCCATGACAACAGATTGGTGTCAGCAGTCAATCTTAGCTTGTCGCCGAACGTGACACCTGATGGCAAGCTCAGTTAGCGGTCTTGTAATCCGGCGCTTTGGTCAACAACTGGGCAGCAGTCATTTGTTTTTAGAACCGCTGATAGCGCCACAATCGCACACAAGTGTGTTTGTTCAGGCCTGACGCACCTAATTGTCTCCCTCTGTCTGCTGGCGGAGGACGGCCCGCAGGGGAGAGGGACGCAGATAGCCAGATCGTGAAATCTTTGGTCAATCGATAACCAGTTTTAAAGTTCACAGGAGGCTGCATTGGGAGACAGAATACCCTAATCTTGTATAATTATGCAGTTCTATACTTTATTATATAAATTATGTCAACTGATTAAAACATATTGTTATCAAATTTACATCCCGTATTCAGAACCCGACTTATTGTTCCCAGTTTTTTTTGTTTTTTTTGTGGGCACATTAGCCTGAAACATTGTTGTTCAGTTCTTTGACAACAGATATTCTTCTCATTCATGTTCAGATCACACTGATATTTTTCTCCCATTTATTGAAATGGCAGCGGGACATTATTTGTGAAACAAAAATTTTGTCTTCACGTCTTGAGTGATGGCTCTACTCTTTCATCGGTATATCTACCAGCTGTCAAATGATATGTTCAGTAGTCTTCTATTCTCAACCTTACTTGAGTCTCTTAGGTTGGATGTTTTGTAATAAGTGGTGGAAAAGAAGTAGACTGAAACTTGTAACAGATTGTGATAGGTTAGTTCGAGGGTGGGCTTTTCAGGCGTACCAGTTCGAAGACAGTTCGCAACATTGCATCTAATATGATTTGTTTTATGCAAAAAATTCAAAAATATGAAGGGACAAAGTTTCAGTGTGAAGATCCAGCTAATGAAACGACAGTTGGGTAGATATCTCGGTAATGTCGTTGTTATGAAAGAGATAGAGTGAAATACTTTAAACATCTATTATGTCTTAAAAAAGGGAAGATAGTATTTTTGTCAGTCTCAGCTTTCAAATCTTGTCACAAACCTCCTGGGATCTCCGAAAGTTTGAAAAAATAACAATAAAAACATACGGCATGAACTCTAACAGGGAGCTGAGGTTATTAGACTACATTTTAACCGATTCTGCATTTGCTGCCAATAAGCTTACTGGGTTCACCATCGTCAGCATATATTTGGCTGGGCACAGACGATGAGTGATGAGTTTCATAGTGAAATGCTTAAGACTAACGAAACAAGTTCCTTGCTGTCTCCTAGGATCTCTTTGCATAGCAGATTAGCAGATTTATCTTCTCTGTGCTTGTTAGTTTATTGGTGGTGTTGAGTAGTTAGATAATTTGTTACTTGATTTGGGTGATGATGCGTTAGTTTAAGCCTTTTGCAGAAGACATATTTATCAATCAGCCAGGATAGGAAAAGGTGCAAATGGAAAAAGACAGTGTCAGAATTAATTTAAGATGCTCCCTACGTCCTGTAAATAAATAAATAAATTACAGAACTGACGGAATGAACAAAGTTTTATATTGATTTACGAATTACATACAGTAACTTTCTAGTTACAGTGGGAGAGTAATGTCAATGCAAATGTCTGGTACTTCCTGAATGTCAGTGCGTTAGAACAAAAAATCAAAGAACACCATTTTCCTGTACTCTAACATGACATTATTATAAGCTGAGGTAGTTGACAGATGTGACACCAAATTGCTGTTTCAAGGAGGATACTATAGTTCAAATGCTGGCATTACTTAACATTTAAAAGATGTGAAGCCGCTTTATCTCTCAGATACAGATGCAAAGTTAATTAATGGAGACATAAAAATGTTTCCAGATCAAAACCGTAGCGAACTAAATAGCCGTACAATTTGGTGAACAGGACAGGGCATTTTTAATATCAAATCTTCAGTGATGCCAACTTTCAAAGAGTGAAAAACAAACGTTATAAACGCTACGATACTGTTTGTACTTGGTTACGGAACTCGGCAATATGCCCAGATTACGCTTTAAGCAGTGGGTGAAAAAAGTCCATATCTATGACCGTCCAGATCGCCACGTAAAAGTATTGTAACTTGGAAAATATTAAGGGAAACCTTCAATGACGCATGTAAACTTCCGGGGTTTTCACACCAAAGAAACTGACCTACATTTATGTGTCAATAAAGCATAAAGTAAGTAAAATTGAATGGACATCCAGAAGTAGGGCTCGGTAGGGTGAAGTGGACACAGATGACGGAGAAACAAAGAAAAACTGTATTTGTAGAGAGCCCCAGGGAAAGGCATGGCTATCACAAAGTGTAAACTGAGTGTGACGGACTAGGAACGATAGAAACTTTTGACCCTCCACGACCTTCTTCAGGCACCTAGATGTAAAGAAAAGATGAAAGAGACAATAGTCACTATGCAGTTCGGTAATTTCATGGTCATGACATCAGGATCAAGACCTGGCCTGTAACTGCCCACCTGTGGTTTTGCTTACTGGGAAGGCACGGGAGGAAATGAGATGAAAGAATAGATGAGGAAAAAGTTAGGAAAATCAGAGTGTGAATTATTATAATAATATTATATAAGGAAATACAGCGTGTAGGGGATAAATATGTAATATTCATAAAGAAATAAAGACTTTACAACTTTCATAGCTTTAAAAATATGCAGCGGGCCAATGAAGTGGGAATGCAGTAAAATAAAGACTCACAATTATGAAGGGAAGTAAAGCTGGACCATTAAGGTCACATTAAAAGAACAAGAAAGTAAGATACATCTTCACTACTTCCTCCATAATTTACATAACCCCCCTCCTTCTCCCTCTTCTCCTTCTTACTTTATTTCTCGGGGTGTGGGAGGTGGGTGGACTTCAGAATATGGATGTCTTTCTATCCTTCTTTGACCATTCTGTCAACCATTTTTTTTGCATTCCTGGCCTCAGTAGTCTTTATCATGTCCAAATAGCTCCATAATGAACTTGAATTGGAAATTGACTCTCAAGTTTCTTTCCCCTCTCTTTTACCATCTTCCACGAGATAGACTTTGGAACGTTGTATGTGTATTTTTATGTGTCAGTCAATTTTTTTTTTTGCCTAGGTGTAAGCCTGTTGCTTGAGTAATTACTACTGTCTTCATAGGACACGATGATGAAGTCATGACCTCTTTTCATGAACTAGTTTATTTCAGCGTGTTTACTTTGTAGAACACGAAAGTTCTCACATTCTCTCTAATTTATGACAGCCGCTTGCAAAATAGGCACTGCACATAGATGCGAAACGTGCACTGCTCTGCCGGAGTATAACATTACTATCGTCTAATAAGACATCAATATTTGAAATGATCCGAGTAGTTGATTGCATGGATGAGTAGCTTGCTGAGTGAAATGTGTATCAGTTGCCTTCCTCATTCTAAACCCTTCTGCCAATATGTTTCACACAGAAAAACAATCGCGTTATTGCGGGCTGATTAAGTCTCGCCGATGACACGAATGTTAAAAACAACACAGTTTGAGGCAGCCAGTTGAACTATTTATGATAACTGCTGTTTTAAAGCCAGCGGTTTACTGCCTTTCCCGAAAACGATACTCCATAAAACACCCATCTGTACATATAAATGACACCCGTAAACCCACAGCTGTTGTGCCGTGTAGATCGCATTGGGTACTAGTGCCCTTCAGTGTTTTATTATTTACGAACTTCCTTGTAGGACGAGTTGCTCTGCATCGTTGGTTTTCGGGAAATGTGGACGAAAATTTGTTATTTTTGCTAAATTTGGTGACAGAATTACAAATTTGATGATTATCCCCCCCCCCCCCCCCCACCCCTCCATGGGGCAGGATAGTGGGAGTGTTTCCTCTTGGATGTGTCCGAGGAATAGTGCTTCTTGATCGCGGGACAACAGCTCAAATTAAGGCTAAAAAGCGAAAACTAATATTATTGCTCTCAACAAAGGGACTTGTGAGAAGATAAGCTATTAGACATAAAATAGAGGACTGTACTTTACGGATGTCAGTAGTTCTCTAGAGTTTACTTCTGATGTTCTTAGGTAGCGTTAATAACCTGTTAATTTATTAATCAATTGCTTAAATTGATTTAAAATCTTTTCTGTACTATACGTTGTGTGTCCAGTGCCTTCAGTTTTTAGCTGGGCAAAACAAAACTTGCCGTGTTCGTGTTTCAGAGAGTGTTGTTACGTTAGCAAGTAGTGTCGTGAAACCTGCTGTCGGCTACACGCTATCTCATTGATGCACATGTATAATTAGATCAGTTCTACGTGTACTTCTGTAATTCAACTGATCTGTTGGTCAATCACGAAAGTCATCAATTAATGCCGATTCAAATTTAAATAATGATATCTTTTTAATGTTGTTGTTGTTGTTGGTGGTGGAGGTGGTATTCACTTGTTTTTGATGTGTTTTTTTTTCGATTACATTGTTTAGTTTGATCTGTTCCTTTATTGCACGTGATGCTTCGTATTCATTCATTCATTGGCATATTCACAGCAGTATATTATTTCCCTGTCTGGCGGTGTTGTTAATTATAGCATGTTAGAATTAGATTACATCATTTCGATGTCGAGGCAGTGAGTATGTTGGCGTGTGTTTGCTCCTCTACTGCTGGACATGTGGACCTCTTACAGTAGAAAGACCCGCAATAGTGTTGATTAACACAAGAACAGGATTTCGAAGACAAATTTCATTATGTCGTCATTGTGAATTGATACCCCTAAGCTGTTTTATATGTCAGCGGATATATCTGTTCACTTTTACGACTGGAAAAGAAAAGCCATTAATAATTATAAACCTGTCCTTGCCGACGTATTTAGGATTTTGAGAGATGATAGAAATATATTGATGTACACTCATGATTTCAGTAAAAGTACACACGTACATCTTTTCAACGCTGTTTGTCATAATTATAATGGAGACAAAAGCTTTCATTCAAATAGCTCGGGTTTTATTTTACCATCGTAATCAACAGGTGTCTTGGCATTACCTAGGTGCCAGAGCGTTGTCAAACAATAAAGGTAAAACAGAAGTGTTTGAGCAAGGCCTAGCTATGTTACAGCTCAGCTTTCAGTGTATCATGGTGCAATACAGCACTGCCACAGGTTGTTCATTCTGTGTACGAGTGTGCGGCGAGTGTCAAAATTGAGTATCAATCTGGTTGAATGACAGGATGGCAGCAGCGCGAGTAAATATCTTTGTTTTTGGCATTATGTTGAAGCACTGGTGAAATTACATAATTATTTCCTGCCTCGCCCTTTTCTTAAGTTCAGAAATATTTGTTGTTGTTGGTACTGTTGCTAGTATGCTGTTGTTGTTGTTGTGAAGTTGACGAAAAGCAGCTTAAAAATAATTGAATTGCTGTTCAACGATAGTCGGGTAGTCATTGTCAGTGTTAATGCTCATCGCCAGGATTATCCTAGGTACAACTGTTGCTGCTGCATCATTTTAATAATTAGAGTATTAATTTCACAATTTCTACAATTTTACAGGTGATGAGAAAGATGGCGTGAGTACAATGTGGGCCAGGGCAGTTGCAACACGCACATGATGCAGGAAACGGACTCCCCCGGGCCTCGTCCCGGCCCGCCCCCGGCCGCCATCACGGTCACCCCTCCACCTCCGCCACCCACCCCAACTTCCACAGTTCCACCCACACCCACCTCCCCGTCCCCTATTAGCCCCCCGCCTCCTGCTGCTGGCCCCGTGGCCATGTCCAGTCAGCCCCCACCCCCGCCTACGCCCATGGGACCCCCAGGACTGATGGAAGATGAACAGAGGGCAGCGGCGGCCGTCACAGGGGCGGCTGCTACAGTGGCCGGGGTGGGCGTCCGAGCAGCCACCCCGGAGAGGCTCATTCAGATGTGTGTGGAATCCTTCAGTAAGTCATTTGTCACTTCGTCAACATCGCCCCCGTTGCATGTATAATAAGGCTTCTTGTACTTAAAATTGACTCCCTGGATTTTCCATGGTCAGTCATGAGGGCATCATCCCAAACATAATGAATTGTTTGTGGGCGACAGACGTTCAGTCAGAAAATGTTCATTTTGGGCTATCAGTGGGCATGTAATGTTCAAACATTTCTGAAGTCAATGAGACTGCCAATGTTAAGACTTCAGTATAAGGATTCTGTATTGGAACGACCGCGAACAGTCTGCCACAGGCATCGTAGTCAAATAAATACGAAATTTGCATTCTTTATGTTCATTAGTCAGCTTTCCCCTAATGCAACCCTTTGGACGGGGATCTGAAAAAGCCCGTAACACATATTATGTCATCACATCGGGGGGGGGGGGGGGGGTCTCTTGAATGATGACAAGTGATGACATGGGGGAGGGGGGGTGTTGAGTCCAAAGATGATGTCATCAATGTGGTTTGGTAACACTGAAAAAGAAGAACAAATATATAGACCAAATTCATATTTTTATTATAAGACCTGCCAATAAAATAACTAATTAATTAATCAACCAATACCTTGAATGACTACTATTACTTCTCAATATTTGTTAAACTGCTAAACCTACCACAGAGGCAACACTGCATCATGTCTGATTTGGTTCTATATTTTTCACTTCTGTTTCAGTGTTTATCTTCCTGTTTGTTGAGCCTTATTTTTCAAATCAAGGGAAATGAGGAGCTTCAGTTACCTACTTTTAAAAAAATAATTTCAGAGAGTCAGATCAATGTTATCTTATAATTTTGGGGGCAGCATAGCGCAGTGGTTAGTGCATCGGATTTGTAATCCGGTGGTTGCGAGTTCGAACCTGTCCGCTGTAGTTGCTATGGGAAAACAATTTACCTTTAACTTCCTCAGTCCACCCGTCTGTAAAACCGGTACCTGACACATAGGTAGTGGATAGATCTTGTCAGTTTGCTAACAGGCAGCTTCTCTGTATGCTCTTTGTGAGTTGAGATGGTATTAAATGGTTGAATCAGCCTGTCAGGGACACCTTGTATCGGGCTTAGAGCATTAGTGGATATTAAGCGCTATATAAAAGCTCTTATTGATTGTATTTTATTTATAATCTGTTAGTTTGAATTAAAATAAATAGCAAACAGCACTATACAGGTATTTTTAATCGTTCTTTGTCAAGTTTTGATTGTCATCAAAAGGGGGGGGGGGGTAGCCATTTGATGACATGTGATGATAGGGGGGGGGGGGGGTCAAAATTAGTCAATTTTTGATGACATAATATGTGAACGATCCCTAAACCAACAACGCGGCAAACTTCTGCCGCTGCGTTCTCCAAGCAGTGAGCAGACTTTTTTTCTACAGAGGACCTCATCAGCGTCCGACCTGTGTAAAGTGGGCCGCATTTAAAAACTAACTCTCAAAGCTCAGCACTTCTTCAGTTGAAGAAAAAAAAAAGAAACAAACCTTTCAATAACATAATCATATAAGATCTACGGTATTTTACATTGTTTATTAAAATCTAATATAGAATTTTTCAATATTTCTTTGTTCATGATAATTTTTTTAAAGCAAAGTTTTATCTGTCAAGCTCTGGCGGGCTGCATAAATTCCTCGAGCGGGCTGCATGCAGCCTGGGGGCCGTAGTTTGCCCACCCCTGCTCCAAAGGCATAAAGGGAACCCTTTTATACTAACCAGACGGGTCGTTTCACGTATAATTAATATAGCCGACTCACCATAAACATGATCTTATTCATTATTTACATAACGCAAGTCTGATAAGTTACCGATAAAAACTAGGTACAAGTGACACTTTATATCTCCCGACGTGTATTTTTTTACAGTACAAATGCCTCAGTAGTAAGTAATTACTTTATCTGAAACATAATCTGTTACACTCATTGAAGTGATGCAATAGATGGGGTTAAGTCCTGTGTGTGTGTGTGTGTGTGTGTGAGAAGAGAGAGAGAGAGAGAGAGAGAGAGAGAGAGAGAGAGAGAGAGAGAGAGAGAGAGTTAAGAAGAAAACCATTTGCCACATCTGGTAGAGAACATTTCTAATATAAAGAAAGTCCTCGTAGTTCTTGTCTGACATACTATAAACTTTAAAAAATTCCCTTGCAATTGAAGAAATCAAATTCCAGTGAAACAGAGATTTGCTATCATGAGGGTTGAAACATCACAGTGATTTTAAATCATCACTATCATGCATCATTATCATCGTCCTCGCCACTGTCTCCTTCTTCCACATCCACTACATCATTATCTTTCTTTCATTGTTCATCTTTCAAATGACCATATTAGCGCTGTCACTAGACTCATTATCACCAAGAACATCTATGTGAAGATGTTGCCTGATAACTTCGATCCATATTTCAGCTGAGAAAGGTTTGGACAAGAATCAGATAGAGTTTGTCACGGTGTTTTTCCTCATGCACCAATGGTTCATGACGTCAGAGGAATTGGCCCAGGCCTTTATCGACCTGTATCCTTTATCATCGATCTGGAAATACTGTTTAGTCAGAGATCACTTTCTGATACAAATACTTCACAATGGGTATTTCTTGGAAAACAAAGTTATGTTCACGAATTATTGTTAAATGTTTTACCACATGTAAATCGTTGTTCGAGGACTGATGCATGCAATAACTTTGTGTTTTACTCTCCGGATTAATCAGTGTATTTCGCCTTCAACCCTTCTCCTCTTGTTTTTATCACTTGAAGTTATTGTGTGTACTAATTCTGGAATGTACATTTCTGCACTTTTCGTTCTCTAAGAGCGTTAAATTAAACTTTGCCAAGCCTAGCAGACAAAACAGAAGGAATTAAAAAAAAAAAACAACGCCCCCTAGGGCAACGATACAAGGAAAGAAAAATCACCTGCAGCAACTCAATGACATTGAAAGCAGTGTCAGTACCAATAATGAAGCCAAGGATCAAAACTCGGAACTGTCACAATTTCATACTGGTCAGTTCTAAGTGTAGTAAATTGTTCCCGGGTACGATTGTCCACCCGTAATTGAATGTAGTAAACTGACAGTCTGACGGCAAACCACCGCACAGCTGAACTGTGGGTTCATGGGTGATTCTGCCTTAACACCTTTTCCTAGTTCATCCTTGACTTGAAGCATACATTAAGAACCTGTGGCGTATCTTTTTAGCCAGAACTGTGTTATGGCTAATCTTAACTTTTATGACAGTCGTCTTTTCAAAAGAGCTATTATCGCTCTAAAGTACATAATCTTAGCTAGAGTTATAAAAGTGACGAAGTCACAACTGAATGAAATACTGATAATCAGATGGGATACTTTGTTGTTGTTGTTGTTGTTGTTGTTGTTGTTGTTGTTCCTTGACGAATGTTTAGCTATCAAGGATGTGACGAGACTATTACATGTACGATGGTAGCTTGTCAGCACGTGCCCATCAACACGGACTGTACTATCCAAACCTTCAAGAAAATGATTTGTCAGGCGGTCAGGTGAGTTGATATGGACACAGCATATTGCGTGATGCTGTCTCTTCCCGTTGCTCTCTCTCTCTCTCTCTCTTTCTTTTCTCTCTCTCTCTCTCTCTCTCTCTCTCTCTCTCTCTCTCTCTCTCTCTCTCTCTCTCTCTCTCTCTCTCTCTCTCTCTCTCTCTCTCTCTCTCACATGTAGGTGTGTATTTTTCTGTCTGTTTATTTGTTACTAAGCCATGAAGCATGAACCGACCATTTGTGAAAGCAACTTGGAAGCAAAGTTAAAAGATGGTTGCGGATGGCATGTGTTGGTGTTTGGGGGGAAAAAAAAAGACTTTCGTAATTTCTGCAACACGGGAAATTGCTTGAAGAAAGAAAAAAGTTCACTTGTTTCGTGTTTGTTCATGGTTGACGCTTCAAAACTTTGAATTGTGTATTCAGTTTCTCTTTTAATGTTTTAAAATTGTCTTGGTGGTGATGTATATATGGGGGGGGGGGGGTAAAGGGCAACAGGTCAACCATTTTAGAGGAGTGGTGGTTGTGTCATAAAGATTGTTGAAAGACAATAACCATCTTTAGGTGTAAACATTTCCCAACTGAAGTAAAACTGAACAACATCCGTGTGTCAGATTGCCTTGTTTATGTGTTGTTATCATGTCATGCGATTCGTAAACCGTGATCTGGGCCAAAGAAAGTAGAATTAACCGCCGTCACCTCTTTGACCTGGGCTTGGTGCAGTCTGACCTGTGATGTCAACCCCGACTGTCACTCGGAACTGATACCTTTGTCGAACAACCGTACTGTTGGCAAAGCCGACATCAGGCGGCCTCAGTGCCAAGGTCATATGTCGGACTTTAGCCCAGACGGTGGTCAGTTCAATAATTAATCCCAAGTGTTCATACACATTAGTAAATAAGATCTGTTGCCTTAGCCCCAAATCCACGGGTCCAATGGCCCATTATTTTCTTCAGTACTATACAAAGACTGCATCTTGATAGAACAGTGTCAAATTTTGTCCTTACATTTAGGTGAGGTTTTTGCTTGTCTTTCCTTGGGGCCCACGCGAATATTCATTCAATCACTGTGGCATATTCTCACACTATTGTTCTCGACGAACATGAAACTTTTTATAGCAGGATGTTCATTTTGAACGCCCGGTCTTTAATTGCGTTTGAAATATTCAGTTTCTTTTTGTGGGATGCGGATGCTTATAGTTTCATCTATTTTAAAAATAGTGTGAATTTGGTTACCGATGGCATCTGGTCTTGTAGTGTTAACATCAGCACTTTATCTATGAACTTTTCACTTTCATACGGGATTTGACGTAAAGAGTAATACTATAATGTGGAAGAAACAATGAGATAGGAGGGACATTTGTGAGGATTACTGAACGCATTCCACTTTGTCACAGTGGACTGCGTTTCAGCTTGATGGTATCACCCGATACAATCGGATGTGTATTCAAGTATGCCAACCATTTGTGTTCTCAAGCTCGGTGGGAAAACTTTGGAATCCAAACGTTAACAACAGGTCAACAAGTGAAGCAACCTAATGTAAAATATCACCGTGCTTAGATTAAAAAGCTACCTTACTCACTTCCTCTTGCCACATTTACCTCTTTTCAAGTATTTCTCGCCTTGTCTTGACATTCTATTTTTCAGAGTATACGACTTGCAACAGAAAACTTACATTATAACGAGTATGTGCATGCGTGTTGTATGTGTAGAAGCCATTCCATGTGCCCCGAGCATAATCACTATTGTTAAACGGCGATTAAACTGGAACACTGGCATTCACAATTTTTTTTTCGAAAGAGAAGGTCTAGGGTTCAATCACTGCAGAGTTAAAGCGGTAGCATGTTTGCCTTTGCTTGTAGACAACACCTATCCATCAGCCCAGCTACATAGGTATGCGTTCCCATCGCTGCTGACCTTTACCGTGCTGTAGTTAAGGGATACGGGGGAAGGGGGAGGGGGCAATGTTTTGTCTGGAACAGAAGTATTGCTGGAGAAAATATGACACGAATGCCAATGGTTTCACCAAGACCTTGAGCCAGGGAATCTTATGTATCGTACCAAATAACCAGTTTCTACGACTTTGCCAAATTGGCCGAATGTATCTCTCAGGATGGACCAGTCTGGAATGTTTGCCGTGGTGATCTAGGCAACTTCGGCCTACTATTGAGAGATTACAAGGAGATAAAATGTCTGTCTGTCCATCTATGTGTGTTGTCTGTCTTACAATGCCTTGTCGTCCTGCCTATAGATTTACCTGTCTGTCTTATTATCAGTCTGTCAGTTTACATTGTTATCGTCCATTCTGCATGTCCATGTGTCTGGTTGCTGCCCACCGTGCTTGTCAAGCAGTTTAAACAATGTCCAAGACTCGTTGTCGTGTGAGAGAGTTCAGGGTGAACCTACTGGTAGTTCATTCAATCTCTCGGTCAGTTATTGTGTGAAAAGTGAGTATGTTCAGGCTTGCTTTTAAATCTTGTTACTCAGTCGGATGGGTAGGAATCTTAGGAGAACCCAGTGTTTGTATTGAATGAGATAGATGTTGTCCCGAAGGGAGAGACGCAGAACGACAGTGTGAAAGAATGAGATCTGGAGACAGTGAATGTGAGAGAAACAGAAAGCGGCACTGAGAGAAAGAAAGAACGACACAGAGAGGACAGAAGGAGAGGAGAGCGAGAGAGGAGAAAAGAGAGAGAGAGAGAGAGAGAGAGAGTGAGTGTGTGAGTGTGTGTGTGTGTGTGAGAGAGAGAGAGAGAGAGAGAAGAATGTAGCTTACGAAAAACTTGGCAAAAAAAAAAAAGCCAGTCCGACTGATTATCCAGTTTGTCAAGTGGCCAGGGAGATGTGTACAGTTGGCTATCTTTCTTCCCAATCTTATTTCCCCCAAGTGCATGCAGCCTGCCTGTTTGTGAACGGATAGTTGTTTAATCTTCAGACGTATCACATACTCATATTCAGCATAAAGTTTCTCTGGAGAATGATCCCAATATCAGTGTTTGTCTCTTTTGTCTTTTCATATTATGTAGATCTGTGAGTACAAAGGACCCACCGGTACATATGACTTGTTAAAGATAATATTATTAAAATCACAACATTAATAACGATATAATGCTGGTGATAGCATTTAACAGTCATCGTAGAGCTAAGAGTAAAAGTAATGAGGTATCTTGCACTATAGTGGTTACTACCATGGCCACTACAACAGTACTTCTGTAGCAAGTATTAGTATTGCTACTATGCCGTTCTTGCTGTCCGAGTAAATCTGTCATTGATAAACCATTTGGAAACTTGAAAGTTCCTGTAAACCATGTGATTTGTTGGTAGAGTTGTGTACTTGAATCAAGCAACACAGAAATAGTGCTAAATGAAGCTGGCAAATATCTTGACCCTGTATTTAATTGTATAATGTTTTACATACAGCACCATTTTTGATTAATTGATTTTTTAAAAATTGCATACAACATCATGTAACCCCATTCACATATTTTGTACCCAGAAACGTCAGGATACCCTAGAGACTAGCCGTAAGCCACACATCCCAAATAAAGTTCTTAACTCACCAAAGTGTACATTGAGAGAGATTACACACGGCGCTTTTAGGTTTGAAAAGTGGTGTTGTTTGACTAAAGATGTGCATACAGTCTATATTTTATGGCTGTAAAGCAATCAGAGATGCCTTCACTTAAAAAAGAAATATACACTTAATGGAACAGTGGTGTCGACACTTTCGCATAGAGACCAATGACGGCAGACCAGTAATGAATTGTAAACCCTTTGCGATAATTTATTATGTGTTTTTTGGGGGGGGGGGGGGTCGATGCTCTCGCCCAATGGTTCTGAATTTCAGGGCCACGCCATCTGTACCAGTAAATTAGATGTACACCATTTCTTGGTGATCCACCTAGTTTTTAGATTTATTGACATTAACACTGCAAAATAACAAATAGAACTATGTCACAACAAAAGCAGAGAACGATTTTCACTTGAGCTGAAACAACGTCCCCGTGTACTGCCACAGAACAAGCAACTCCGTAACAAAACAAAAAAAAAGAGAACGATTTTCATTTTGGCTCAAACGACACTCTTTAGCACTGAAAATAAGTTGCTCTGTGCTATCACAAAGAAATCGATTACTAGTATATTTTGCCTGTCAGGTAAAACTCTTAAAAAGGAAGCTTTTATTGACTTTCACTTGAGGCATCTTTAGCTTCCTTTGGTAGCAACTAATATTACACTCCTCGGCGAGGCCCTGTTTAGAATACCGGGCAGAGATACATTACCAGATGACTAGTTTCATTTGCTTCTTTTACCGTCTTTATGGCATACCAAGGATACAAACATACAGACAGAAATGACGAGGCCTTTAGTTTTTCTGCACATCAGCAAAAAACTCAGATTTCACATCAGATAGGAGTCCAGAGTGGATAGTTGGACTTGAAAACCTCGTTTGAACCAGTTTTGTTTGTCACTTTCATTTGATCAATGATTAATAGGCATATGGGTAGGCACACAATTTAACCCTTTTAATGCTGACGCCGAAAATACGATAAATTATATTTTCCAATTTCCATGTCAAGATAAATGCGGTCATTTCGTGTAGAATATTTATAATAATTCTATCTAAAGTGTTAAACATAGCAATTGTCTGACAGGAACAGGATGAAGACTACAACTTCACAGCCGTTATTACGAACAGTTGTATAAGATTATCTTCAAATTTCCACGTTTTAGTGGTTAATGAAATTTGTATAGTGTTTCCCGGAAAAACGAGATATTCAAATGAGAAAGGAAAGCGTTGCCGTTTGTTATCTGTGAAGTCCATTGAGTCAGAAGTGGAATCCATAATAGCTGATAGCATTATAATGATCAGTAAAAACTGATGAATGAAAAACTTTATGGTTGCCCATTGTGATCGGTGTCAGTTTGTTACAGTTTTGGGTGTTCAAAGTTCATTATCCCCAGGCTGCACGTGAAAAGTAAAATATAAAAGATATAACATTAGAAATCATTAATTTTGAATGAAGAAAAGATTGGAAGACAGATATCGGATATAGGGGAAACTTGTAATGGTGTATGTACTACGGTCCATTCCACCCCCCCCCCCCCCCCGTTCTCTCTCTCTCTCTCTCTCCCTCCGTCTCCCTCTCTTGTCTCTCCTTGGTTTCCATTTTGTACATTTTCTGCTCTCTCCCGTTTTTTTTCATGTCAGGTATATTTTTCTTTTGCTTTTTTGTTGTTGTTGTATTTTCCTCTCTCAATCACTTGCACTCTCTGTCTGTCTATCTTAATCTGCCTTTTACTCTCTATCTGCCAGTCCCTCGGTGAACAAATAAACAACAAACGCTGGGATAGCCAATGCAGATAAAGCTGTCCATATTTCTCCTGTGTATCTCTCTACCCCACAGTTTCTAACACAGAACAGTCCAGCGCGAGTATACAACATACAAACATACGAACTCGAGACCAACCTAAACAGCGATACCCAGACCCTTTGAGCAACAAACTATACCCCAGCCGTTCTTTATATTCAGTGACGTCTCATGTCATCACCACCTTTATATTTCGTCCTGTGTGTTGTAGAAAGCAGACAAACAAAATAGAAGAACAAAAACCTATCAAGAAACAGCTTATTTTTGCTTCCACTCTTCTTTTTCTTATCGCGCAGTTTGATTGGACAGGGCCTATCGATCCGGGCAGCGTATTCGATTTGGTGCCGGTCGCGTCTGGTCCACGCTATTTTTGGCCTTGTTTGGGATTCAAAAATAGTTCAGGGTATTATTTACCTTCATGGATTTGAAGGAAACAGCTGAGGGGAAAGGGGAGATGGGGATTGAGAGGACGAGGGATGGAGAGAAGAAAGAGAGTGGATGTTGTTTATTTGGATTCGCAGTTGGCCCGGCACAGTAGACACTCTGGAAACAAAAATGAAAATAGCTGAGACGTTTGCCCGGAGAGAAAGATTTAAGCTGCAGTGGCGTGGTTTTGTGGTGCTCGTGAACCAGTCGGGTAGAAATAATGAAAACAAAAACAAAACTATAGAGCTGGAAAAGAGTGAAGTTTGCAGAGGTTGGTTTTGACTGGAGAAGCTCAGGCTTTATCTGAAAAACAATGGCAAGGCTACTGATAACATTGGAGAGAGAAACAGAAAGGCGATGCACATTGATAATTAATTTTGTTTACATAAGAAATTAATTGATGGCGAACTGGATAGTGTGTCACTGCAAAGACCTTGTGATGCACTTTTTTCTGTCATCGTGGCCATTGTTTACGACGGCACTTGATGCCACTGCAGGCCCAGCGAATTTGGGGTTGTTGGTCCATGTCACGTCAAGCATCTCTTTGGAGATAATTGGGCAGGAAAAGGTTTGAGGAAAGGGTGAACCTCGGGGATAGGGTGGTAAGGTTGGCGTTGTCGTGTAGGAGTAGTGTTTAAGGAGTACTTTGTTGGATAGGACATTTGAATGTCAGAGCTATCGGTTGTTACATGCGTGGCTTGCTGAAAAACCGCATGCACACAATAATATACCAAAAATATATGTGGAAAGTAGATGAAGCTCCTTAATGATAATACATGTATATGTGATGATGTCTGTGAGCATAAAAATAAGCTTGCGCGTGAAATGCAACCTGTATGCTATGCAACCCACACTTTACATTGACGGTCTCCTGAGTCGGCCCTGCAAGAGGCTTTTTGGTCACCCTATCCTTTGTTTGTGGCAGACACGGTGTTTTTCAATTTTGACTATCTGTACTCATTATTATGTTTGCGTAAGGAAATTTATATCCGCCTTAAATGACAGTCACCATCCCATGTTTCATCAAATTTCTAGATCATCCAAGGGCAACGGAATAATGTACATGAAAGCAAAGAAAGAAAGATACAGAAGATCGTTTTTGCCCTCCGCCATTTGCCCCAAAAAGACATTATAGCAAGATGTGTGCCATATTTCACCAAGATTCTTTGCTATGCTACGACATATAATATGCCTCTTATTGACTGTATGGAGTTATGATATGTTTATGTAATGATGCGTAAAGTGTTGATCATGTATGTGCTCTAAAACGCTCTGTGAAAGAGAATTTCTCTCATGGGACAATAAAATGATTCTTATCTGATCTTATCTTTATGCGGGAGATGGGAACGAAGTGTGGAACCTGTCAGGGTGATTTATAGTGGAGGGCATTTGCAATGGATTAGTCATAGAATCTTTAAACCTTTTACTTCGAACAAAACAAATAGGAAGAGTTCTCCGAGACGTGGTGTGATCACTTCAGTGAGCAGGTGTATTTACTAAACCAGGGTTTTCACTGAAACATCAGGGTGGCTGCACGAGATCTGCATATAGTCAGTAGAAATACACTATCGGAAGAGTTATTCCAAAAGATATTCTGAAGACGGTGGTTAAATTAGAAGGCGGTGAAAAAGTTGGACAAGATAATGGAGCACATCCAGCAATTGAAAAATTGATAATAATTTAGTCCCGGTGCTACAAAATACCCGACGAGTCAGAAGAACATCTGTATCGGACTGTCTGACAGAGGATAATGATCACATTTACAAGTATGTCTTTACAAAATACCCCCGGTACAGGCTTTTTCTTGAGAACATACCATATGAAAGAATGGGAAGGGAGTGAGGAGGGGAAGGGAAAAGATAATTTCAAGACATTCCATGTGAAAACTGTTGTTGTTGTTATTATTGTTGTTACCAATTCTCGGATGTTAGCGTTTTGAAATGGTGTACCAGCCAAATGTTTGGTATTCTTGGTAAGGATAGAGATTGGCTCAAAATTATCTTCCACATGTGCATATATGTAACCAAAGATACCGACCTTGAAAAAGCTGTGCTATTTTTAGAATTTAACAATGATGGTTGAAGAAAATATATTCGTGGTTGGTGACAATTTTTGTGTGCACTAGAGCTGATTTCTGTGTTGTTGTTGGCAGGGCAGAAGATGTCACAGTTGTTTGTTTGAGAAGCAGTGTACTTGTAGTTTTTTTCTTGTGTGACGGTCATGATCAGTTGTGGGTTGATGTTCATATCAACCACAGCCAGAAGTTTTGTTGTTATTTATTTGAAAGGCCTTTCATACTCATTCTTTCTTCCACATTTTTATGACAAGTTCGTCTTTCTTTGTTACTCTCAGTCTCGTTCTGATCCACTATAGCCCCAAAGCAAATTCTATTATTGTATCAAATTATTATTTTGCATGGGTTTGAATGATCAGAGGAGAGATCATGGGTATGAATGGTCTTAGCTGTATGTACCCATTGTGAACTTTATGTGCTTTGCATTATGATGGTCTGTGGATGAGTGTCCATTTTCATTTTACGTGGCCTTCGAATTGTTTCTAGCACAAAACTCCAAAGCTCTTGGTGCAGTTTGTGGCAGTGTTCCAGTATTGAACCTGCAGTTAATGTAGAGACAGCACCAAATACGCTCAATGTATACATGTCAGATAACTTAAATCTCTTGAATGCAAACACATAAGGGATGATGGTGGAAGTGACCCATAACTTTTTGGTCTATCAAAATCCTTCTGGGTAGGAAACAAGTGAAGAATTTATGTCAGTAATGTTTTTCAACTTATTTTCATTTGCCCAGGCACTGGATTTGCAAGTTTCCACTGCACTTTGACATGGACACTCGTGTGACTACAGCTGTCAAGAGATTGAGTGCTCTGTTACAAGCCGAGGGCAACTATAAGTTGAAGGAATTGGTGGATGTGTCCAAAGTGTATGTAGTTTGTTGTCAATTGAATTGTACATTGGGTGGGTACCATAGAAGGAAGACATAACAAGAGATAAAGAAATGGTTTGGCCATTTGAGATTAAACCCATGACTTCTGTTTGTGAGGAGGATCATTCGGTCAGAGCAGGTCACTGAATTCAAATGAAACACTCTTGCCACTTACCACTCAACCATTATCTCATGAACATAATGTTCACTTTAAGAAAAGTCCAATAACACTGTTTTTATCTATAGTCAGATGGGCATCTTCTTCACTGGGCCTGCCTGCATATTATAAAACATTTACAAACTTTCCATGTAAGTTCACCCAAAAGGCCTGTACAAAAGGAAATGACAAAACTTGAGCAAGGTCAAAAATACCTTTAATCACTCATAATCACAGGAAAGGCATATGTGTAGTGAAAATATCTTTGGAAATAAACTGATTAGTCACAAACAATTCACAATTCCTGCTGTTATACAGATGTGTAAGAGAATCATCTAAAAATGCCATGTTTTCTGCTTTCCAGCCATTTTATTGACATTTTCTTAGTGATGCAAGTGCACAAAGCTCATGGCTAAAAATATCCGTGCTACACACTCTGTCTGTTGCGAGGCATAATTTACGCAGTGATATGTGAGTGTGCATGAGAAAACCCACAATAAGTCGCAAACATGACATTTTGAGTTCTGTACACATAATAAAAGTCAAGACATTTCTGATAAATTGAAGTCAGTGACCCCCCTAAAACAAGATTTTGAGAAAACGGCCTTTAATCCTAAAAGTGGCAATAGCTAATTACCCATTAATATTGGAGTGATTGCTGTTAGGATACCGTAGTCTAAGAACTAAGTCGTTATAGAGATCATACTGAGTAGTGTTCACTGCTCATCTACAGTTTACCCTGTAACATGCCACGGTCCCCTAAACAACAGCCAAGTCAGAAGTTTTTTGATCTTGTTAGGAGACCGTAGTCTAATTACAAAGCTTTTATAGAGATCATAGTGAGTAGTGTTCACTGCTCGTCTACAGTTTACCCTGTAACATGCCATGGTCCCCTAAACAACAGCCAAGTTGGAAGTTTGTGTCGGACCCATATTTTCACTTCAAAGCCGTTTTTCTCAAAATCAGCTCTGTCGACATATTGTGGGTTTTCTCATGCACACTCACATATGGTACTGACACATGACTAATTGTGAATGAAATCGTGATTGTTGCAGTATGAATTTCTGTTTTGTAGACTACTGTGAATTGAACTATATTATATTGAATAATGTGAGACAGTATGTATTATAGGACAGAAGTTATCACACATCACAGCAGTCAGGCTATGTACATTTTCAGTGGATAAAAACTGATATTATTTGGCACGAAAATGGTGAAATGAGTGGGATGTCAGAATTTAAAAATATCAAGATATTGGTACCACTGGAAACATGAAAGAATGTATTTCATGCTAGTGCAAAAATTATGGAGCTATAATTCTTGTGTGCTGAGACATTTGCATGTAAAGCCATAGTCAAGGCAATCAGATTTCCTTAAAAGGCATTTTTCGACTTGTGACTTATATCACGTGGTCGAGCGACATTTATCTCATCATGTAATGAGTAATTTTTCTTTTTTTTAAAAACTGTTCTGCCATTCTCATTTCTTTTCCCTACAACAGCCCCTCATATGATTGGATGCGCAATATGTCTGTGAGGAATACTTCATATGGTAAACATTCAAGGAAAGTTTCCCTTGTGTTCAATCACCTGGAACCAAAAGAATTGGCAGCACAGTTGACTTATTTAGAATACAAAGCATTCCGAAGAGTTCATGTAAGTAATAGAGTGAATGATAAAATTGCTAAATCTGCCTTTACTTATTGTTGATTGCTAATTAGAGCAGAATACTTTTTTATATTATTATATATTATGGTATTTTTATAATATGAGAGATATTGTTTTCTGAGCTATAGTTTCCCATCCATCACCCCTACGTCAATGTGACAAGTAGGATGGATGATCTCAAATTTGCTCATAGGGATGATATAAATCCTATGTAGATCAACTAGTTGTGACTTCACTTTGCCATCAGTTTGATGTAGGAAATGCTGCTCTACAGTAATCCCACCAGTCCTAGAGAAATCGTACACAAATCTATGTCAGATTGATGCTCTGGGATGCTGGCTGGGTTATTATTAAAACGTTTGGGATTTGAATAGACAGGAATTGTCTGTTCCAAAAAGTTAGATTGTTAAGGTTTTTAGATTGATGAAGAGCATCTTTTAAGTTAAAAAATTGCCAAACATATTATTGAATACCAGTAATCATGTTCTCCATCAATAAGGAATCCAGCAGCTTGCAGTCAATCTCTTCTCCTCACTTTGTGAAGAAGATGTAGCCTGTTGATTGGACTGATTGATTCCATGTATGTTCACTTCTAGTCACAGAATACTAGTGTAGTACTGTGTCCTGAATTATTCAATCATCTAGACATCATTGATGTTAGACCTTCTCATGTCATCAGTAATCAAGGATATCCTATTTAGTTTACATTTAACAGAATACACAATGAGCCAATTTGGGTACACTTTCCCTCTTGTAAAAAAAACAACAACAAAAAACAGTACTTTACTAAGGATTGATTAATATTATGTATATTTTTCCAGTTTTCTGACTACAAAAACTATGCTGTGTCAGCCTCGTTAAAAGACCAACCCAAACTGGAACGGTCCATAGCACTGTTCAATGGTTTATCTCAGTGGGTACAGTGTATGGTTCTCAGTAAAACAACACCTCAGCAGAGGGCTGATGTCATCTGCAAGTTTATTGATGTCTCAAAGGTGAGATAACTTTTTCATCAGAGACTTCTCAAAATTGAAATGATTATTAAATCTATCACTGTTAAATTCTATCATAAGTTTGATAAAAGTGTTTCGAACAAGATTGATGAGCCCAAAATAGTATGTTCAAATAGTGTGATTGTATGGATAATATTATTGTTATTGCTTATGTTGATTCTTGTATGTCTTTTTTTTTTTTTTGGACTGACCAATATAATATGTATTGTTTAATATTTCATAATGAGAAATTGTCTTAAGCACACAGAAAGAGAAATATTCAACTTTAATATCCATTGTGTAAGTTTCTGTTTCCTAATATTGGAAAGCCAAAATATACTAACTTTCTGCCATGGTACATTTACAAAGCAAAAACAACAAAAAAAACAACAACAACATACAGCAATCAAGTATGCATTCAAAATGAAAGGCATACAGTTTATAACAGACAGCATTTATTTCTATTCACCAGCATTTGCGAGTCTTACAAAACTTCAACACTTTGATGGCAATAGTGGGAGGACTGTCTCACAGTGCTCTGGCTAGACTCTCAAAGACAATAGCTTGTCTTCCACCAGAATCTCAGAAGGTATGAATTATCGTCTTTCCCAATGGGTAAATAAGACATCATTTCAATCACAATTGTGAGGAAAGTGACGGTACTCTCTTAGGGCTTGGGAATGGCTGCGGAGTCCCAAGCAGACCAGGCACTGGAAATCACTTTGCATTACAGGGAAGGAGGTGACTCTGTGGCGCTGTTCATGAATGGCTTATGCCAGGCTGTAATGTGCCATCTTCAAGGATGCTGATGTTCTTCTTATGAGAGCATATCACTTTTTTGGGGCTGTTTCCACAATGTTGGCTGTTGTTGTGTTACACTTTAATTTCTGTCAAGACATCTTAGTACTGCTTGAATGGTTTCTGTACCCCTGTGCCAATTCTCCACAGGTGAGCTGTTTTGGCGGGCAGTTGTCATCCTTCTTCCTGATTCCATGGAAAATAAATGAGGAAAATAATCTTTCCATTAATGCTTATCTTCATGTGTGATGTATTTAGAGAATTTCAGTGTGGTTATTAAAGAGAATACATTTTATGCTACGGTGCACAAACTATAAGTATTTCACTGCATTTGTGTCAGTTTTTTCCAGCATGTAATTCCTGAAAGTAAAGTGGAGGTCAAATGTACAGATGTACCAGTGAAGATGAAGATGCTAAAAGTAATGTGTGTTGTTTCCTTTTCAGACTCTTATGGATCTGACTGAATTACTCTCATCCAATAATAACTTCAGCAACTACCGCAAAGTTTATCATCAATGTACAGGGTTCAAGATCCCCATTTTGTGAGTGGTGAATTTGGCAGAATTTTTATTTATCTCCTGCTTTTTAATTGTATGAGGTGTTAGGACATAATTATCCTAATGGGTTTTACTCTCCTTTCAAAGAGGAGTCATTAATGAAAGATAAATGTTAGATTGATATGGATGCCTGCAGACCTAATTGCGACCTGAAAGAAATGTATTCTAATGGTGAAAATTAAAATGCACATGCAGGTGTTTAGGTCAGTAAATGTCACTTAATTACCAGCAAGACCTATTGTGCCTTAATGCGTTAGGGGCATGTATAGCTTATTTCAAACTTAGCATAGGTGTTTTTAATTCTTCATTGAATGCAAATTTCCATTTTTCACAGTCATATTTGATGGTTCCACTGTGTTGTGGAGTTTGCTTGAATTTTTCAACGATGTGTTCCTTGAAGAAAATTAGTCTGCAATGGCATTTCCTGGTGTGTATGCTGCTGTTTATTTGGTAAGCGCTGTAAGACTTCAGGTTATCTTAATTACTTGAAATGTCTCTGTTCATTAGGGGAGTTCACCTGAAAGATCTGATCTCACTCCATACGGCACTCCCCGATCGTGTGGATGGTAACTTGCTCAACTTCCGCAAGATGGCTCAGCTGTCAGTCATCCTTAGAGAGCTGACTCGTCTTCAAGGGCAGGACAACATCCCGGTGGATGCAAATATGGATCTGGTCAATACACTCAGGGTATGCTTTCATGCTGCAGTATTGGTTTTCAGTTTGCTACAAGTAATTTATTAAGCCATTCAAAGTCCTGTAGGATATATGTCAGTGTTTATATTCCATATGTACCTTTGCATGAACTCTGAAAAAACAGCCCTATTCTCAGGTTTTGAGCAGAGTTTTGATTGATGACACCAAAAATCGCTAATTCATTATGTCCACAATTTGATAATACATGTAAGGGACAAAGTTTCGGGATAGGAAAACTCATGGAGACTGTCACTGACCATGATGTAAATGAGAAATTAGAGCAAACTAATGGAACCCAAAAACATCACATGAATTGAAAAACCTGTACATGGAAAGTTATTGTTTCTGGAAACAGACATACATGTGTGATGTTGCAAGGAATTTGTCAATTACTTTCCTTCCCGGTCAAAGTCTAAATATGTTATTTGAGAACAAAATGGTGTTGGGAATCAAGCTGTTGTAGCGATTCAGTTTTCAAGAATAATTATCTTTCAACTTCCTCATCTTATCATCCACAAATCTTATGGTCACACTATTCTGATTATGTTACTTCATATCTAGATAGCAGAAGGTATATGGACATGAAATCTTGTAGAATTTTCTTATTTCCATTTTAGTGAATGTTTCCTGTACATTTTTCAGTTATCCCTGGATTTGTACCATACAGAGGATGAAATCTATGAACTGTCATTAGCTCGTGAACCACGTGGATCCTTATCATCTGTGAGTTAGTTTTCACAGTTTTTGAACACAATATCATTCTATAAAATTATTTGGAATTCTGAAAGGGGGATCAAGTTGATAATGATACATTACAAAAATGAGGGATGTTTTATTACACTATTTCTGAATCTTTGGGGATTTGTGATAACCTAAATGGGAAGATGAGCATTTGTAGTAATGAAATGAATTTCTATTGTAATTGATACATTTTTGTGCTTAAATGCATGTTTTATGAATTATCTGGGTTGTTATTTTTATGGTTTCTTGTCTTCCAGCCGACCACACCCACCAAGCCAGTGGTGTTTGCTGATTGGTTGTCAGGCATTAGCCCTCCTGACCCAGACACAATAAACAAACATGTCCATGACATGGTGGAGGTCAGTCATAGTCCTGTATTTCTTTGCGGCAGTTTGCCATGGTATATTTATATAATCATAACTGTGGCTTACTTTGACTGCGCATATACAATTTGGTTGGGAAGTTCTGAAGCAGTGCACCTTACTTTGTCTCTTTGCAACCTCTGAGTCCTCAGAAGTAAAGTTAATAGCTGTGATTGTATTAGTATTACTCTTTAATGTTTATGTGTTCAAGCAAAATTCCCCAGAGAAATAAATTATTACATGGAGCACTTCATGAAGCTGAGCATGTTCAGTTGTATCTGCATGGAAACCTTTCAAAATACAGTACTGCTAGCGCATGAAAGTTTGTTGGACCAGAGACAATGATATAAACAGCAACAAATATAACTCATTATTAACACCGTCAAGGAATTCCCCATATGTATTCTGGCACTTTCTTAAAAGGTGTGTGGTGCAATAATTATGTGAATGTGCATGAAAAAACCTACAATGTGTCGGCAGAGCTGATTTTGAGAAAAACAGCTTTGAAGTGAAAATATGAGTCCGACAAAAACTTCCAACTTGGCTGTTGTTTAAGGGACCATGGCATGTTACAGGATAAATTGTGGACGAGCAGTGAACACTACTCAATATGATCTCTATAAAAGCTTTGTAATTAGACTACGGTCTCCTAACAAGATCCAAAAACTTATGACTTGGCTGTTGTTTAGGGGACCGTGGCATGTTACAGGGTAAACTAGATGAGCAGTGAACACCACTCAGTATGATCTCTATAATGGCTTAGTTCTTAGACTACGGTCTCCTAACAGCAATCATTCCAATATTAATGGGTCAATTAGCTATTGCCACTTTTAGGATTAAATGCCGTTTTCTCAAAATCTTGTTTTAGGGTGGTCACTGACTTCAATTTATCAGAAATGTCTTGACTTTTATTATGTGTACAGAACTCAAAATGTCATGTTTGCGACTTATTGTGGGTTTTCTCATGCACAATCACATTATATATTCTACCATAACAGACCAGATGTTGATAGTTATCTTAACCAGTAAGAGTTCTACTTTACGTAATTAACCAGAGAAACTGTTTCATATTTGAAACTCTTCTATAGTCTACTGGCTGCTTGACACTATCTTAAACAGAAACCAAAAGAAGACTTCGTAATGAAAAATGTTGATTAAAGGAAGGAAAAAGTTTCAGATATTTCATTCGATTATTCATGACTTACGTTAAGATAAACATTTTTTTATTTCTGACGTCATACTCATTCATTTTTCATGGCAGGCTGTGTTCAAGAACTATGATCATGACAAAGACGGGTTTATCTCACATGAAGAATTTGATTCAATAGCTGGAAATTTCCCTTTCATCGATTCTTTCTGTGTCCTGGATGCAGACAAGTAAGAAACTATGTACCTTTTTATGGACAGCATGAAACAAAACAACTAATTTGTAAACATTTTGCAAGAAAATTTTGAAGCCCATGTTTGTTTGCCAATTCACAGAACTAGTTATTGATATAGAGATAAGAAACAAGCCAAAAATTACAGTTATCATTGGATCTTAATCTTGATAGGTTTTTTTTTTTTTTTGCTTTAAGTGACTTTCTTCTTGACTAACAGGCTTGTCATGGGGGAAAAATGATAAGTGCTTAGATGTATTGCATTGTTGAAGTATTTTCTCGATATTTGCAGTGTGTAATTGATTACTACAGAAATTAGTTTTTAATACACAAAAACTTTATAGTCTTAAATACTGTTATCATCCTGCTGCATGAAAAGTAATGATTCTGTAATGCTAGGATAAATTGACCACTCTGAAAGGTCTGCTGTTGTTTGTGCATTCTGAAACATCCATTGGTTACCCTTTCTTCTTTCTCTAGGGATGGAATGATCAGTAAACGGGAAATGAAGACATACTTTATCCGAGCCAACAGCCATGCCCTTAGAAATAGTTTCAAACATGCATTCCATGAAACTACTTACTTCAAGCCCACATTTTGTATTCATTGTACGGGTTTGGTGAGTAGGACATTATTGTGGGAAAAATTTTTTGCTCCTTCGGAGACTGAGTGTAGTAAAATAGAAAAGTATAATTTGACATTGTTTACATTCAATGTGTATTTGAAGTATTTGAAACATCATTCGCTGGCCTCAAAATGATTAAATGTAAAATTATGCTATCACGACTTCAAATACTGTTGTATGTTGAATTTCGGCTTGCTAGTGCCTTAAGAATGTATAAAGAAGAAAAATATTCCATGACACTTTATTGACATCTTTCATACAAGTGGTGCCCAGAGAAAAAGGCAAATTGCTTTGGTTTTTATAGTCTGAAATTTTAACATGATCACAAGGATTTTAAATAACAAAAATAAAAAAAATGATTAAATTTATTGTTTATTTGATGTTTGTATTTTCTGTCCTTTTTAACAGTTATGGGGGCTGATTAAACAAGGCTGGAAATGCAAAGGTAAAGAAAATAAGTTACATCGAAATTAAATTTTATTGTCAGATTTTTGCACTGAGGAAGTTTGTCCTTAGCAGAAATTTTGTACTCAGAGAATTTGGTCTACATCTGTTTGCCTTTCCATGGCAACAATAACAAAATGTAGGCGCAGAGACACAGTGACAGAGGTTTGGTTTCAGCAGTACAACATTGATCAAAACATCCTGTCATCTGGTATTAAAGGGGAAAAAAGCATTTGAGAGTTTACAGTGCTGTCTGCAAATAATTTATCTTCTTTAATTAAGATTTGGCTCCGATTTTACAAAAATTTGCTGCTGTAGTAATCCTGCTACCATATCTGTTTCAGATTGTGGCATTAATGCCCACAAACACTGCAAAGATCTGGTAGTGATGGAATGTCGGAGTAAAGGCAATAAAAGAACAGAGAGCATGTCAAATGGTATGTGGCAGCAAATGTTCAGTGAAAAGTAGGGCCATTGTTTCATGATATGTCAAAGCATTAGTATAGTAGCTGTTATATCTGTCTCAAATACATATGTCTCTTGATGTGTCAGGACATTAGTACACTAACCTTTATATTTATCTCAAATAAATATCAAAACAACAATTGTTCCTGTTCTATGATAAATTGTCCTTCATGTTAGTAAATGAATGAAGTGTGACAGCTCAACAGTTGGGTCTTTCAGCAAACTGTAATAAATTAAAGAACAGCCCATGTCTGTGAAATATAACAGCTCAGAAGTGTGCCTTTCAGTATATTATAACAAATTTATATTTAAAAAACAGCCCATGTCTATGGAATGCAATGTTCAGCTCAATTGTGTGCCTTTCAGTATATTATAACAAATTCGTAGTTAAAGAAAAGCCTGTGTCTATGAAATGTAACAGCTCAAATGTGGGTTTTTCAGTATATTATAATAAATTTACAGTTAAAGAACAGCCCATGTTTATGAAGTGTGACAGCTCAAAAGTTATGTCTTCCAGCATACTACAATAAATTTGCAGCTAGAGGTAATAGTGTGACTGAAAATGTCTACTTTTATTATTAGATAATCGTTGTTTCAGTTAACAAATTTGTTGCTCTGTTGGCTACAATTACGACTATTGTTAATAAGAATATTTTCTACTGATCCATACATATAGGGGTCATGCCTCATGACTTAACTATCATGGCAAAACGGAAAATCTCTCAGCGCCACCAGAAGAGATCATCACCATCTCACACCTGTCAGCAGTCAACTCAGACTGAAGGAGTGGTTATGAGGAGGACGAGTAGTCTCAAAGTGATCAACAGCAGCAACAACCATAACCATCGTGACTGTACCATCATTGATGGTGAGTTCTATGAGGAGCAGTCACTGTTATATGAGAGATTACTCAAAGCTGAAGAGGTGAGTAGCTTTCTTCCTTAAAACAGAATGTAATGCTTGCATTGACATGCTGTTATGTCAGATAACTAACAACAAAAAAACAAAAAACTCTTGGCCCACTGATTTTTTTCTGCTTTCCTTGTAATGATCTAGTTTCTTTGGAATGGTTAAGATCTTCCTTGGTAGTTATTTTAACCCTATGAAGGTCATTTTGGCGAGTGGTTAATATTTTCAGAAAGTGGAGATAGATGGCAGGCATTTAATTGAAATTAATCAGGGACATTTTCATGCTATTATCTAACCCTAACTTAAACTCTGATCCTGACCCCAAAAATATTCCAAAACTACCATATCAGTACAGTTGATACTTGTCGACATTTGGGCAAAAGAGTGATGATGAACCATTTAAGAAAATGTGATTGTTGAAAAATTTCACAGCAGGAATGACTTGATCGACTGCTTGGAGATGGCATTCATTTCACAATATCCTTATCATGTGGCCCCCCCACATGGCAGCAGTTGTGAAATTTGCAAAACAGGAAGGCAGCATTCACTTACATACATCTCATCACCTCTGTAATAAATGGTTATCTTCCACTTTCATTCTTTCTCACTTTCTTCAGTTATAGTATTTCTTGCTTCGTTTTTAAAAATAATATATCTTAGTGAATTGGCACTTGCTCGTTAGCTTTGTGAACTTCTTGTGGATATCACATGTGACAGGAAGCTTGTGTCATACTTCCAAAGTTGTTGATAGATATAAAATGATATGGCTCAATTTATGGGCTTTAAATAAACCCTAGCCAGCTATTCTTGGTAGTTAGAACATAGCAGCTGGCAACCTGGCTACCAGTATTTGTGTATTTGTGTGGCTGAGAAAAATTAAAAAAAAAAAAAGAAATCTTTACAGAATAATTGTTTCCCTTCTGCTAAAGCATTATCTGTTAAAAATTATTGGGTGGAGTTTTGTAATTTCATTTAGTAACAGAATCATCTGATAGGAAAAACTTGTAATGTGTGAGCTAATTTACCATTTATAATTATAGCAAAGTTCAATATATATTTTGCGTGATGAATAAATTTGTATTGTGTTATGTTTTGCACATAATAATTTGGACAATATACCAGTGGTTATTTTAGAGGCACTTTTGCATATGAACAGTTGTGATAGAGCCTGTTTTATTACAGCATAGCGCAGGGAGTGTTTTCAGTGTATTGTCAGTAGAATTAAAGACAATTATGTGGGGTCTGTGCATTTCCATCCTTGTTTTTGTTATTGTTGTTGTTGTTGTTGTTGATTTCCTGTAAGTCACCCAGGAGTTACTTGCTTCCCTCCACTCATTGTCATCTTCTGATTGTTATGTGATTTTTTGTTTGTTCTGTAGCAAGTGGCATATCAAGAGGAAGTGCAGTAAGTTGCTCATACACATTTTTTCAACTCTGAATCAGGTTTTTCATTTATTTTCATTTTGTATGTACCACTATGAATAGATAGTGCATTTTGGTCATCATTATTTAATGTCTTTTTGATTTTGAAACTAGTGCTTTGATCCCAATCTGTTATCCCACTTTTGTTTGAAGTAAAGCTTCATGCCCTACAAAATCCACACTTTGTCAGAGGGAAGCAGAAGTAAATCAGTGCTTAACTCTTTCCCTACCACACATTCTGGGCAGTATTCCACGGCTGGACCAAGCTTTATTTGAGCCACCATTTGTTCCCTCAATAGACAACCAAAAAATATGAAATTGTGTGAAAATGGATGTAGATTCAAAATATTAAGGTTTGAATGTACAACAGTGAATTGTATTCACAAAAATTCTGTTTCGTAAACACTGGATTGGAATTGAACATGAATTTCATGAGCCGCATTTTGCGGCTCCCGGTAGGAATCGGGATTTCGCTTGAGCCCCAAAATGCGGCTCGCGGTAGGGAAAGAGATAAGAATGAAATAACCAGTAGAAGAGATTGGATACTCTGATTTTGATTAGATTAAGATCATGAAGTACATGATTCAATTTACTCATAATTTTTATTGTTTAGCTCATTGTAAACTTTTCTGCCATTTGTCATGAGACATACGTGAAGGATATGGTCAGTTGAAGTACTTTTAACTAGCTAGTCATACTTGAGGACACCTGTCAGAATGGCCCACTGACCCGTTTCACCCACATTTGGGATAAACCAGGACAAAGAGATGCTATTTTGTGGATTGCTTATTTCTTCCTGGCTTTTTTTTTTTTACATTGATGGTGTTGTCAGTGGAAATTATCGTCGAAGTAAATATCAGGAGGGCAGTACCAGTAAGAAAATCACCTCATGGAAATACCACAGGAAAATTTGGCATAATTATATTTCATGAGCATATCTGTGGTTGTAAGTCATCAGAAATGATGAAATAATGCTGTCTCTTGCTACTCTGTACATGATATTCCCAAGAGCAGCTTTTGTCAAAACAATCTGCTCCGCCTACAAAATTGCTTGCATACCTCAGTTTAAAATCTATAGATCACTCTGAAGTTAGATGGACAGTATTTTAGTTTACATTCTTCATGAAATCCTCTTGTCCCTGGTTGTAGGAATGGAAATTTACATATCATTTTAGTTTTATTGGAGTTTGAGCATGAAAGTATGGAATCATAACATTGCTTATCACACTTCCTCTGCCAAAAAATAGTTTTCACTTTGTGTTGAGTACATAAATTTATGGTCACTCTTTCATCCATCTATTGTTTCACTAGGCAGATTCACAGAGTGCCATAAACACCAACTGAAATTTGAAATCATTTGAAATTTTAAATCACTTGAAACCTTCAGTGACAATTCTTCATTTATCTTTAGCCCTGATTGCCCCACCTTTTAAGATTGCCATATTACTTTCTTATTTTTTGTCTGTCAGTTTTCAGTTTAATGGTCTTGTGAAATGCACATTCCTGATCCTCAGTAATCACTCAGTTTCTTGGTTATAAGTTTTTGGTTTTTTTTTGTTTTGTTCAGAATTATGGGGCGAAACTGATTTCATTCAAATGGCAGTGATGCCATAAAAAATTTGGAAGGAAAGAAGACTAATATATAGACCATCCATGACCCAGACCAAGTGAGAAAGGCCAGGCCTTAAGGTGTACTTGAGGTGGTTTTGAGGTCGCCTCTGCAATCTTTTACTCACACACAACACATGCCTTGCCTGTGCAGTTTGTCACAAATCCCAGACTGGGAGATGTAATAATTTATGACAGGACAACAATCACGAACAAACAAGTTTAACACTTAACAGAACAACCCATCAGACTCACACATTTATTTAAACATAATTATACAGATAATAGCGCAATTACATACATTATATTATTGAAATTAACTGCCGTACAACGGCCTTATTCTCACATGCACTCTTCCTCGGATCCACGACCCGGTAGTTACTTCCTAAAGACACTTCGGCCTCAGCCTCTCCCCTCAGGGTCTTAATAGCACATTAATAATTCACTGGCACCGCAGTCTCTCAATATCACCTTCCTATTGTCATACACCTTAGCATTCCACTAGCACCTCAGCAGGGCAATAGCACATTATCATTTCAATAGCCCATCAACATGGCAATAGTACATTATCACATTCACGCTCATATCTACGTCCCTGTCCGTGGCCTGACTGCCACGACTTTATGTGCCTCTACTGTCCTGCACCGACAGCCTCACTTCTGGCCTATGTGTGGCCTCCGGCCCTATGCTGGCCTATCCCCTGTGCTCATCGAGGTGGCTCTTCGGCCCGTCCCCGACACCAGTCATCACTGGAAAAACACTCTCATCCGTCTTCCGACTGCTCCCCTTATGTTCGCCCGCTGGGCTCTTACTAGCGTCCGTTCAGTAGGACCTTCTAACTTGCAGTGATAGTAATACAGCGCTTTCGCCTCATTCAGACCCCCCACCACTCACAACATGCACGCTTTAACTTACTTGTCTACGTGCGTTAATTTTACTCTCCTCCTTTCCCCCCGTAATTATTAACTATCGCTCACTCCACTCGTGACACAGTTGTCAACAATATGGCATTGACACAAGAGCTTTCACTAGCATTGAGGCATGTTTGGTATTTGAAGAAGAAAAGGAAGAACAAGAGAAGATCTGAAAATTGTAAATCTAAACATACGAAATGCCTTTTTGTTATCAAATTGCACTAGAATTCGCTGCTATTTCTGAAGTCAGATTTACTTAATTTTGAGTTTGGCACCTCTTGAATTTGGGCTGTGAGTACTCTGGCCTGCGGACTGGCAGATAATTTTCAGTCATGGCTGGAATTTGCAGAGCACAAGCGGGATTGTTTTGGCCTGTGTAGTCCATGTTTAGGCCATGTGCAGGCCATCTTCTTAGATGGACTGTGTCAGTGTCATGTATGGGCTGCGTCAGTGTCATGTATGGGCTGCATAATAATATGTTAACTATTCAGTGATGCAGTATGTGAACCAGAATTAATGCGGAAATTTTTCATTCAAGTAACTCACATAAAGCACAAGGAAAGATAAGCTAGCAGTGTTGGCCGGCCTGTAAAACAGATTTGTTTTGAAGATTCAATTTGCTAATAACAAAAGAAAAAAAAAAAGCTTACATTGTACGAAAACAGCAGTGACCTTGGAACAAGCTCTTTATTTAGTTGCATTGGCACAGCTTCGTGCAATAAAAGAAGTGCATCAGTTTGTGCTTTGTTTTGCCACACCCAGCACCTTTAGCAGAGGTACTATTGCAGTAAGATAATGCCAAATGTTCAGAGCAAGTCCAGAGGATCTTAGCTAAGAACCTTAGCTGAAGACAGAATTCATTTTGTGTTTAAGAATGTAGTTTTCACAAAATGGCAAACACATATTAGTTTCAGATAGGAAGAGAGATAGCTTGGATGTTTTGTATTTTGTCCCAAGAAAGGAGCATTTATTTCATTTATGGAGACTGCTTGTGTTTATTTCTTCACCCGGTTGGCACTGGCTCTCTCTGATGTTTTATTGCAAAATATGATATGAGCAGATTTGTTTCTTTTCATAGGGGGTTTAAATTATGTTATCTTTTCTCTCAACATGCTTATAACAGTAAGAGCGCAGTATCAAGCATACCTGACAGTCTGTCATTGATTCTGGTAACAGGGTTTATGTAATTTGTTGCAAACAGAATCGTTTTTCACATCACCATGAAGGTGGAGGATGCATCATTTATTTCCTTTCACTCCAGGGAGACTGAAACTGCATGTGAAGGCCACTTGTATTTCACTCTGAATTCATTGCGCTGTGGCTATTTGATTATGAGTTTCCCCAATTCTAGCATTGCATGTTGCACTTCCAATTAAAGACACTTTGATCATGATGGATGAGCATAGGTTTTGATTGAAAAGCAACTTACTGTATTTTCTATTTGAATGTCCTGTTGCACCAACTGTGTCTTCATTTTTCACGTCAAGTCTCTTGACCTGATAATCTGTAGTTCTCTTTGATTTTATTTATCAATTCAACTGCATTCTGATGTATTGTTTCTTGTTCCTAAACAGAAAGCCTGCCCAACCATATAAACATACTTTGTTGACCTGTAAAATCGGTATCAAACCATTTTATAGTTATTACAGTCTTTACTGGTCCTCAGTTTTAGTTGAAGCCATAGCCATAGCAACTGATTGGGAAAGTAGGCCTGTTATGTGGCAGCTGAAGTAGAATTAGACATAATCATACCAACAGAATGCATGCCCATCTTTCAGAGTAGAAGGAAATTAGTTTTGTGGATAATCCTGCAATAATGGTTGTTCCTGATCAGTGATTATATCCCAGAACTTGAATAATTGGGATGTACTGGTTCTGTGACTTTCCACACTTTTCTGTCACCTTCATAGATGTTTATTTGTAATAACTGTGTACTTGATGCCTAGCTAGGAACCATTTTTTTCACCGAACAATGACTGATCATGTTGCTTTATCAGTTTCTTGGCAGGGTGTAAATTTTGTGAAATATGTGAAAGATTGTGAATTTTCCACTTTTTTGTCTATTCAAATTTGACTTTACTTCAATGTTCAGTCAGTTCGTATACTCATTTTTGCCACCTTTGAATAATTGAAGAGGTTAGTTCAAGTTCAGAGTGAAGTCACATTTGAGTCATTTCAAGAAAAAGCCTAAATACTTTGGTCTTAACCTTCTTCTTGCATTGATGTGGTCCACTTTCAAATCAAACTTTTTCTGCACTGTCTAAGGAAAGAAGGATGATGGTGTGATAAAAAGACAGGCCTTTTGATTTAGTTTCCACTGATATCCATGGTTCAGTTCTTTGTAAAATGTGACTTAACTTCTTTCTTGGACCAATCTCTTCAAATTTGTTCATATTTTGCATAAAATTTCAAGTCATTATCTGCAAAAAGTTTCATAATTGGGCCTTCTATTTAATGATGAATGAAAATTTGACACACAGCTCTGCTTCTGGGTAGTCGTGAAAATAGACCAAACAACTACAGAACTTGTTGTAAGGGATATTTGCTTGTGATAATAACTGGCTTTAATTGATGCTATCTCAGTAACTGCACATTAATTTTACATTGATTCAAATTGCTGGATGTCACACACAACGTATGCTTAATTGAAAAATTTTTTTAATAAGTATATGAATTTTCTCATGACATTACAAATTCATATAATACTAATGTTCTCATCATGTGGGGTAATGTCAGGTTTTGATTTGGTGCTGCGGGGACCCATCTTTTCATAAGGGAGCATGAAACTTATCAATATTAAAATTGAAACAAAATGAGCTATAACTCCAAAATAATTATTTGAAATATTAAAATGGCAAATAATCTTTCCTTCTGCCAGTGACATAGAACAATGTTTGTGTGCTTTGCCCGTCATAATTTCTCACTTGTTTTCCTTATATTTCAGGCTCGTGAGAAGTTGATTGAAGAAAATTCTCGGCTGCGGTCCAAGCTTGACATTGCCAATGATCAGATCTCGCTGTTGAAGTCCCACATTGGTGTCATAAGACAAAACACCATTGCCTTCATTCTGGAGCAAATGGACGCACTACACATGCAGCGTGATACGGAAGTATGACATACCTGCTGTACCCTTATGTAACGATACAGAGATGATATGCATCCACTCGCAACCTAGTCAGCTTCCACAGGCTCATATAAACCACAGTACAAACCACATTCTGACCTCTTTCTGGGAGGGACAGAAATAAGATGGAATGATTTATGTGGGTCATTTATTTATGGTAAGATTGGCTGAAAAATAGGATTGTGGTACCAGATCATGATAAAACTCAATGGAGATATGGTCATTAACCATCTCAAGACAAAGGGAGTCTTGCTGTTGCTGCTATCATGAGAGCTCTGGAATTCTTGAAGCTGATGGATCTGCATTAAATTTCAGCCTTAATGGTCTAAGATGAGTGTCGCATAAAATTACATATGGGTACATCATTGAAACTGTTGTAAATTGTTTGACTTCACCACATTTTGTCCAGTCACCAGTTGTTGGCACTGTCTACAGAGAGATTGTGCCCATTAGCGGAATATTTCCATCTCAGGATTGCGAAAACAGTTATGTCTTTGTTACCTGAGAATAAACCACATATAAAAGACGAGCAACTGAAAATGGACCACTGCCCTAAAGCATAAGAATGACTTGTTCGAAATTCTGCTGTTCACAATGGAGGTTCACTGGGAAAAATGTGGCATATTGTGACAACATCATTGGGTCAGTTTATGACTGGAAAGAAGTGATGGACATTTATTTCCAGGAATGGATCACAGTGAAGACACAGCTGTGCTTTGCTTACATGTTGTGGATTGTTAGCATCTAGTCATGCTTTGGAATGTGTACAGATAAGTATTATTATGATTCTGTTGGAGTTTGTCTTATTTTGGAGCAATATCAGTGCAGTAGTACCTGTCCTGACATCTGCTGGTTTTGATGTGACTCTATGTAGCTGTTTCTCAATTGTGATACAGCATATCTATTCTGCCGACCTTGTGATATCAAAATAAATAAGGTTATCTATCGTGATGGTGCTGAGAATAATTGGTGTAATGGGGAGATCCTGTGAACAAAGTGATGCGGGTCTCAGCTGCTGGTCTGTGATGTCTTCGAACTGTTTCTGATCTCAGTAGATGATCTGTGGGTAGCTTTTCATTGTTACAAGTACAGAGTTTTGTTATGAAATATGTTGGTTATTGGTAGTGGTCTTTCATCCTGCTATAAGCCATGTCATTTCCTTGAGGAATCTGTAGTCATGGAAACAGAGCTTGGTAGCACAAAGATGCAGATGTAAAGAGTTCTGTTCACTATTTTAACTCTTTCGGGACGTCAGTGTTAGGTGCTTCGGTCAAGACTGGATGCAATTAATTTTTTCCCACTTTGGAAAAAAAACATCATGGTTCAGAAAAATGCTTACAGAAAAAGGTATTGATAGTAAACTAAAATGTTATACATCAAATAAAAGAGAATTGAATGTGGAATACAATATAAATTGGCGATGGGTCCAAACACGATTTTCACTGGCACCAGTGAATAGGGGATATGTCCTGAAAGAGGTTAGAATACCACTTCAGTGATGTGGAATTGTCCATATTAGGGATGGATGAAAAAAGGAAAGTCTTGCTGCCAGTTTTTAAAACCATTCAGTGACACAAATTCTACAGCAGTCAACCCTCATTGGGTGACAGAAACATTGCTTCATAGATTTCAAGGAGTCAATCCACTGCTCATAGTTTTATCTCAGTGAAAGGACCAATTAAATTATTTCACAGAGCAATATGTGTCAATCATTACCTTGAGTATGCCAATGGGTGGACACAAAGTGATATTCATATATATATTTTAAATTGTTGTGTCAAAGAGTGAAGATCTTCAGATTTGTAAGATTTGTATATTTATGACAAGGACTACTATATAGTCATATAGTAGTCCTTGATTTGTTATGATATTTAACTTCGGTTAACAATAACCAAACTTATATCCAAGGGCTTGTCTGTCAGAGTCAAAATGTCATGCATATTGAAAAGGCCTGTGGGTGAAAGCCTTGAAATAATTAATTACATGCAGTAGATGGCTCTTGTACACATTTGGTTCAAAATGCATACGTAGTTAAAAGAAAACAATGGCACAGCATCCAAAAGAAAATATGATGTCAAAGTTCTGTAATAGAAAATATCTCATGAAATTTATCAAGGAAAATGGTCATTGGCACCAGCAGGATATTTTTAGTGGGAAGGAAGAGCTGATGATGATGAGGATTATTTTCCTTGTAGTGACAAGTCCATGACATCACCATGACCAGCAGGATGAAGAAGAAGAGGAAGTTGTGCATCAGGAAGATGATAAACACAGTTATCAATTGCATTTTGAAAATACGACCAATAACCAAAGTTATTATTGCCAGTCACATAACCAGTAAAGATCTGATTTTGTATTTGTTACATTATATCAAAATGACGGCAATATGTGAGAAAAAAAAAATGCATACACTTCTGTGGGGAACAGAATGCTTTCTTCACTACTGTTGTATATTGTCAGTATCTGTATTAGTAGCTCAGTGACGAATAGGTATATGAAGAGTGTCATATTTTATTTAAAATGAACAAATACAAAGTGTTCAGTCATGTTTAGTGCAATGCTTGTTATGAACAAACCATAATATTGATTTAAATGCATATTTGTATCTATTGTTAATGATTTTTGCATGTCATTATTGTTGATTCAGCATGTACTCATGGGCAATGTTATTTCAAGTTCTCCATTGACCACTAGACTATAAATCACCATTTAATATGGGACTAGTTTCTTCATGTTGTGCATACATATCTTTTTGCTCATGGAGACATACACTCCACAGTGCATTCTGTCATAGAGGTCAGTTTTGTATATTTCTGGCAGGCAATATTGTGAGAAAAAAACATTTTATACAATTTTAATATTCTACACACACACAGATTGTTACTTCTGGAAAAAAGTATATATATGCTGTGTACTGTTGGTTCCATGAGAAAGTGTTGGCAGGGTGAAAGAAAATTTGTCTTCAGTAGTTGTGCCCTATTATCAGTGATGCTGTCTCATCCCTGTTCATATTTTAGCCTTTAGGAAAGTGACCATGCTTCCATCAAAGTGCAGTCTGCACATGCAAAGCTTATTGTTTGAGACCGCTAATTATACTATTTAAGAACTTAATGTTGGCCTTTTTTGTATAATAATCTTGCTGAATAATGTCACATATTACCACAGGGGACACAGGTGCTATACTATATTTTCTTAGGCAAATAGTTGGCCTGCATATCAGTGTTCACATTTTGGAATATATTTTTATTGTTATTAGAAATGACAAGAGGCTGTCTGACTTATCAGGAAAGGAGATAGAGGATCAGTTACATTATATTCAAATGTGTGATTGATGGATATAGATAAATGTTTCTTTCAAACAGTCTTTCTTTCAGCTGGCTCATTTTCAGGCCTGTTGCTCTCCAAATATTAATATAGTGCTGGAAGGAGAAGCTATACATTTTCTGAGATTTCCTCGTAGGAATACATGCAGAAAAAATTCTATTGAAACTTTACCAATGCTGTGCCAATGTTTTTTGTTTTCTTTTAAAAAGCTGAAATATGGCAAAAAAGGAAAAAACAAGTTATATTTTGCATAGCACTCCATTAACATGAAATGACAGCATTTTCAGTAGTTAGTCAAGAACAAGGAGTATCAGACTGTGATATTTTGATGGAAACAGACAAGGTGTTTTTCTAAAGCAGTTTAATAAACACCCCATAAAACAGCACCCATGGGGTGAGTCATGAGAGTTCTGTTATTTCTCCGTGTCAGATTTTATGGATTACATTACATGTAACTATTTGAAACCCCAGTTTACCTATTTTCTTGCCATAAGAATGTCTTAATGAATTTTGATTGTTTTGATTTTCTTTCATTACCTAGATATTGGTAAAGTAAGTGTGCCAAAGTGATAAAGTCATGAAAAGGGTGCTGCCAGTATGGGATTGTGACAAGTAGCTTTAAGTGACTTTTTTTTTTAACCAGATATTTTAGAAGGAAAAACACAGTAAATGTGCAGTGTCACGGGAGGGCTTGGAGCAAAGGTAAAAATGTGGCCCAAAAAAAAAAAAAGCGAAAAAGTACAAAAGCTGTGTTGCAAGGCCCCTTCTGCATAGCAAAAGGCCTGCTTGCAACCAGCAACAGTTAAGTAGCATTTTGAAGTTGTCTTTTGCTTTGGCAATTTTCTTCCAATGTATTGTTTGCAATTATGTCCATGTTTTTTAATCTGAAGAAGGTCTTTAGTGACCAAAGGCTTCTTTGTTTGTTGTTTTTTTCTTCCATTTCTAATTCCTGTAGGATTTATTGTATACATGAAGTTTCTTTTTGTTTCTAATTCAGGGCCTTGCAACATTCAACTTTTTTTTTTTTCACATTTTAACCAAGTAGCTGCTCCAGTAAGATATTATTTGGTGCTCATTGCTTCTTTTCGCATTTTGGATTCATGATATTTGTCATGTGTATTTCCTTTTGTTGAAGAACCTTATTTATTAGTAGGTTAAATTTTTTTCAAAATGACAAGTTACATCAAACAGTTGAAAGTTAGGATAATTCTAATCATGCAAAGATGCCAAGCTGAAAACCAAACTCCTTGAAGATAATGATCATGACTAATAATTATTGCCTCATGAGGTAATAAAACCTAGTATTTATTAAGAGAACACAGATTGTTTTGCCTTGTTCTTTCACAACCTAGTCAGCATGTCTCAACAGTGTGTTTCTGCAGCCATTACTTTATGATATATTATTTAATTCAGCTTCTGCCATAACTTTTTTTGTTGTTCACAGTTGATGTCTTAGTTTAGTTGGTGCTTGCAGTTGTGATTTATTTTCCTGCATTTAATATAACACTTCTTATTTGAAGTAGATCTTAAAGCTTTTAATATTATATTTATATGCATTTTGTAGTATGATGAAGGAGTAAATGTCATACTTCTTTTGTACATAACTTTAAAATGATGGTTTAGAACATTTGGCTTTTTGTAGTTACACTTATTTCTTTCTCATTATATTTAATCCCGTTGTGTAGCTGAGATTTTTTTTTTTTTAAAGTATTCTGTATTGATTAAGAGTTGCATCTCATAAATACAAATTGTCAGTGTAATTCTCTAACCGTCTAAGTGCCTTTTACAAAATTTTACAGGAAAGGAAAAAAACTCGATGCATTTCCTTCACTGAACGGAATTGGGTCATTTTTTAACACATTAATCACAAAATCATATCTTCAAAACGATGGCAGATATTTTTTGTTAGGACATGTAATAGATATTTTAGATTCATTTTGGAACAAGAAAGATTTGTCCACAAAAAGTGAAGTTAGACGGTTGGAGAATTACACCAACAAAAGGGAAGGTTGATACATTCTTATGCCTAAGACTGAGAGAGAAAATGCCATTTGCAATAGGAACAATAAGCTGGTCGTTGCTCATTTCCATGCACAAAATTAAGAACTTTGTTGCTTGCCCAGATTTTAAACAGCAAGGAGGTGGTTTGCATCATTAAAGTGTTAAAACCTGGATTAGATTATCAGCATAATATACATGTATGTGTTTCAAATATGGTCAGTGAGATAATGGATTATATTATATCTGAATAAGCTTTTACTGACATTGGAAACTCTTTGACTGACTACTTGTTTGCACAATATCAGTACATACTTCCCTTATTTCCTTTACTTCCCATAAATCTTGTTCATGCTGCTGTTTTGGTCTTCTTACAAAAAGACATTTTGTTATATAGTTCACACAGTAACTCAGTGTTAGTCAAATTTACATGTTGCATCTACAGCTAAAGACTCAGTGCACTGCTGCTTTTGTTTTTCTTAAATTCATTTTATCATTATACATATACGTCAATATCTCTTTAAATATACTGGCTTTTGTTTGATTCACCTTTCTACCAAACTAGGTTAGTTTTAGAATTACATTGATTTCTTGCTTTGTCAGATAGTGTCGTGTATTTTTGTTTGGAGACGATTAGAATAGTGTAGTATTACATTTTGGATGTAGTCTCAGTGTGGCATAGAGGTCAGGTGGAATACACATTATTTAATATTGTCAGTTATAGAAAACATAATGTGTGAGCCCAAGGACGAGGGACCATTTCATGCAGAAGAACTCAGCCAATATACTCCATGAGCACTGTACATTGAACTCAGAAGTAATATAGTAATGGCAGTGATGAAAGCATTTAAGATAACAATAATTTCAGAAATAAGGCATGGCCTGAGGCATTCGTTCAGACTGCAGGCATTACACTGCAAAGATTATAATTTTTAAGTAGCTATCATCAGATTTAAAAAAAAAAAATGTTACTTGCTGTTGCACGTGCTCAGCATTGAACGGTTTACAGTGTTTCTGCTGATCTTTTCCATCTGAATGACTAAATGCTATTATATATTTGAATGAATGGCATCGATTATTAACTAGACAAAAATTGCCCTGTTCACTTATTTCAGCAAGCAACTGAAAACTGCTCAGGTTGAAAGCTGTTATCCAGCATATATTGAACTTACTCCTAGTTTAAATTTCATCTTCACTGCTGAAGTCTTTATGTGGTAGAACTTCCCAACAATTTTGACTTCAATGGCAGTATCTATTGGCTAACACACCATTATGAAAGGTCTGTAATTAATGGAGACAGCCCTGTGCTGCCAGCGTTCTGTTTAGTTTCTATCATGGTATCTTCTCACCAGTTTGTTTTGCTGTAGGTTCTATAATCAATATAGGCAGTCTTTGTTTTATTCTATCACTGGGCACAAGTATTCACATCTCACTGCTAGTAAGGTTTGGTGAGCTATATATGGCCTTTAGCGTCTTTACAGACGGTCTTAGCAGCTAGAATATTCACTTTCACTTTGACTGACAGCTTCTCTCGTGGCTTATTCTACCAATGTTTGACCCGAGAGTGCGATGGCAGTGATTGCAGGTCAGTCTTTTGGGTTCACTTTGGCGAGTGTTTTCATTCCGCCTCTGTCGTTTTGTCAGGTATGTTTCTTTTGCCTTGAAGTCTATTGCGAGCGTGCCACTGCGCAATTTTTGTCTCCATCTGCTTCGATCATTTGCAAGGTTCTCCCATTCATTGGGGTCGATGTTGAATGCTTTCATCGTGACCTTGCAAGTGTCTTTGAATCGCAGATGTGGCCTACCTCTGGGTCGGTTGCCAGTAGCAAGTTCCCCGTAGAGAATTTGTCTGGGGATGCGATCATTTTCCATACGGTGGAGATGTCCAAGCCACCGCAGTCTTTTTTTGCCTAGGAGAGCCTGAGTTGATGGAATGTTGGCTCGGCTCAGAACTTCGATATTTGAGATCCTGTCTTGCCACTTGATCTTGAGAATTTTGCGTAGGCAGCGCAGGTGGAAGGAGTTGAGGGATCTTTCATGTTTGGAGTAGGTGGTCCATGTCTCTGAGCCATACAGCAGGGTGCTTAGGACGCAAGTTTGGTACACGAGTACCTTTGTTTTGATGGTCAGCTTGCTATTGTTCCACACCCTTTTTGAGAGTTTGCCAAAAGCTGTGGCCGCCTTTCCTATTCTGGCATTTATTTCAGTTGTTATGTCTGTGCTACCACTGATGGTTGAGCCTAGGTAGCAGAATTTTCCCACTTGCTCCAGAGGAGAGCCATTCAGCATGATTGGGTTGGGGTTTCTCAAGCCTTGTGTCAAAACTACAGTTTTTGAGACACTGATCCTTAGCATGAATTTGTCACAGGCTTTGGCAAGGCTATTGATGAGAGCCTGGAGCGTGGTTTCATCGTGGGCCACGATTGCAGCATCATCTGCGAAGAGGAGCTCTTGTAACATAATATGCTCTGTACGAGATTTTGCTTTTAGTCTGGCAACATTAAAAATGGAGCCGTCCACTCTGGTGTTAATAAGTACTCCACCTGAACATTGACCAAAGACGAGCTATATTGGTGAGCTATATTGTTATGACAAATACAGCTTGGTATTTCATTAAATCTCAGTTCCATTTTTTGTTAGCTATAGATCTTGTTGGAGACATTCTTTTGTGTTGTATTAGACTCATATTTGTTCATTACAAATCACCGCCTTCCACTGTGTTATTATTCAGTAGCTACAAATTGATCTCACTTATTGAAACATTCATGTTTGAAATAAATATATTGAATTATCCAACACTAGGTGTTAAATCAGCTCTGCTAGGAGGTTTAAACATAGTCTCAATATGTACAGACAGGGAAGGAGAATGCTTTTAGGAACCTCAGCAGTTTTATCTACATTCTTGTTGATGTCTTTCTTCTCTAGTTTCTGCCTTTAACTGCCAAAGTCTGAAGTCATTGTGTTTTTTGGACATAGAGGTGTACTTAGACAGTCTTAGTGAGAAGAAAAAACTATGATACATCATTTATCTTGCAGTGTTGTGAAATACTTAATGTCACTTTCAACAGCATTAGATTAGAAAATGACATATATTCAATAATTTTTCTTTTTCCATCATAAATTATAGAGACAAAATCTTACACATTTTGAAATTTGTAACATGGTCTTTAGAGCTTCACTATGATCTTTTCTTGTTTTAACGCTCACCCTGCGCGCTACCCGTAAAGCCTGCTGCCCGGTCAGTGACCTTACTCACGGAGAATCTTATCTGGGGTCACTGACCCGTGCCGCTAGATGATGACCACATATGCTGTCCACGTGGTTCAGTTTTTATTGATCGGTATGAAAACATTCGCTCCTATGCCTTATCACACTTGATAATGAATTAACCAGCAAAACCTTAGTCTCTCAGTCTCTAACCAATGATCTGACTTATGATTCCAAACTGACAGCTGTAGTTTTCGTGAGAACGAAGCATGATAACTAGCCACGCCCTCCCAAGCCCTACACAAATGGTTTCATCCTGATTGACACATACTAATAAACCAATGTGGGCATTTGGGGCAAAGATTATTTCAGAGCTTGTTTGTGATTGGTTCTTAGATACAGACAACTCCAGATGGTGGTCAGCTTGTGAGAAAATGAGATAATATTGCAAATTTGTTGAGCAGCAGTTCGCATGTCGATGTTACATCTTTTGAAAGTGTGGGGAGAGCCTTTGAAAGCTTAGTCTTTGTGATTCCGACCAGTGGTTCACTAGTTAACATGTCCATGTCACAATGCGTTTGATTTAGAAGAGATGCAGCTAACAATAACACGGTGGTTACGTCTCAAAAAGGTCGGTGACCCGACACGTGAAAATACGGCTTGCGCGTGGCGCGGTCAGCTTGACTTTGCCGACTTTTGCCGCCTGTGCGGCGTGAGCGCTTGCGAGTCAATACCGACAATTGCCGCCCCGCGCAGGGTGAGGGTTAAAAACTCTGGCTGAATGTGGAGCATGTAAATCATTTAAACAAATATTTATACATGATTTTTCTTGATGCTGTTGTCATGAATTTTTCTTGTAGTAGCAGATTTGCCAAGATACTATGGGTCAAATGGGATTAATTGAAATCTTTGAGTTCCAGACATTATTGGGAATATTTTTCTCTCTTTATTAAACAGCTACATGTCATTAGAATTCAGTGTTGAAAAGAAGATGCCTGCAAAGTTAGAATATTTCCATGGCATGTCTTCTTATTTTACTGTTTATAACATACATACACATATCTACAAAACATAATAAGATTTATTTATAATAATATTTTATATAATGATCTGGTTCTGTGAACCACACAAGTGACCATAAATTCTTAGTTTTGAGGGCCTGGATGTGAATGATAACAAACAATTAAAAACTTCTTTCAGTTTGACTTTTCCCTCGGTTAAACCATTGGAGTAGGGGCAGGCAATGAAGATTATACTACTACAGCGGGTTGAGTAAGTCAGGTCTTATTGTGTTTTTTTTTCTCCAATAATATATGACTATTTTATGTAATAAGAAATGACCACATTGTACAGTTTTTTATGTACCTAATAATGGCGCTTCTTTGTTATCATTCATGTGAAATAATGTTTTTAGCTTTAGAAGTTTCACTCAAAGATATCATGTTGTCAGAACGGGTCAATCTTGTTATAAATGCTTAGAAATCCATATTCAGTGATGGTCAAGTCCTTTTAAGCAGGAGGAACAATGGCTGATATTTGTGGTTATGTGTATTTTTAAAGTCAGTGATCAAGAGTAAAATTAGTTAGATTTTATTTCAATGGCCTTTTTGATCTAGCAACTCACTGTCTACTGTGAATTGCAGCTGAAAACACAGAACCACCACTTCTGGCAAAACATCATGCTTCTTGTTTTATATAATTACCACATCTGATTGGGAAAGCTGTACATGTAATCACAAACACTTGAGAATGTAAATCTTGCAATCTTACTCCTAGCCAAATTAGGGATTGGATATGAATACTGTAGTTGAAAAAATGTCATCCTGACAAAATGAGACAGCAGGTAAAATCTGATACTTTCATGGCCAGCAGTGATGCTTTACTCTATCTCCACTTTTTACAAAAATTGAGATAAGGCCATGTTATGCCACTACAAAATATAATAATAATAATAATAATAATAATAATGTATAGCATTTATATAGCGCATATCCATTTAAAATGCTCTATGCGCTTTACAGAAACAACATGTCAACCACAGAGCAGAATGGAGCTGCCTGCGAAGCGCGCAACACACTGCACTGCTTCTTTCTCTCTCCCTGTCTCGCTCACTCTCTCTCTCTATCTCAGAGCAAATTGTAACGCAGCCTGTTAGGCGCAGTTCACAACTCACAACAGTTCACAACTCACATCAGTTCACAACACACAACTCAAATAATATTTGAATATTTATTAATAACAATATATATTTAATAATGAATAATAATAAATTTTGTTGTTGCTGGTGGGGGAGGGGGGATGATATGGATAAATTTTAATCTATTAGTATTAATTTCAATTTTCAATTTTGCCCGGGCGGCGGCCTTTCGGCCTGCTCTTTACGATTTCCAACTGCCAGGGTATCTTTAACGTGCACACGGGCCCTCCGAATTTTTTCGTCCTTATCCGAGAAGACTAGGTACTCGATCCTACCCCCCAATAGGACCAGGGACTTGAAAATATGAGAAAAATCCAATTTCCAACATGCCTGCACTGCCCGGGTTTTGAACCCGGGACCCTTGGCATGAGAGGCGAGCACCTTGCCTCTAGACCACCTTGTCCCCAAATATATTCTATTACTATTACCATGAAAATGATGAGGGTATCTCACCTCTGGGAGTTGATTTTAAAGTGTTGAAAAGTTGATGTAACACTTTGTAAAGTGATTTTCTCAAAGCACATGGAGATGGAGATAGACTAAAGCAGTGCTGTGACAAAGAGAAGTTGATGGTGGTCATTAAACAATACATATGACACCTTAAAGGTTCAACACAAATTTGGTTGCATGCAGTATGCAGCATTGAAAGGACTTTGCCACCACTTTTATAATTGATATACTGTATTTTTCAAAAGAACTGCATATGTACATCATATCCTACATCTGTAGGACACATATTCATGTTGAGTGAACCTCATACAATACCCTTACATTCCACTGGCGTGTGTAAAAGTCTTGTTGAAGACTTGCATGTTGATTTTACTTGTGGATGTAAACACAGTCGTTTCTCCTCCCAACCCCAAACAGGGTTTTTGTTTCTTCTTTTAAGCAGACAAGTGACACCTGCAAAATGATTGTGGTTTTATTGCCCAAAGAGAAAGTCTCGCGAGTGTGAGAGAAATTTAAAGTCTTTCTTCTTTGTAAAGGAGTTTGAAAAGACTTAAATGTTCAGGATAAGAATATTCAGTACTTACCAGGTGTCCTCTGCTGGGTTTTTGGAACATCAACTTGAAAACTGCATTTGGTAAAGATTGATAGTGGCAAAAGTGATAAGGCATGGTGTTGTTTAGGACACTAAGAGAGATTACTGTTAAGGGAGTAGGGAGGAAATACACCGTTGTATGTCTGCTGACTGAATGGATGTTTTATTTCATCACATTATTTCATACTATGGCATTATGACAAAATCATTTAACACAAGGCTATCAACTTAAAGGATCTGTCATATTCCATACAGTTGAAAGTGATGTCTTAATTGACTATGTTAGTTTAGCGCCTCAGATGGAACATTTGTATAGTATAGATGTACACAAATGATTTAATGTATAATAATCTTCCTACAAATTTTTTCCTTCCTTATGTTTTGTTATGTGCTCATTTAACACTTCGGGTATTCCTTATTATTCATACGTTTGTTTGCTGTAAATGTTGAGTGATCTTTCCTGTATTCCATCTCAACCATTTTTTGTTGAATGTTGATCAGTTTAACACTGGTAACCATAATGATACAGTTCACAATAACTACAACCAGGCAGTATTGTTTTGCTACACCACAATAATAGTGAAGCTTTACTTCATTGCTGAAAAGCTCTTACCCTTGTGAATTGTATGTGGCCAATAAATGGTAAACCTGTTGAAAAATATGGTCCTGGCAATACTGAAAAAAAAGAAACCAGTGAAATTCTTTAGAAACTTATCATAATACAAAGTTCTTCACCAACCATTTTTTTCTTTGTTTCACAAACGGCCAACCACAATAGTGCTCAGCAGACGCATACATGAACTTGCCAGGGAGAGAGAAATAACTAGACCTGAACCAAGTTGTTCTTGTCTGGTTATTTCATCCCTATGCCATGTTGTTCATGTGAAATTCTGGTCAAAATTTCTTAAAGGGTACTTTTTTCTCTGCTTTTCATTCTCAAAATACTATTGTTTACTTTTTACACATAGCTTTACAGCATGATTTTCACAAAATTATATGTCAAACAGGATGTGATTATTCATACACTCTGTTTCATAGATGTTATACTCAGCATTTTTCATTCAAAATTGTATTATGGCAAGAAAAAAAGGTAGTGGTTCATAAGATTTATTTGGGACAAAAACATGTATATTTTGTAAATTTTTTTGTTTTGTTTTCAAGAATCACGCAGTAGGCACTCAATGAGCACTTGAAAAAGTCAACATGGAAGGTCTGTTTCTTTTTCTTTTTTTCCCCGGGCCCCTTGCATATTGAAAAATGTAGTAAGAAAATGCATCAGTCACATATATATCTTCTTAATTTCCTTCATTTAGAGTTCAGCACCATTCATGCTTAAATCAGATCCATGCATAATAATCATTGTAAATGTAATACAATTATGGCCAGGTGCAAAAGTATATTTTTCATTCCTTCCTCTCCTCCCCCCCCCCCCCCCCCCCCATGTAGGCCATTTTCTTCAGTTCTATTCCATGGTATCAAGACAGATCTCATTTCATGTTATGACTGTACTAATTTATTGGCAGAAGTACAAAAGTTGTAATGTGAATCACACTGTAACAAGTGTATTTGTTGAAAGTGACATCATGCTCAATACGAAACCAAAGTACATATACATGTATCTCATGAGAGGATCTTTAGGTATCATTCCTTGAACTCTAAAACTTCTGTAATGTCACATCTACTCCCCCATTCTGGAAGGTAGGGCTGGTCTTATGTTTATTTTAAAATATAAGTTTTGAAAACTCTGTTTTATAGAATTCCAAAAAAACACACTGGCTAGACATTATTATTTATATTACCTGGCTGAACCATTGAAGGAAGATTTGACGTGATGAATATTCACTGAGTATGACTATCTAGAAAAGAAGTCTTTAAGGAAAAGTTTCAAAATGTCAAAACCTGCAAATTTCACGTGTCTCCCATCACAGATAATTTGGTTTGGAATGATGTCAGAAGATGTTGGTGTTTGTGTTAGGAAGACAAATTCCGAATTTTTGTCCTTGAAGAAGAATTAGTCAAATCTTACAGCTAATTTATAACTGTTTTAAAAAGCCATGTTAAAAAAAGTGCTCCATAGTATGAAATCCTGCAAGATCATATCTGATTGATTGGAAAGACGTAACTGCTAATAAGTACCAGCAAGATTTTTCAAAGGCATAATGTGTGGAATTCTTTCTTTCTTTAAATATCAAGTTAAATGTAACGCTAATTGATATATGCAGTTTTTCAGCAGTTTATCTAAAGGTGTTTGACCTTTATCAAAACAGCTTCAGGGATAGAAAACTGGTAATTTTTATGAAAGCACTTTTAGCTACGTGTATTTTAAGTATATTGTCCGGTGACTATTTGTAGAGAATTGCATATGTCATTCCTACCACTGACAAAGTAAGCCAGCACTGTTTCAGATATTTTTGTATCAACTTCATGGAGGCTCAATGTTCAGTCTGTATTTAAACTAAAGGCCAAAATTACAAGAAAATATTTGAGAATTATATTATGCCACAAATTGTGCAGTTTACACCGCTAACAAAGTTTGATACTAAGCACACATGTACATGTACATCAATTAGTATTTTTATATGTGAACATTTTAGTCATACATGTGCATTGAATACGTTATTTTTGGCTGATGAATTTCTTTGAAGAACATGATAATACCAGTGCAAAAAATTGAAAAAAAAAAAAAACCTGTAAAAATTATATCTGCTATTGAAATGGAGTTTCTGTTGTTATAGTAGAGCAACACAATGCCTCTGAAAGAATTTGACTAATTATTTCTTGTACAGAGGCATGAATTCTAAAGGTTTTTGTCCATGTTGTTACACTCAAAGTAAACTGAGCCATTAGTGCCTCAACATGTTGAGAGACAAAATTTCAATTAGTGATAGAACAAGAGAAATTAGCGCCATGGCTTCTAAGTGAAGTGTGCCCTTAATCAAATAAATCAAAGTATTTTAAATTTCTATAGTTTATTCATAGTCGACAAACAGATTATTTAGGAACTTTTTTTTCCATCTCTTTCCTACCGATATCTCAGTTTGGGGTGGAAGATGGCACTTTGAATGTTAGACACATTGTCAATGTATTTGTATGGTATGGCCATTTTGTGTCTATTTATTTTTACGCAAAGATGATGATGTTGCTGTTCTCTTCATTCAACAATTAAAATTTGTCTAATAATAAAGAAACTGCCTTAGCTTTGTCTGTCAGTTGTGTATGGGTGTGTGGATTGTCTTTCTAGTAAATATATGACAAATCATTTCTTTCTAATTGAAATTTGATATGTTTAATGAGTGGATCATGTTTGGCACATATCACATCAAGACTGAAAAATATAAAAAAATGAATTGGACAAGTGGAATTGGTCAGTTTTTTGTTTTTCTGCTTTTGGTGGACTGCTGACAGAAAGTTAACCCTACAGAAGTGATTTTGTATTAATTAGCCTTGGAAATGACTAAACATACTGTTCAAATTGATAGTTGTGCACATCAAGACATTATCTGGTCTCAGCAAGTGTGTGGAAAGGATCATAATCAATGCACTCTTTCGCTATTTAGAACAACTTCCATTATTTCCTCTCAAATAAACCGTGAAACCAGGATTCAAAGTGATTGTCTTCTAATATTTATGACACACCCAGTGATGGTGGCAGTTGTATTAAATTGAGAAAATGATGTGTGGTTTTGTATTGTTTCAACATAACTGCCAAATCAGTGTAATTACCTATGATTTATCAAATCTCAGTTGAGAGTTGCAAGTTTGTCATTTAACATTCTTTAAATGTTTCAACATTAAGTTCAAAGATGAAATCCATCCATTAGAATAGAGATTTTTCATTCCATCCAAAATTCTTTTTCAAACATTTTAGTTTATTTGCAACGTAATGAAGAGACATGCATTCATCAGACAAAACAAAGACAATTAATTAACACTATTTTATTTCTGTACATATATTTCTACATTACACCACCTATGCCTCCAAGTCTGACCATGTGAAGAAAAAAAAAATGTGTCACTGTGTCATGACATCATTGGAAGCATGGTTATGACAAACATGCGTATTTTCAGAGGGATAAATGCTGACTATCCTTGTGGTAGAAAATATCATTCTCAGAGTAAACTAAAAATGGTCTGTCTTCATGTCCACAATACATGTATGTCCAAAACTGAATAAACTTCTACACAGGGTCACTGAGGTTTCAGACATTGCATATTGTACTAACAAACACTAGTCATCAAAATAAAACCGCAATGGAACACAAAAAAATCTGTAGCAACTTAAGGCTTTCTGGCACTAAGATTCAACTATTATTTTCCCAGCTTCCTTAGACTAAATCTGAAAGGGGGAAAAAAAAAAACGCAATTCTAAACAAAAACTGCCATAATGGTAAACTATACACAATGCATGATACCATATTATTGGAATGTCACTGTAAAAGTTTCAGTTACACATAACAAAACAAAAGTCTTAGGGTTTTCAAATTTAACATTTCAACAGCCTTACTGCCAAATGTCATTCTCGAAGTCATACTGTCCTCCAGTGTTCGGTAAAAATTATGAAAACTGTAGATCTGCAGTCAGTTCTAAAAGCAACACTCTTTAGAACTGATTCCTTCCTATGTAGCCCAACTGAAAACCTGAATAATACCACACCTGTAGTAAAGTGATATCATAAAGAAACACTGACTCGTACAGCAGGAATCATTTTCTGAAAACTTATGGCAACTGTTTTTATGATGAAAGGAAGAACAGTAACCATAATCACAGAAGTGAAAGAACAAACTAAATACAAGAACAAAAAAAATGTTTGCTAATGATCACTGAAAAAAAGGACAAGGCTTTTGGTAGAAGAAAGCTATGAAAAATGATGAACATGCTGAGCCCAATGTTACAACAATGATATTTTCTACTTTCCTAGGTTCACATCAATATCAGCAGAAGAGAGACACACCTACACACTCATGAGGATTTAAACCATTTTAGCTAAATTCAGACACTGATACATGTTTCATTCTTCCCTTGAAGATGAGCTTCTCCATGATATAAAAAACTCACTCATAAAACTTTCTCACATCCTGTTTTCCAAGAGGCACAATGCAACTTTCATTTGGAAGGTATTTAAAAAAAGAACATTAACTCAACCCCACCTGTTACCCCTGCTACTTCCCAGTCCTGACAGTGACAGCACGCTGTTTTACTCATAAGCCTATCATCGCCTGATGATATCCCAATTTCACATTACATGGAATTCACATCCTTATTTTTGACTGGCTTTGTCTTGCAGCATCAAGATTTCATTGTGATTCACGTGTCCCGAGACTCAAGCGAGGTTTTCCTTCATGAAATTCTGAACCAGTCATTTGAAATGCAAACTACGATCATTTAAACAAATGTCTGAACAAAGCAGTTTCTAATGTGATTATTGAGACTCTACAATTGACAATTCTACTGCAGATTCCTTGTGCTTAGACAATGTATTCCAAACCTGTCATGTTTCTAAGCAATTCTTCTACGTCTAAGTTTAACTCACATTGATATATCTAATTCTATTATATTACTTTTCTATGCATCCTTTTTCAAAGTCCACCTTAATTATTGTATGGAGTTATTTCCCCAGAATCGGCAGTCTAAGGGAGGATAAAAGTTAACAGCATTTCCTGAAACCTGTCAGATGAAATAAAAAAAAACAACCTGTAGTATTTATTCCCACATCTTCATGTCTCAAGATCCCATTTTCCTTCTTGAGTGACACTGCTTCCCCCTCAGTTCAGAAACTAAACACTACTGCATGTTTCGACCCATGTAACTTCGATTTTGAAAATCTCGCAGGAAGCACAAAAAAGTGGTTCAAATTGGCTCCCAAGTCTTTTAATTCCAAAAATTGGATTAAGTTATTGAAAAAGCAGCACTTTAAATGCCTAACATGGTGAAAGTTTGCAAAGCTGAGGTAATGTGCTATCTACTTAAGGCTTAACAGTGTTTCTTTAAAATCCGAGGTAAATGGATAGAAACATTCAGTAACGAAAACCTCCAGTTCAGTCTTCCTTTGGGGAATGAACATACACTTTAGACCTATTTCAGAATGACCAGTAATGTAAAGCATACATTCCATCCAAAACAATCCATTCTTCCTTCTCATCCACCAGTGTTACAAATTTCAAGAAGTTACACAGAAATGGGTGTAAGGATGAACTGTACTGAGATAATATTAAGAGTATTGCACATAGAACTGATGTCTGGCTATTCTAATGAGGACAGCATCAACAGCTGTTTAAGAACTTTGGTTTGGCTTGTCTCTCTAATCTCCCCTGCGAGGAACATTTCATCCACAACACTGTACACCTGCACAGAAACACAAAAAAGACAGATTCTGTTATTTAAAATCACATGTTGACATAGAAAGAAAAGAAGCACAAAAAAAAAAAAAAAGTGAAAATTCAATGAAAAAGCACTTTGAAGGGATATATAAATTAGTCATGTGTGTAGAAGGTCAAGATTTTGGATGTTTAGCCCTGGGCTATTACACCTCTTTCAAGAAAAATTACAGTTATGTCATGTCATGAGATACCCTGTACCAACACAACTCTCCAACCATCAGTTCAAACTGAAGGAAACTGACTGATGGGGGATAACCAAAATATACAGGACTGTGAAGTCCCTATCCACATACTTTTGGCTCTATCTCGAAAGTGCTGAGCACGACATGTGGGACCATTTCCCAAGAGCTCCTTACATAGTAAGTTTCTCTTTGTTGATGACAAAACCCTGAGTTAACCTACCTTATAGAAGTTGAATACCAGGTCTAATTCACAAACATTGTGAAAGAATTCATTAAGGACCTCTACAAAGTTGTGGATTGCCTCTAAGTAAACCAGGTTGTTATCATTCACATCCACACATATACAGAAATACAGTCCAGCATAGCGACGATACACAATTTTGAAGTTGCGAAACTGAAAGAAAAAATTTTTTTGAGGAAACAATGTAAAATAAAATTGCAGAAGTGATGACATATATGCAATTTATTATGTAACCCTTTCCTGTCTAATAATGCCGAAAAAATAGAAGCCCATTGCGTACAGAGCTTCCCACTTTTCCTGTCCAGATGCCTGAGCAAAGAGAAATAAGTGTAATTTTCTGAACACTGATATTTTTTAAAAAATATTTGCGCACATAATTATTATTAAATTTTGATGAAAATGTTACCAAAATGTAGATAAAAGAATGCCCTTTCACAAAATATATCATACATGTCTATGAGTTGACTTCAAATTTATTGCAATAAAGTAGTCGAAACTCAAAAAGTACCATCTCGTTTAGTTTGTTCTGCACCTGTTGTCCCAAAATGTCACTCCTCAATTTATGTCACATTCAGCTTCATCTTCCCTGACTTCCTGAACAGTCACAAGTGACTGCATGAACTCAAGGGCCATTATGACACTTGAAAAGCAGCACAGGATATGGAAACATCAAAACAGCTGGGCAGCTGATCAACACTGTTACTATTTCTGATGTTTGGTGATTTCAACACCTTCACTGACAAGAAAGTCCACAAGATAGACTCATCCAGTTTTTTTCTAACCGAAGAGCAGATATCTCGTTTTTATCGCGACTTTAGCTCTAAATCATGCTGCCACCAACATCTGGTTGCTAAAAGGCTTTATAAATAGCCCACTGACAGAAGACACATTAAGGCGCTTAAGGCAGGTGCTAGTATGGTTGCATATGGGCGGATGCGAAGATGTCACATCAGGTCACATTTGGCAGGATTGGATTAATTGGCAACATTGTCGCTATGCTGAAAGACTCCCATAACTAACATTTCGAAAATTTTACAGGAGAGCCAAAAAACTGATTATCTTTGGCTTATTGCTGCCAGCAAATTCTAAAGACAATGGACTTGATTATTGCAATATCGTTATTTATAGGAATTGAGCTACGAGCTTTCGAAGTAAGGTGCGCCAATGATTTTCAGACCAAAAGAACGAAAAAAGTGATTTTGGCCAGAAATGTTAGTTACGGGAGTCTTGCACCATACACGGCTGTTAACAGGCGCTATTCTAGTTGACAAGCCCAGTCGAGCGGCCTACCCGCTTTCTGTGGCCTGACCCTGGTGCGACCTCGTTAACTGGGTCAGTGACCTCGATTCAAGGGGGGTTTTCCCGGGGCCCGCGTTGCGCTTTTAACTGGCTGTTTTTTATCGGTAATCAATGCAATCTCACGCCCAAATAAGGCCACAAGCCATAATTTCAAAAACACACAATAACTTTGTGATATCTTGTAAGTGTATATAATGAATCATGAAAATGTATTGAACACCGTAATAGAGATATAGGGGCACAAACATATGCAGTATTTTCACAAATTAGTACATTGTTCATAAATTTCAGATATGAAAATAAACATGATCGCCGCGGTCCAGTGTGATGAAATCATCATATAACATGAGAAATAGGTTAAATTTCAAAACTAACTTGACCGCATCCTTGCGAAAATATTCAGTCCCGAGTTATTTGAGTTTGAACAATCATTTTCCGTTGGTCTCACTGCCATATCAAGGTTGCACTTAACCCGTCAATACACACGTATCACAAATAATTAGTAACAATGAATAGATAAATAACATCACAGATAAAAATTTTGTCTTCCTTTGTTTTATTGGTGGAACACATGCTTGGAGTTTTGGGGAGGTTTGTAGATGTTGTGATTGGATATGAGTTGAAGTTGATGTTGCTTGTTTTTGGTGGCTGCTGCCCGTCTTTCTAGCTTGGCCACAGAAGCGTGAATGAGCTCGCCCCCTTGCTATATAAGTCGACATTTTTTATCTTCTTTTTCCACATTCGAGAAGGGGGACTCGACTAATATGCAAGATACAAAATATCCGGGAAAAAATTTTGGTTGACAATATGTTTACACACCAGTCTTGAGTACACATAACAGCGGAAAGATCGATGGCGGACGATGACGGTTCAAGTACACGGCCCATTGGTACTGAATAACCAACAAAAACTTCATTGTATAGGTCTCACACATAACGAGTACGGCATTGTTACAATGCATAATAGTAATTCAACGGAACTGACAGCAAGGTGGGATAATGGATAACGCAGTAGGCCTACAGTCTTGCATTTGAACATCATACACGGGAGAATGTCTTTATCGATTGATGACGTCACACAATACATGTAGCCACAATTTGCTGACCAGAACTTTGCCGTTTTTTTTCTTTGGTTAGTGTCCTCCCATCGCATGTCCCCCACAGTTGATGGAGTACACGTTCTTCGTGGTGCTCTATTTTGCAATGTTATCACACACGCTGCAAATAACACGCACCCAAAAATGACACAGAAGCAAGCCAGTTAACATACACAACTTTTTAAAAAATCATAAAAAATCACACAGAATTTTCGCACACACCAAACTTGCACAGGTTAGAGATTAACCTTTGTGCTATCAAAATATAGATTTTATATTGAAATTAAACGCGGCACGTGTAAGATATTGAAGATCAAAGCGACTCAATGTTGAAAATCAAATTTCAATCTCTAAAAAACACACACTGGAAATATCTGTCAATAAATTCAGCAATTTTGTAAAGTAAGGAGCAAAAACTATATCGTCTTGTCGGTAAAATCCTGACGTTTAAAATGAGATCTCGCATGTTGCTCTAGCATCATTAGATCGGAAGATGTCACGGCGCAAAGGTATGCAAAAATTGATGGAATCGTATCACACACGCCTGGCCGCGGGATCGGCATCCCGTCACGGATGTGCACACGGCTGACAGGTGATTTATGACCGCATCACGGGTGGCCTGCAGGGGATTTCGGTCAGCAACTAGAATACCGCTTTCGAGGCGATTTAAACAGCCATGCATAGTGACTATATAATATATAAAATCAAGTGAGATTTTTTTTCCATTTTCAACAGTCATTCAAATGACATAAATAAGAGTATATTTTTACAGCAAATGGAAAATTTCAAATTTAAAAGTTAAAAAAGCTTGCTCCAAATGACTTCATCCATTTTTGGCCATTAAATCAGAATTTCTGTGACAAAATCATCACGATTAAGTATTCATACATGAACTGTGAGTAAAGCCTTAAATGCATTAATATCAGTTAGTTACTTTAAATACAGATCATATACATTCAAAATGTCGCTCCAGGAAATATCAGTGCCATTAGAAACCGAAAAATTAATTTCATCCACAAAGTAAAATACGGGTACTTTCACATCAATCATCTGCAAATGAAATTCTTAAAAATTTCACAATGATCCTCTTTTCGACAAGAATTGTGCTGTGGTTCATATTTGTTGATTAGATACTGATTATGTCCTCTGACACACATGTTTATACTTATGGGGGAAATTTATAATCATCCACAATTACAAGTATTCATTTCTGGACTGACCTTATTTCCTTTTTTAGCAAGATAACGCTCACTATTTTATTTCTTCAGTCACAACACTATCCAAAATCATTGTAAACATAAAATACTTCATGATTGCAGAAAAAAGGCGACGGTTGTGCTTAGATTATTCAACACTCACGATATTACAACTGACAAGATTTGAATCTTGAATACAGATCAAATCTGCAAACTCATGATGATGTTGAAACAATGTTTCCTTTTACTCACTCAACAAAAATGCAACAGGTTTTCTACTGCTCCATGATTTAGTGAATACTACTGTGAAGTGAAGCCATTATATATGCAGAATATATAAGAACACATTACCTCTACAAAATTGGTGTGTTTTGTATCTCTGACAGTGACTACGGCATGGACCTCTTCAATCAGCTTCTGTTTCTCATCATCATCAAAGTGCATGTACCATTTGGCCAGTCTTGTTTTGCCTGCTCTGTTCTGAATTAAGATGAAGCGAATCTGGGGAATATGAAATGTAGTCAAAATATGTAACACCAAAACTTTAATTGGCAAAACTCACAGTTAAATAAAATGCAACCATTGCATTTACATATGCATGCTTGCAAACAGCATTCATGGCGAATATTTTTATACTGTGGTCATTTCCAGCTTGGACAGGCTGATAATCTGTGCTTCTCACAGAAATGTTGACATCTCTTAAAAATATAATGCAACTTTATGACGTCACTCTTTAGCATATATTTTTCTCCACAGTACTGTCTACTGATCACATTTGGTTGCCATTCATAATGATGAATCAGCTCCAAAATTCATTGTTCTTGTATAATATTAATAATAATAAACAACATATAATTATTAGAAAACAAATGAAGCACAAACATCAAACACACATTTTCTTTTATTAATTTAATCTTGATGAACTGTCTTTGGCTTTTCTGGCAGTATAAATCATGCGAGTGATATTCAAAATTATTCAAATGAATAACATATACACATTGAATGCACTGAGTGATATAATACCCATGCATATGTTTAGCCTCAATACCACTCCCAAAGAAATGCCTTACTCTTCAACCCCACAAGACAAGCATGAGAAGAAAGTTACAAGATTCTAGATATTATATGAGCTGTATGACTGTGCTGGGGAAATAAGACTGACTGAATCCAGCACTGTGTGAAAGGCACCTAACACTGCCAAGGTGTCACATCATCGTCCAGACATAGGCCGATAGGCTAGGCCTACTTGAATTCGGCGATTAACATGCAGAACATGAAATATGTGGCTGACTAAAGTTGTACAACTCATACGGTACTCCCTCCGTATTCACTCCTAGTATATGCCCTGAGATTGAGAAACCAATGTCAAAAGTGGGTGCAGGCTCGTTTTTTCTTCACTGAGTCTCCGAAATCTGGTCCTGGGCCCACAATCAGGAAACCACCGGTGCTTGTACACACGGTCTATATTATCAGTGTAGATGCAGTTTTTTTGTTATTATGTCAGCCAGAGCTTTGATATAATAGACATAAAAGCAAAAAGCCTTTACCATTGTTAATGTATCTCTTTCTGGGCTTATTTTCCAGAAATATCAAGTCTATAATTTCTAGGTTGTCTCAACACCCCTCCCACTGATAGTATAATTATCAGCACTTCCGCCTTCATAATGGTGGATTGGCTGTAATTCTAAATCTTAATAGCTTTTTGAAAAATGGCCATCTTATGACATACAACATTATAATCTGTTTAATATTTCAAATACATATATTTATTATTTACTTATATATTGATATAAGAATTATTTAAACTTTGACGATCTCTAAACTATTCCACGCTTTATATTCTATTGATTCGGCTGCGCCCTTACCATGAATTCATGAAAGATGTAAAGGTTTATAAAGGAATTACACTGTCTTAGGAGACAAAGAAAACATTTAATACCTAGATGCAGATGAATAAAGACTGAAATATGTTCTGAAGACATATGTTTGGTTCTTTGTTTCTTAGCATAGCACGTCAGAAGACCTCACATCAATGTTTGTTTAATAGTGTATATCTATGATATTGACTCGCATAGATTTAATTATAATAAGGCTCATCATCTCTTTGGTCAGCATCGAGGTTCAAGTATACACTGCAACTCGTTGTTTACACTGTCATGCTATGTCAATATGTTTCTGTCTCAGGGCAAAAACACCAGCACAGTCGGGTGTTTGTGCCATGTTCTGATGTTAAGGAAAGCATTAATAAAACACCGTTGTGTTGCGTGCTTATAGCACTTCCATAAGGGAAACCACTCTCAAGTCTTTAAGCACGTTGGTCAACAGTACAATTAACTCTTGTCAAGTGCACGCTGTCCAGGAGGCTGGAGATATTTTAAAAGGAGATCTGTTGAGGCAGAAAAAAAAGTCAGTAGAAGAGCTTGTTTTGCATAGGAATCCGGTAATCTGAAAGCAGAGCTAGGCAGCGGGAATGAATTCGCTGGAAGATATCAGAAAAAAAGTTCGCCTGACAGAATATACTGTTCAAAACGTGAGTAGAAGTGGGAGAAGAATCTGAAGCTAGATTCTAGATCTAGCATCTTTCAATATCAGCTCACATTTTCAGACCTGTTCATTAATGTGCAGAGAGGAGTACCTTACTCGAGCGCCACTTTCACTGTTATCAATTTAAACACATGGAATGGTCAGATGGACCTGGGGGCGTGAGGGTCTACTACTAGTACTAGTCAGTTTGTATCAATGGGCGGTAGTCAGATTGACTAATCAGGTGAAAAGGGGTTGGGGTAGTTGTGTTTAGTTAGTTTCTGGTCTTTGGCGCTCGAGTACGGAACTCCTTCCAATGTGCAATCTTACCAGTGTAAGTTAAAGATGTGAGTTTTCATCCACAGCATCTGGAGTTGATGTATTACATGAATGGGTAGCCTCTACACTACACTAGACTAGTACTACTAGTAGCATTTGGGTGGTTCGGCTGCGTCAGTCTGCCATCTGGAAGGACTTCCGAATGCGTTCCATTGCCCGAGTGAAAACAATACATAGCTACCCCGGCGGCTTTCCCTGATATGTTAATCTGACTACTGCCCAGACGAACATCGGCTTACGGCCTAGATGATGCAAACTGGCTAGACCCTCACGTCGTTACATATATATATCAATCTGACAATGCTTCTAAATGAACTTGTCGAGCTATGGAACGCATTCGGAAGTCCTCCCTGCCATCTTGACACTTCAGTGACCGATTCATTCAATACTGGTCACTGCCAGATTGTGGGGGCAAATAGATCCCCACAAGGATGTGGCTTTAAAAGTGGCCGTGTGTGCGGGGTTGCAGGGAGGGAGGCTAGCCTCCCTGTAAAGTTAGTCCTCTATAGCATCTATAGGGGAAGGACTTCCGAATGCGGCTCGGTGGTTTCTTGCTGACAATAGATCATAGTATCGAGAGTATGGAGTCCACCTATATTGAATCTGCCAAAGCATCAAGATGGCAGTGGGACCACTGAATGGTACTAGTTAACTAGTGCCCATAAATATGTGTATGACTATGACCTCAAAAATATTCATGTCACAGTAGTTCATCGTGGGCTAATCTATGTCTATGAGTCACAGTATGATGCTTTGTCACAAAATCAGGAGTCAGTATAGGGAGGAGCATATGGTACACAGCAAAGATATTATTGCAAAGGGGGAGCCCACCAGTCCCCTTGATGGATATTTTTGTAGTTATTGTGTAACTTAGTGATTTAACACTCAAAACATGAAGTAGGTGCCTGATTTAGTGATTAAAACTAAAAGTGTTTTAACTCATATTTTGTAAAGTTATGTTTTGTGTATGTATTGTAGCACTGAGCAAGCTCAGGTGACATGCTGGAAGTGGCTGATATTAGTGATAGTAATACCACCCGTGAAACATAAAGTGGAAGACATTCATGCATGTTGATCTTGCTTTTCTTGTAGATCAACATTATTTCATTGCATATTATACTATGAATGTATGATATAGTCTAATTATTGAAAAACTGGTGAGGAAGCTTTTGAATTGTGACCGTCGTTTTTTTTTTTTTTTGTTTCTCTTCAGGTTCATAGTACAGATTTCCCAGGAACTTATGAAGGCTATGATGATGCTTGGAGCCAAGAAAAATTTGAAGAGGTAGACAGTCATAAGAATTTATTGGTTCATGAGTTTTTTAACATGATGTTAGCTTTCAAAGAATAGTCAATTTTTTTATATTTCTTCTGAGTATATGAGGACATTTTGTTTTTGCCTGTTTTGTCTTAAAACTTCATGATTGAGGCTATTGGATGTTATATTCCACTGTTTTAATAAAACTTTTATTGAAAAAATGTAACACAGTTGAGTTATGATGTAGCACAAGATTATTGGAAAGAAGATAGACAGACATGTTCATTGTGTATGTAAATGGACTTTTTTTTTTTTCTGGTGGCTGACAGAACATCAATTAAGTCTTTATGCCCTGTTTCAAACAATTAATAGATTTGGTTGATATCACACAGCGCCGAAAACCCGGTCGTTCAGTTTGGCCACCGAGCGCCCTACTGGGTCATCGCGACGGGCCACTACACCTGCGACAGGCAGCGCTTTGCGCGGGCGAATTAGATCAAATTGGTACTATTATGATTTATCACCTTGCATTGTAACCAGGGCCGTCAGAATAACCATCTTGACGCACGTGAGACGTAAGGCTTTGAATTTTGCAGTGTGAAAAGTAGAAGAAGATAGCTTTTATAGTTTTGTAATGGCAAGTAGGGAAAAACTGTACATTTTTGCTGAAGAATATCTAATACCTACTCATTTTAAAGTTACATAACAAAAAAAGTGCTCGACACAAGGCACAAAAATTACAGTCAAATGGAGGACAAGACATGTGTTCATGCCCTGACGAAAAGGCATCGTTGTCCGTGGAATAGTAATCCACATACAGATGATTTATTTTACATCTGTACTCAGTAGTGTCAATATTTACATCCCAAAACAAGCCGTATATTTTATTATACATTGTTCTTCAAACACAGCATGATTTAAGTATTATCCTAAGCACAATAATGAGTATGGGCAGCATTTTTCAAGTTGTTTTGCGACTGGCGTGGTCAGTACTCAGCGATGGCGCAATTTGAAGAATATGTGAAATCAAAACTTGCGTGAGTTTCTCCATTCTGTACGTCAGTGATTTCTTGAACGCGTTTCTCGCTTTGCTAGTGGCTGTTGACTAATCGCTGTCTCTTGCTCTCCCGGCAGAGGCAGGCCCAAAACCATATTGTTTTATGAATGAAATGCAGTCATGTTCTAATGTATGTTGCTTTGGAATGACTTTATTCGAAAATGCCTCCCGAGCAATGTCATGTAGGTCTCTGTTGCTGTTTAAATTACAGGAGTCGATGCTTCCGCCCCGTGTGCACTATGTACAACATTATGAATTTGACTACATGATGTGATTGCGCTGGCCGCTGTTTCATTAGTGATTGTGCTTACGTCGGTAGTATTATTGACTGAATTTATGTCAAGGTCGAGACTGTTGCTAGGCAATTCTAGGCGTTGAACGTTTCATACAATCTTCAAATGAGACAGCGTTGATGCATACTACACTGGTTGACTGTTTTATGACTATCAAAAGAACACCAAATCATTCCGCCTCGGCTTGCTAGCTCTCGCACGTTCTTTACTGAAGTAGAGTTGAAGTGTTATCGGTTATTCTTAACGAGCACGTACGACGGATAAACTTCAAATGTGTCAGTTAAATCGTCACTGATGTCTTCCTTTTGAGTCGTTTCTGCGTTTTGTCGCATTTTCCATTCCACAAATTCTTCAAAGTTTGTTGAGTGAAGAAAATGTCTTCCGCATGTATGGGTCACAGTGTAGTTGATGTAGAATGAAACGCATCAGCAGAATAATACACCAGCAACAGGATGTAAACTGATATTGTCCAGCAACGAGAGTTCCGACAAGCAAGAAATTTTCAGGTATGAAACGGGAAAAGGTCTGTAACACAAAAAACCAAAGTTCATGGCAATCTATTGAGCCGTTTGGAAGCAATCAATCAAGAAATACACGACTTAAAAAACAATTTTTAGTGAATTCGGGCATATTATAAACACACAATAGCATGAAAACGGGACATCGCACTGACATCGGATTTTCACAGACTGAGAGAAGAGAAGTTGTGCTTTTGTATTTTAGCGGCATTTTTGGTGTTATAAGTGAAGAAATTAGAGTTAATTAAGTCGTAAATACGCCCGTGTCATCACTAGCGGCTAGTCTGTAACTGATGCCGTAGCCCGCGGCGTGTGGCCTCGGCGTACCCCCCGATTAGATGCGGTCAGCGTGCGATTTTATGGGTGGCCCGGGACCGAACTAAGTGGCTTGTTTTTGAGTGGAATTCGGCGCTGTGATCAGAATACTTTATTAAATTCATTTTTATGGGTTTATTTGTAGAAATTTCAGATTGACATAATCAGCTTGTCAGGCTGTGACATGGAATTTGACATGGTAGGAGTTGATGCTGCCATAGCCAATGCAGTGAGGAGAATTCTTTTGGCAGAGGTAGGTCTGAGTGTGCTGTGCTTATCAATATTGTTCTTTGGCTTTAAGAAAAATACAAAAATAGGAATACAACAAAAAGAAAATTATATAAGAATTCTGTTTTTACCCCCACAGCTCTAAATTTTTGCGGCATTGTTTCACTGGGAGGCATAAAAACATTTTGGCAAACAGACCTCCCAAGTCTACCCGTTTTGTGAGGAGTCTCCCTGTTTTTATAATAAAACCCCGCCCTCCCTGTGTTCCTTTGAAAACTCTCCAGATCCCGGGAAATGGGGAGGAAAAAGTTTAGTCAGTCATATGAAAATGGCCATAAATGCTTTCCATTGAGCTACTCGACTGATAGATAAATATCTATCAGAGACAGGAATTTGGACAGTCCCCGCTTGGGTGGGGGTGGCTAGGACCTAACGTGGAGGGGACTGTGTGGCTGTCATGCCCATTCAGGCATTTTCGCTGGGAACAGTGTAGAGACTGATTGGCACCAGCATGTCTTAGGAGATGTCGCATTCCTCACTTTAAACTCCATTGGAGATGTTGTGTGAAGTCTGGGGTCACCTAGTGGGTATGGGGGAGTAAAGGGGGGATGGAAACCGTCTGTTTACCTGGGCCAGAAGCTATTGGAGAAGTTTTGTTGTTTTTTTTCAATGGAGGGGGGAGGGGCAATTTTCAGAACAGCATTTTTACCCTCATTTTCAATACCAGGAGGGGGGGGGGGGTGTATTATAGATGCGGTACATACTTTTTTTGTGAAAATGGTTGTGGTAGTTATTCTTTGTGTGTGTATCTCTTAAGTTTCTAAAAGGTTGCGGCAACCTCCTCTGTTTTTGTGAAATCTCCCCAGTTTTTTAATTAGTCTCGCCATGTCTTGCTTGTACAAGTTGGGAAGTCTGGGCAAAGCATGATACCCCATATTTGTATTACAGTAGACAACGGTAAATCCGAAATTGACGGGGCCTAGGGTTTGTTTTTGGTTTAGACAGAGTTTCCGTTTAGCGATGGGAGGCTTGAAAAATGCCAGTTTCAAGAGAGGCAAGCCAGATCACTATCTTAGAGGACAAATCGTCGCTTCCATGACGAACTGTCTTATCGCTAAAAATAGCATTTTCGGGTTTTTGCAGAAATTTGATCTAAACATCAATATCTATGTGTCCTATAAAGGATTTTATCGAATTCATTTTAGTTTTTGTAAAAATGAAAATGACCGTACTGTCCTATCGCAACTTTGGTTACCTTTGTTCCATGACGAACTGTCCTATAGAGATAAGACTCTTCGTCAGCGAGCCGCGCCCAGGTGGGCTGGTCATTCATTGTTTGACGAACCGTCTTATGATAATCGGACACTGGCAATACGAGGCTAAACACTGTTAGAACGTTTTTGGGATCTCGGTGATCTTCACCAGCAAAGAAACTGGGTTGCTCAGCATTCCCAGTGTGTCAGTTCTGAAGTTCACGAAGACGGAATTCCGCGAAAAAAGGGGAAAAAGCTATTGCCTACTTATTACCGCATGAAGGCAAGAACACTAAGGTGTGTCAGACAATGTTCCTAAACACCATTGGAGTCTCCACATCGTTTCTCAAGACAGTTATTAAGAAAATTAATGAGTATGGTGTATTGGAAAAGGGGAAAAGAGGTGAAAGGACAGAGAGCAATAAAGTCTGTGACAACTAAAAGAGAAAAGTAGTGGAAGCACACATTAACAGATTCCCACGAATAGAGTCACACTACTGCAGAGCTTCCATATCTCTGGAATATTTAGCCCCAGATCTCAAAGTGGCAAAAATGTTTGAACTCTACAAGGCCGATTGTGGACTCAACATCCCTGTCAGTTATTCTTTATACCACAAACTTTTCCGAGAGAAGAATCATCGATTCCATTTGCCCCAAAAAGACATTTGCGGTTTGTGGGAATCAAAGTATAAAGACAATCCTCAAGACGAAGAATTCATTCAGCAGTACACAAAATATATCTGAGAAAGGGATGAAGTTCAAAAAATCTTAAAAGCTTGCACAAAAGAGTCTGAAAGAAATGCTAACGTAACATGGTTACTGCTGTTTTTGATTTAGAAAAAGTCCTCGATCTGCCCAAATCGCAGAGGGTTACGTTTAGCTTCTTATAGCTTCACTATCTTCGAGACGCCTAACAAGCAAGGTCATTGCTATTTCTGGCAGGAGGGTCAAGCTGGGCATGGTGCCAAAGAAATTGTCAGTTGCGTGGAAACGTTTTTAAGAAGTCTCAATTCACGAGGCGTGAACATTTTATGTTGTCCTCGGACGGATGTGCTAGACAAAATTAAAAGGTATTCTGCCATCGATGTACAGAAACGACCTCACGACGACAGCTTCCCTGCAACAAATATCACATCGTTTTTTCGAAAGCAGCTAAGGCCAAACCCCAGGTGACTCAATGCATAGCGTGGTTGAAGGAGCAATGAAAAGGATTCCCGAAATTATGATGCCTGTAGAGCTAGCGAGCATCATCAGAATGTCAGCCAAAAAGTCACCCTACACAGTCACTGAACTTGCAACCATTGACATCTCTGACCGGAAGACTGGCTGGAAATTCGGGAATTCTGCGCACCAGGATATCAATGGGAAGAGTACGAAGTGGACAAATTTTATGCACATTGAGGTGAACCACATAAATTCTTTTTCAAAAACTCACACCTTGAATAAGATTGCGATTCCATTACCGTAAATAAAAGGTTAACAAGCAGTGAGTAGGGTACCTCTAATGCCTACAAGGAACAGCCAACGCTCTCAGCAGGGAAGTATGGAGATCTAATGACCCTGTGTTAAGGTAGAATCCCAATGATTTGTAACCCAAATCATAAGGCATTTTATCAAAATCGGCTGCATTAGACATTCATTGTAAAACTTCCATTCTCTACAAAGCTACAAAATGCTTTTCTGCTCGTGCTTTTGTAATGCTTTTCAATGAGCTACTACTTCTAGGTATTCACCTTTATGGTAAACATTGTCATTGTATGTGTGTGCCTGTGTGTGCGTGTGAGTGTGTTTTTGTGAGTGAGTGAATGAGTGCGTGAGTGAGTGTGGGAGTGGTGAGAGGACGACCAAAAAAAAAACACACAACTGAGAAGATGACAGAGACAGAGAGAGAGAGAGAGAGAGAAAGGGACAGAGTGATAAAGAGAGCAAGAATGAGTCAGAGAGAGAGAGAGAGAGGGGGGGGGGGGAGGAGAGAGAGAGAGAGAGAGAAAGAGATAAGAAGAGTGAGAATGAATGAGAGACAGAGAGATATTTTTCTTGATAAAAAGAAAGAAAATCTCTTTGATTTGTGTGTGTGTGTGTGTGTGTTTTGAAAGTTTTAATGTCAAATTTAAGATGAAATAAAAGTCTTTTTCAATTAACATTGTTCTTTCTCTATTTCAATTTGATCCCTCTCTTAATATGAGCTTTTATATCACTCTGTAAACACAACATGATGGCGAACAACCAGGCTTAGCATTTAATAAAATTAATGAAAATAAATATGGGTTGTAACAAAAAGCTTGTTCCAAGTTAATTTTATCATTGGTCAATCGCCATGGGAATGTCTTAACCACTGTAGCGTGGCCACTTCTCTCCATGACGAACTGTCCTAACCCCGCACAGATGTCTTATCGACCCAGTCCTGAGCGGTTTGTTTTATGAAGAACTGTCCTGTCGGGGGGGTTGCCATGAATTGACAACATTTGAGAAAAACTGCAAACACAATAAATATCAAACTTTGTAGCATTTCGTAGGCAAGAGAACAAGCTTTACATCCATGTATATTACTGCGCATTTGTATGTTTAAATCGAGAGGTAGAGCGAGTTGAATCTTGCAGGTGACTCGACAGAAACTTTAAACCGCTCTAGCTCGAAAGTAGGTTTTGCGCGATAAGACAGTTCGTCATGGAAGCGACGAAATAATGTAAGTAAGGGCACAGGCTAAACAGACTCAACATGTCCTCGCTTGCTCTGTGTTTTTGGCTGAGAATGAGGATGGATGATATGCGGGCGAATGTGGACTAACTCCCAGAACAGGAAGGCATGCATGTGGACGGATAGTACAGAGCCGCCGTCCCACCGATTTTTTACAGTTACCGTACATATAATGCAATGAAATGTGCTGTCCACAATAACTAGTGTTGTCTCTCTGATGTCATACATTTTACATGAAAGGTCACTGGCGATGCGCCAACCATAATGTCTGCTGCCATCTGATTTTGGACCCATGAGGTTATAGACCTCCCTCCCTCCCTCTCGTCCTGTTCCTGTTGTGCTGCTGTTCCTATCTAGGCCTATACTAATGGACAGAACGAAGCATGTTCTGCTTTTTATTTTTTTAGGGGGGGGGTGTAGTGGGGTGATTCGGTGACTTGACTTGATCCATGGCAAATCACAGTGGACTGGCCACTGAATCCAGCAATTTTCTTTTCGGTTTAACCATAGGATTATTTTGGTTTATCGCTAGTTTGTTAATAAAGATAAAGAGGAAAAAATCGGAGATTCTTATTTTCCTTCAGTTTAGCGCTAGTTTCAGTTTAGCCATTTTTGGTTTAACCGTTCTCCACTGTATTTTGTGATATTTAGAAATCAAAAGATCATGATGCTTAAATGTAGCAGTGTCTGTGTTTCATCTTAATCAGGTCCCCACAATGGCAATAGAAACAGTAGGTATATGGAACAATACTTCCATCATCCAGGATGAGGTGCTTGCTCACAGACTTGGGCTTATTCCTATCAAAGCTGATCCACGCCTATTTGAATACCGACAAAAAGGTATCTAAGCACATAATACAGTATTTCACTTAAGGAAAAAAAGGCTACATTTTTAAAGTACTTATCTGGATCTCTTTTAAGTTATTTTACAGCAAGGTACGTAGTTTCCACAATTTTTTGATATTTACATCATTCAGTGCGGTCAGGAAAAGGTACTTTGAACAGCCATGACACAGAAGAACTTGTTTCATTAATTTTATCAGTTATGATAATATTTATTGAGTTCTAATGATTCTACTGTTACAGCTAACTTTGGGGTTTTTCCCTCCTTAAACACTTAGCCCTACTTTTGATTTTAATATTACTTGAATACATAAATGTGGCTTTTGGTTTCCTTATCCAGCTGAATATGCAAGTAATGTATATAATAACTTCTTGTATTTTAGTTATTAACCCATCCCATGCATTTCAACAAACTTTATCCTACTTCATTAAGATTCAGAGGAACCTACCAGTGAAGACACCATCCATCTCAAGCTTAAAATCAAGTGTACGAGGACGAATACCACCTCTGATGCTACTGATCCAGACATTCTGTACAAAAATCATAAAGGTATTTAAAAATTTGAAAAAAATTACGTTTCGTAATAATTAAACTAATTAAAGTAATGTGGTGAAGTAGGTTACCATTGCTGCTCAGTTGTCTCTCTGCCTTCTAGAAATAATAATATATAGTGCATTGTTGGATTTACTTTTTAGATAAAACATTTGTCAGATCATATGTGTGACATCAGGTTTTCAAAGATTGTTTCACAAGATTTCATTTGAGTGATTTGACAGACTTATACTTGTCATGTATTTCACATTTTTATATACAGTAGACAACGGTTAACCTGAAATCGGCATGACCACGAGTTTGTTTTCAGTTTAGACAGAGTTTCAGTTTAGCGACAGGAGGCTTGGAAAACACCTGTTTCAAGAGAGGCAGCCCAAATAATTATCATAGAGGACAACTAATGTAAGAGCACAGGCTAAACAAACTCGACACGTCCTCACTTGCTCTGTGTTTTTGACTGAGAATGAGGATGGGGGATTGCTCAGGCCTAGCCACACACAAAGCATGGATATGCGGGCAAATTTGGACTAACTCTCACAACAGGGTGACATGCATGTGGACGGACAGTAAAGAACCGCTGTCCCGCCGAGCTCGTTACCATTACCGTACACGATGCCACGAAATATGCTGCCCGCGATATATAGTATTGTCTCTCTGATGTCATACATTTTACCTGAAAGGTCACTGGCGATGCGCCAAATGTAATGTCTGATTTCGGACCCGTGAAATTGTAGGCCTCCCTCACTGCCCCCTCTCCCTGTAGTGCTGCCGCTACCATGTAGGTCTATACTACCGCACAAAACGAAGCATGCTTTGCTTTTGTGTGTGTGTGTGTGGGGGGGGGGGGTGACAGGGTGACTTGACTAGATGTGTGGCAAATCACAGTAGACTGGCCACTGAATCCAGCAAATTTCTGTTCAATTTAATCATAGGGTTATTTCAGTTTAGCGCTGGTTTCTTAACAAATATAAAGAGGAAAAAAATTGGGGATTCCTGATTTCCTTCGGTTTAGCGCGCTAGTTTCATTTTAGCCATTTTCGGTTCAACCGTTCCCAACTGTACTATAAGGTACCTTCAGTGATATCCTTGAGGATCTTCATCATTTCCATTCAGTTGTGTGCAACAGTGACAACAAACAGGGCATATGATATTGATTCATATATGCAACTGGAAAGTATACCTTTGCAGTTTATATCATTTTTGTTCTTAGTCTTGATGTTGTCATGTCTGTGGTTATTGCATTGAGATTTTTTAAGACAGACTTTGATTGCTTTTTATCATATTTTCCTCACAGTTTGCACAAAAGATATGGAATGGGTTCCATTGCCTGGCCAGGAGCATCTTGTAAGTAACTTTAGCTAGATTCTTTTTAATAATTGTGAAGATCTGCAAGCACAATGCACCTGAAGTTTCTAGATGTAAATTGTTTTGCTGTCGATATGCATTTAGATTATGTTGCCATGATCTTGGTGAATTTGATTCATTTCAATTTATCCTTTGTTTTTGATTTGTTTAATGGACAAAATAGTACTACAAAACACAGGAAATCAGTGGGGTCAAGCGGCAAAACTTGATGCAATGACAAAATATGGCAAGAAGGAACAGTTGTATGTAGCAAAGACATACCGTTATCTCAATACTAATGCACAACAGATATGATATACAGGAAAGTGTTAATCTTCAGTTGGTGGGACATAATGCTACTGTTTTTTTGATACAATGTTCACTGTTTATTCCAGAAAGGAAAAAGTATTAGACCTGTCCATGAAGATATTTTGATCACTACCATGAGACCTGGACACGTAAGTTTATCTTTTACTTCTTTGATGGGTAATAGAATACAGTTTTCAAAGAGTACACAACATGTTTGAGTTAGATTTAATAATCTTGCGGTGGCTTATATAATGTTGACTGTTGAAATATGTTTCAGGAGCAATACATGTGAATGAAGAACAAATTGTCCTGCTGGTTCAAGAGTGAAGTGAACATCAATACATGTTATCATACCCTATTAAAAAATGTATGGTCATTATTTTAATTAATAATGACTCATTAGTTTGAGAACCCTTGCTGTCTTTTTAATGTCTTGTCCAACCATAACATACTTAAAGTCTTCTATGTTTTTTCCATGAGTCTGCATTATGATCAATAATGCATTTTGAAGTTTTTTTATACACTGTCTGTTTGCAAATGTACTTGTAAAATATGTTTGAGAAATTTGTTTGTGATTGTTTCCTTAGGAATTAGATCTGGATTTATACTGTGTGAAGGGAATAGGAAAAGATCATGCAAAGTTTTCACCTGTGGGTAAGTGGAAAGTATATCAGTCACAACTGTTGGGGATGGGCACTTTTGGTATGATAATTAAGACATCTCGGGTTTAGCAAAGAAGTGAAGCTTGCAATGACCTAGAAATGAATGACCCACAACTTTTTTAATTCATTGTGATTTAAAGACATTTTGGATACCAGACTTGCTTCTTATGCCAATTACTACTACTACTATTTCCTGTTGCACCCACTGGTGCTTAGGGCAGCAACAAAGGATCTCCAGCCCTGTCTGTCCTGGGCCATCTTTGCGAGAGTTCCCTAAGAGTGATTGAAGGATTTCATCTCTGCCTCGATTGTTCTCCGCCAGGTTGCCTTGGGTCTGCCTCGCTTGCGCCGTCCCTCCGGTGTCCACTGAAGTGCTGTTTTGGTTATAGAATTTGCTTCCTTTCGCAGCACGTGTCCAAGCCATCTCCATCGTCTCTTCGTGATGATGTTGGCTATTTCTTCTTGCTTGCATCGCCTTAGTAGTTCCTGATTAGAAATCTTGTTTGGCCAAAAGATGCTGAGAATCCTACGAAGACATGTGATGTGGAAGGAAGACAACTTGGCGAGGTCACCTTCTGTCATTCGCCAACACTCTGATCCATACAGGAGTGTGGATAGGACACAGCTTTGGTACAGTCTGATCTTGGTGTTGATGCCGTATTGTGTCGATTTCCAGATGTTGCTCATACTTTGAAAGACAGCCCTTGCATTTCCCAGCCTACTTTGGATGTCCTCCTTTGTGCCACCCTCTGGTCTGATAATGCTACCAAGGTATTTAAATTTGTCCGTCGTGGTGAGGTTCTTGTCATCTACTTGCACTGGTGCTGGAGTGTCTACATTTAGGGTCATAATCTCTGTCTTCTTCTGGCTAATCCGAAGGCCTACTTTGCATCCAAAATTATGTAGTCTCTGCGTCTTATCTTGCATGTGTTGGTGACTATGTGACAATAGCGCAAGGTCATCCGCAAAGTCCAAATCCTCTAGGTTGTCGAAGAGTGTCCATCTGATGCCTCTTGGTGCATCCTCTGTAGTTTTCCGCATAATCCAGTCGATTACGAGGTTAAACAAAATTGTTGACATCACACATCCTTGCCGTACACCAGTTTTCACTTCAAAGGATGCATCACTGTTTCCGACACTGCAACTGAAGTTCTTGTAAAAGCTTTTGATGAGTTCAACAAGCTTGCTGGGAATCCCATAGTGCCGAAGAATGCGCCATATACTCTCTCTGTGGATGCTGTCGAAGGCCTTTTCGAAGTCAACGAAGTTCACATAGAGCTGCCTTTGCCATTCTGAACACTGTTCTATGATGTTTCGGAGTGTGAAGATCTGGTCAATGCATCCTTTCCCCTTTCGGAATCCGGCCTGTTCCTTTCTCAGTGTCTTGTCCACAGCATCTGACATACGTTGCACAATGATCTTGGCAAGGATTTTGCTGGGTATAGAAAGGAGAGTGATACCACGCCAGTTGTTGCAATCGCTGAGTGCTCCTTTCTTGGGTATTTTCACTATTCTGCCTTCATTCCAGCTCTTTGGTACTGCTTCTGCTTCCCAGATAGCTGTGAACAATGGCTTAAGGATGGTGGCTGACTGATCCGGATCTGCTTTGAACAGTTCTGCAGTCAAGTTGTCTTTTCCTGGGGCTTTGCTGTTTTTTAGGCTCTTTATTGCTGCCACTATCTCTTCTTTCTTTGGTGGATCTATGTTGATGTCAAGGTCTTCAGCAGCATCTTGTATTATTATTCTATCTTCAGGTGGTGGCCGGTTTAGTAATTCCTGAAAGTGCTCTGTCCAGCGTGTATCCTGTTCTTGTTCTGTAGTCAGTAGTTTCCCATTCTTGTCTTTGATTGGAACACTTGGTCTTCCACCGTACTTGCCACAAATGCGCTTAGTGATCTTGTGGAGCTTACCCTGTTCTCCTCTTGCTGCTGCCTCCTCCGCATCTGCCGCTAGCTGTTCCATGGCTTCTCGTTTATCTTTCTTTACTAGTCTCTTCACTTTCTTATTTAACTCTGTGTAGCTATGTTGGTACCTCTCTTTCAGCCTTTCCGATTTCACTTGTAGGAGTTTCTTTTTCATGACTTTCCTCTCCTCGATCACATCCCATGTTCTTTGTTGGATCCACTCCTTGCTTTTCCCTTTCTCATTAAATCCAAGGCAGGCTACACTGCTCTCTGTGTACACTGTAGTTACTCTTTTCCACTCTGGATCGATTCCTCTTTCTTTAGGGTTGTTCTTATCAGACTCTCGTAGAGCCTGGAATCGGTTCTTGACTTGTATGTTGAAGGCATTTCTAACACTTGCATCTCTCAGTTTCTGAATATTAAGGTGTCTTTGCTTTGATGTCTTGATTCCGGTCTTGTTCAGTTTAATTTTGATAAGTGCTGCCACTAGATGGTGGTCGCTGGCTACGTCAGCTCCTCTTTTCACTTTCACATCTAGAAGGGATCGTCTCCACATACCGTTGATCATCAAATGGTCTATTTGGTTCTTGTCTCTTCCATTTGGAGAATTCCATGTGAGTTTGTGAATTTCTCTGTGTGTGAAAAGGGTCCCTCCGATGACTAAGTTGTTCAAGGCACAAAAATCCACAAGCCTTTCTCCATTGTCATTCCTTGTTCCAGTTCCATTCTTATGCCAATGATACTGTTAATCACAAGTCATGCTGTTGGTTAATATTTCTCATGGGATCTGATAATATAAAGAAAGAATTATATGCTACCCATAATCTGCTTGTAATTTAATCTTGATTTGATAATTTAATTTTTTGATGAGAACAGTTTGTCGCTCTAGATATCACTCAATTAACTAGTGAATATATGCTTTTTGTTATTTGTATTTTGCTGGTGTCACTTCGGTGATGCCGGCCGTATCATATATAATTGTACTGAAAATTCTGAAAAGATTCAGCAGAAAGGGCACCCGAATATAAGCTATTAGATGGTTCACATGAGGCAAAAAAAAAAAAAAAAAAGCAAGCCAACCGGCATTGCACTGTGGCGACGAAGTGTCTGCTCCAGTTGTAACTGGACTGCAATGACACTAAGGCAAATTTCCCAAATGGGATTAAAAATGTTACTCAAGCAAGACAAAAAACCCATTTCTCAACTGCTAATGCAGAATAGGATATCAGCTTAGTTATGAGAGCAATGACAGATTCATCTGGATGATGGTCCCATTAAAAAGCAATTTATGTAAATAGTGAATGAAATTATATTACAGACCTTCTTCTATGTACACAGGCATCTTGTCATTTCTGAAGGAGGCCGAAATCTAGAAGTTAAGAAATTTTTATCATATGTATGTTCATATAGACATACTTTACAGCATGGGCCTTTTCCAGGAAGATTCTGAACTTCATTTTATTTGATCTTATTTATAGGAATCTGAGGGCTGAAATCTAACCCAAAGTAAGCAAAAAAACCACAAAGGTGCAAAGTGGCCATTATCATGCCAATGTGCTGTTAAATCCAAACTCAGACTCAAATGTATCCAGGTGCCCCAGTCAGGGTAGCTAAGTGCTATTACTTCCACGTGTCTGACCAATTGAGAATTAACTTTAGGTATATCTCATATTTTGATCCACAGCTACAGCATCCTACAGATTACTGCCTGAGATTTGTTTGTTGAGAGAGTTTCATGGTGAACAAGCAGAAAGATTACAGAAATGTTTTTCGCCAGGTGTCATTGAGTTGGTCGAGTCCTCTAATGGTGAGTTCGGTCTCATGCTTAAATTTGGTTTTGAATAGGAGAAAGATAGAAATGCTTTATTAATGACATCATTTTTTGTCACATTTAAAGACTTATTTCATCCATAAATTTGCAATTTAGCATTGAAAAGAGTGATAAATAAGTCAATTAGTTCCTGAGATTGAATTTCATATTTTCTGAGGGAAGTCTATTCGTTTTTATGTTTTCTTTTCCTTTTGTAATCCCTGCATTTGTCCTTTTTTTTTTTTTTTCAGGCTCAAAGATAGCAAAAGTTGTGAATTCCCGTCTAGATACATGCAGTAGAAATGTTTTTCGCCATGGCGATCTGAAAGATGGCGTCTCCCTTCAACGTGTCAGAGATAATTTTATTTGTAAGTAAGAGTTTTTATTTGTGTAGACAGCAGCATAATGTGTTGTCAGTAGTGATGTTTGACATGTAATTCTGCGAAATCTTTCCATCCCCCAAAGCTTATACACCTGACACCCATTGGGTAAGAGAGGATTTGTTTAGCAGTTTTTGTATACATAAGTAACCAGATTTTCTGCCATCTGATTAAATTTTCTAATTTTACAGCTTGATCATATGTTTGCTGATTAATACAGCTTCTCCTGAAGTTCATTTTTCAGAGAAAACATGTTCATAGCAGATCAGAATGATTGGATTTTTTCTTTACCAGCCGATGTGTACCGTGGGTTTATACTAACCATTACATTTTACACATTTTTAATCTACCACCCATGAAGTTCAATCTAGTGAGAAAAGAATGATGTATTTACCCAAGCAGATGATGCGGAAGTGTGATTGTTAAAATGTTTGCCCTCACTGAAGTAATTTTAATTTTTGTCATTGTTCGCACTGATTCAAATTTTTTTTATACGAGATTCAGATTTTTATTTTGACTTGAGTCTGACTTTTGTTTTTGTAGGTTGGCATCTCTATGGTAGCGCAGGGTTAAACTAAACCTTACATTTTACAGATTTTGAATCGGTCACCCTTGAAAATCCAGTTTAGAGAGAGGGAAAAAAAAATTATTCAAGCAGATTGTGCAAAGGACTGTCAAATGTTTGCCTTCAGTGTCATAATGTGGGGGAGAGCAAAGGGAAAATAGAGGAGTAATTCAGTCTTCATTTCTCTTTTTTTTTTGTGTCACGTCTTTCTCTAATTTGCTTTTTTTTTGTCACATAAAAGAAAAGCCTAGAACATTATGCTGATCTGGCTGTCAACTGAAGTAGTTTGGGTTTGGTTTTCAAGTTAATTCTGTTCAAGGAATTTATTTTAGAGAAGTTGCTTTTTGCTTATTAAATTTATAATGTCACTTTTTGAATTGTTTTTTTTTTTTTGCAGTTTCTGTAGAGTCAACAGGAATTCTCCCTCCTGATGTGTTAGTCTCTGAGGCCATCAAAGTTCTGATGGGAAAATGCCAAAAGTTTTTGCAAGAACTGGAAGATGGAGTAACGGATAAAAGCAAACAGAAGAAAGGCAAAAAATCATAGCTGAAAGTTTGCCAGAGAGTATCTGTCTGTGTGATAAAGAGTATCTGAATGTGTGTGCAAAAAATTATCTTTGTGAACAAGGATCTCGGATGGGTTTGTCTGACTTCCACAGGGCAAGAGGCAGGCTTTTTTATCTGTGACAGAATTGTTAGTCTTGGATGTCATAGAAAGTTTGCCAGAGAGTATCTGTCTGTGTGATAAAGAGTATCTGAATGTGTGTGCAAAAAATTATCCTTGTGAACAAGGATCTCGGATGGGTTTGTCTGACTTCCACAGGGCAAGAGGCAGGCTAGTAAATCTACTAAAAAGATACATGATAATCTAGACAAAGTTGCAACATAATGTTTGACTACAGATGCAAGCAAGGTTAGTCCCCTATTAAACATATCAAAAGTCCCCCGAGGTCCGAGCATCCTCTGCCTATTTTAAACATCCTATTTCATAATTATCATAGATACTATGGTTTTCATAGGGAGATATGAGTTAACTCGGGAGAACAGCTGGAACGTGGCATAGATCACGTCTTCTCCTTCTAAACGGGTAATTTTTTTTTTTTTACAGTGACGCATGACAAATATCTGTGACAGAATGCACTATCAAACACAACCATAATTTTAATGCCATATTTCGTAGTTATTGATAATACAAAGAATTACGTAGGAAATATGAGATGTGGACTTACGGATCTTGTTTTTGTTGGTAAGATGTGAAATACTCTCTTACAGTGACATATGAGGGATATTTATATCCGAACACACAGACAACATACAAGTACTCGTACCCATACATTACTGCTCGAAGTTGAGGTTCACAAAAGGAAGTTGTCGAACATTTTTACATGTACATATCTGCTTGTCCCACATCCTCCGCAAAGGACTTGAATATCTGTAGCATCCTTTCCACTGTCTCTGCAGTCTCTTTCCTCACAAAGGCATAGGAAGCAGCCCAGCCTTTCCCTGCAGCATCTTCAACTATTACTTGGCATAAAGGGAATCCACACTTCTTTTCTTCTTGTATGTGCCTGGTAATGAAAATTGAAACAAAAGTTTCAGTCTGGAGAAGCATTTCAACTTTTAATGAGCAGGCATATCACTCTAGCCTTTAAGAACTTTTCTGAACTTTTCGCAAAGTCCTTGTGGTAAGTGGATGACATCTGGTATGTACATGTGTACTTTAATAGGCTGCTATTCATAACTGAGAAAGATTGTTTTACTGGTGGGCAAATGAAAAATTTGTAAGACTGCTGGAAGTGTTTTGAACAAGCTGAAAGCCTCACCTGGCACAATAAATGCAGGTTTACACTTTTTTGAATCCCCAGAATATCGGAGTTTTCTTTCCACCACTATCTATTGAAATTTCACAAAATAAAAAGGAGTTCAAGAATTACTCATCTCTAAAAATATTGTTTATCCCTATATTGCACTCTTTAATTTGATAGTGAACAAAAATCATTGGATTCTGTTTCTTCTATGGAAATAGGTTAACAATCAATGTGTATTAGATAATTTTGTTCATATGTGTTATTGTGTATAATTTTGACTTTGTAGGAATGATGCCACATGGCAACATCATGCAGATAAGATTAAAATGTGGCATTCTTCTTGCCATGATGCCCACAGAGAAGAAGTATGTCAAAAAAAAGCAACACGGCTATACATGTAGTTTGATAAAGACATTTATTAGTTTTATCTCTCAAACAGCAAATAGGGCTCAGGAAATGGCATACAAATAATAATTACTAAGGTTGATGAAATTTCTTGAAGCAGTTTGACTTCTGAATCAAGCAAAAAATGAACATCACACTTCTCACATTTCACTCTTGAGTAACCCTTGCACCCTGGGAATTTACAACGATTCTTTTTTGCCACAGCCAAAGTCAAAAAATGATGCAGAAGGATACTGAAGTCCACCTCTGTTGGGACCTTCAAGGTATGTTCTGACATTTTCACTGAACTGACTGGCCTCTCCTCTAACTTCTTCATGCTTGAATGCAATATATATCCACCGATGTAGAGTAAACTGAGTCTCTCATCATGGCTAACTGGATACTTTAGGTCTAACACGTCATCTACGAGAATGTCCTCACAGTCAGTCAGGGGCTCCGCACAATGCTCACACTGATGCTGAGAGGCATTGACATCAATGTTATGGTTTTCACAACACTGTATGTAGCATGAACCTTGCTTTGTCGATGTTGTGTGTAGCAAACACCTCTTGTGTTGTGAGGAAGAAATTTCCACCAGTTGACATCCTAAAGTGCCCGAAATGACACTCTGTGTCGTCTTGCTGGTATTATCCCAAACAAACATAGCTGTGCCTGAATGGAGCATCAGTTTCCAGTGTTTACTTTGACAGGTCTGCAAGGGCATGGCATGTCCATGAGAGTGAGTTGGCTGTGTCTTTGGTCAATGTATTGACTTTTGCTGCTTTTCCTGGTTTTGAAAGGACCTTACTTGCAGCCCGGTGAAGGAGAAGATCATACCCTTTATTTTCACCTTGCAGTCCATCTATTATTCCTCTGTCCGGGTCTTGAATCGTTTGGCCTGGAATCTGCTCTTGCAGTTAAGCAATTTCCACAATTGTACAACGAGTGCAATGAAAGATGCTATTGACTCCCACGATGGAGATATGTGTTGTGACATTCTGAGTGCTGTCACAGTTTGGTCACAGAAAATGTTTAGAACAAGGCTGACCTTTTGTTTCTCTAGGTTCGACAGGTTCACTGTTGCTTCTGTCAACTTCGACATCTTAACCATCGCAGAGGCCTCATGTTTTTGTAATTCCTGTATATCTCCCAGCAGGCAAACTTTATCTCATTGTCATGACAAAAAGCCAGGGTCTTCAACTTTTCTGTCATCCAGTTTGCTCCTGATATTTTTGATGAGATGAACTGGGTCATAGATCAGGAACGATGGAGTGCTGCCTGTTCCTGGTGAGTTGACAATCCGGGAGGTATCCTGACATGGAGCTGTGAACTTAGTGAAACAGGGCTGATTCACCCGGTTGTTATCTGTAATAAGACCTATCACAGTTGCACCAGTTTTCTAATGTAAGAATCACATTTGAAGTTCTCCGGTAGGCAAAGTCAGCGCTAAGTGCATGAGTTTTGCCAAGAACGTTTCCTTGGTGAAAAGACACTTCACCATGATGCACAACAATGTGTTCACTAGCTTCCCTCTCTGAGCCTCTGCATTGCCAAACACTTCTCCCCCTGTTTTAAAGTTAAAATACATAAAACATGATTGGTCCATTTCCAATTGTTACAAATTGCATGATGAAACAGTCATTTTTGGTTAAAAACTTAAACTTACACAAAAAAATCTTTTTCTTTGTACATGAATATACATGTACATCTAGATCTAATTTTTTTTTAAATCACCACTAGAGAAGTTGTTGTAATACAAAAATGTCAGACATCGAAGGGTGTCTTCAGCTAAACTCCTCCTCTCAGACAAGATCAGATTGTAGAGGGAGAAGCTCCTCTCTGCATCTGCCGAGTGATGTTTGCAAACATGTGTCTCCTAGCATGTCTTGTTAGAGCTGGAACTGTGTCCTGGCAGGAATTCCAAAAATGCTCAATGTCAAGTGCCGAAGACGGAGAATTTCTCAACTTACTGGGTCCAAGATACTTGGTGTACTGCAAAATCTCTGTATCTGGCACATGTTGCAGTTCTGGAACACCTGTCAGATCTCTGGCTGGTGGCAGCAACATGATTTCTGAAGGGTGAAAAAACTGTACATGTTCCAAGAATTTTACTCCTGGCTGGCCACCTGCGGCCAAGTATTTGTCCAGTTTGGCAGCAACCCAATCATATGCCTGATTGAAGCCATCAAGTAGGACCACCCTGTTGCTCACTGTCCATATCTAGGTACTCCAAACCATTTTTTTTTAAAGTGGCTGAAAGTCACTAGAGTGAGTTCTATTTAACAGAGCTTTTGTTTCTTGTTACAATGATACCAAAATTAAGTATCTAGGTCCAAAATTAAGGAAGTTATGCCCATTTGAAGTGAGTGAAAATTTTACACTGTCGGCAACCAGCACAAAGTGCCATTTTTGAGCTGCCATAAATCAATAATTATTAGGGCCCTGGCTCAGATAATCAAACAGCAGGTTCAAAAAGTTACATAGAGTGTACCCAATTTTTTTTAAAGGACCTGAAGTGAATAGTCTTGGTGATACATTAGATCAAAGAAGGCACTCGTGTTAAATTGCAGCAAAGGGAGATAATCAAAAATTGTAATTTAGTGACATTTTTTAAAAACGAGTTAAAAATCAACCAGCGGGTCCAGAGAGGTGATTCTGGCACCATTTTAAAGAAGATATGTTGATCTTAGCTACAAAGCAATCTAAATGGCATAATTACCAAAGAAATATATTTTTAAAAAATTCAAAAAAAACAAAAATTCGTCATTGCATGCAGTTATTTTACTCAACATTATGAAATGAGGGTTCCTAAACAAGGATGAAAACCACAGAAAAGACCAAAATAAGAGAGAGAGAGAGAGAAAAGACAAAGTGGCTATGCAAAAGTGTAAAACATGATTGATAAGAAGTGAAACGTGAACATACACGACACAATGAATATCAACACGAGAACAATGTACACATTATACAAGAACAATATAAATACACTACATGACTCACTTGTGTAGTAATTGGAGCATTCTATAAATCCAGAGCACCAGCAGCTTTGATCTGATGGTATGCCTTCTCAATTAAAGTGTCTCTACTTACACACCAGATGCGGCCATCATTTGAAACAGGATTTACATCCATGTCCCACCGAAACACAAGTTTGCTGAAAACCTACAGAAAACCTTTTCCATGGCCAACGGAAAAAGTCACTCATTCCTTTTGTTTGTTCTAGAGACTTCACAACCGCTTTTTCCGGTGAAATAAACCCCATCACTTGCCCAACATAAAAACAATTGTCCTAAAATACAGCCAGTCACTGACCCTGTCTCTCAAATAAAAATTCTCCACTGTTCCCTTGCTCAGAGTCCTGGTCACTTAACTCCTCACTTGAACTATTTGAAGTGTTATCTGCATTCACGTTTCTCCTTTTTGTTTGTGGCGTCTGTCGATGGTGCATGCTCCACATTTGGCGATAGGAATCGCTTTAATGAAAGCTCTAACAAATCTGGAGTTGCTTCAATTCTGAGTTCATCACACTTTTGCCTACTAGATCTACACTTTTTATAAATCTTATCTCATCTTTGAAGGCATCAACAAATTTTTTGCCGGGGCCAAGCCTGTCTTTAAGTTTTATGATGTCTTGGCTTGAAAGGCAGGGTCCTCCGTGTGCATGTACTCTGGCGACAATTTCTTGCTTAGCCTCAGCAGCCTTGAATTCCCCCTCCTTCCTTTCTCTCTCATTCTGGAGCAGCTCTTCTTGCACTTTCTTCGTGACAATTTTCTCCTGCTCTTGGTGTTTACGTCTTAGAGACCTGGCTTGCATCCTAGCAGATTTCATGATTTTGTCTCCTTAACTTTGATCGTTGAGCCACCTGAACGCTTGAATGATGGTGAATTGAGCAATGCCTCCATTTCATGGTGTCAAAGTCAAAATCACCAAAAGCATGTTCACCAAGAAGATTGGTGACAGGGCAATGCTTCAAAATACTTTCCTCTTCTTCGCCTAATTCATAATAAGTACCACCTGGCAAGATCTCCGACAGCTGCAGTTGTGTCACAACTAAGATGTTATTCATAAGAAATTTGACAACAGTGGAGATATCAAAATTTGCCATAGACTCAAAAACAGGACTATGTAAAGAAGACAACCTGTGTTCAGGAAAAATCCCAACAGAAGACGGATCCAGAAGTTCTTCAGGCTCTGTCTGCCACCTCTGAAAACATTCATACATAGGCTGTACTTTGAAGGAGAAGTCGCTGAATGGAAGGCTGCTGTTGACAAGCCGCCAGTATGGGTCAGGTATGTTGATATTTAAAACAGTGGCAGCTGCCAGTAACTTCATGATGTTAGGGTCAGAGAGGTCAGCAATGATACTATCAATCTTCATGTTGCTTCTTCCTTGGTACTTTGTGAGAAAATCAAACAGGCTGTCTCGGTGATCTATGATGCTGGCAACACCTTCAAAAAAAAAAATAATTAAATCTATTGTTCCTAAAGCTTGGTACCTGGCTCCTGACTTGTTTCTCCTCACAGTATGCAAGCCATTCGCTTCTGCACCTGTTTTTCTCATCACCTCGTGGTCCGACAATGTCACAAGCTGTACGGATGAGTCTGGCTACAGCGCCTTCCCCCTGTGCATTCCAGTGCTTGAATTTTGCCAACCGGTCCCTGCCAAGTCCTCCTTTAAACCCCTCTTCCAGCTGCTTAAGGCCACTTTCCACTTCGTTACATAACCCAAGAAGGAAATGGGCATTGCAATGCAGAAGATGCAGGACCTGATCATGTCCTCGTGTTGTTTTGAGATGTTCAGAAAGCTTCTGACCATAAAGTTTCATGGTGGCTGCCCTGTCTGTCATAAGGCTGGCCAGGTTCTTCAACATCCTGTGCATCACTTCCTGTCTGTCTTCTGAATTTATACAGGTGTCCGCTATTTCGTCTAGGAGGTTAATTGTGGTTTGCAAGAGAGTCTCAGCATCTTCTTTTGCGACTGTCACGAAGCCCATGCTCATACTTGAGCAGTCAGCAAAAGTCACTTGCTTTCCGACAATCTTCTTTCCATCTCTGGATGTTCCATCAGAATGGAGGGTGTATGTCTTGTTCACCATTTTGTCCTGCAGTTGATGTTGGGCTGTCACCTGCCCCTCACTGGCGATGTTAAGGCAAGTTTGTGGGCATGGCAAATCTTTATCAGTAAGTTTTTCACTGATAATCTTGATGACAGTTGAACAGTTGCCAGCCGAAACATTTCCCGTGCTTTGTAATGCCATGATTGCTCTCCTGACGTCATTACTGAAAACACCACCTTCTCTCAGTTTTACCATCCCACCACTCTTGTTGAGGATCTCCTCATTCAAACTTTTCGCTTCTCCTCTCAACTTTTCAATCTCTGCATCTTTCTTCCGGCACCTCCTTCCCAAGCGATAAACTTCAACTCTGTCACTTTGGGATGACTTTTCCTTCGCTTCTTTAGCATCTGCCTTTTCCACTGTGGCTCTTTGCAAATTCTTCACTTTATTTCTTAAATTTGAAATAAGCATCGCTTGTTCTCCATTTGCCTCTTGAAGGTTCTTAAACGAATTTTGCAATGCCAACATTTTTCTCGGCTGTTTATCTTGTTCACCCTGCAACAAAGCATTCTTTTTATGTTCAAGGGTTTCCTTCATGGATGTCAATTGGTCCATTTGTTTTTGCATTTCTGTCTCCAGATGCACATTTTTGTCAGTTGTGGCTTGGGGGGGCTTGCTTGATGGCTGCAAGTTCATCTCTCGTGTCTGTGCAGTTCATCTCTCGTGTCTGTGCAGTTCATCTCTCGTGTCTGTGCAGTTCATCTCTGGTGTCTGTGCAGTTCAACTCATGGGTGGATAAAGAGCTGTTTGTGTTTTTGAGCAAGTGGTCGCGGTAGGCTCAAACTTCTCAGTGAGAAAGTTAGCTAGCCCATTGGGATCCTTTTTGCTGCATCTGGATAATTTTGCTTTAGTTTGTTTCACTTTCTCCACAGCCTTCTTCATATAATGCATATTCTCCTTGCTAATGTCCATGTTTATAAGGAGCAGAAGCCACTTGTGTGAACAATGGCTCACCCGTCTCACACTGTTTAAATTTTTCTAGTTCAATGACTACTGCATTGGTGACATTATACGGTCCATCTTAATGCCAGTTGTTTGAAGATAGGAGCGTCTCTCTAGTTAACATTAAACTCATAAGTGTGTCAGACACATTCCCGAGGGATGGACTGTGCAATACCTCTCAGCCTGGCTGAGGGAGATGCCACCCCCATCAAATGCACACTGCAGGCTCTGCAACATGGGCCACACCTAAGAACAAAACATAAATCTTCTAACATTATTTTTATGCTATGCCTTGCACTTTTTTCCATTTCAAATGAGTTTTCTCCAAAACAATATTATGTATTCTCCAAGTTTGTTCTCATGTATCACTTTTAAAGAGTTATATATATATGTAACTTAATGCCTCATGATGTCCTGTACTCCTAAGGTAGCCAATATGAAATGCCTGGAAGAGTTAATAAAATGACCAAAGAAAAAATGTCAGCTGGAACAAACAAAAATGCAGTTTTTAAGCAGGTACATGTATTAGGAAACCTATTGTTCTGGCACTCCAATGCCAGTACAGCAGTGATCAAGCTGGTCTTTGTTAACTTTGTAAGAAAAAAGGAGTAAGGTACAAACTGACGTGTCTGTGCTTGAGACATGGTGACCAAGATCTCTATATAATAAAGCTACAACAAAACCCCTAATAGTCCTATGGACTCGGAAACTACACAATGCGCCGACCAGAAATTTGGCACAAAGAATTATGGGATAGCGAACATTGTTCCTATCGCTATACACAAACAAAACCGTTTGTTATTTCTGAGTTAATCGGTAAATGCGGTTATAATTAAAGACTAAATTCACGAGAGCGTTTGATCCGAAATTTACGATCAATAAGATATTGATGTATGTTTCTAATAATAGCCCACTTCCGCCTACACATGGCGTTATCACTTCCTGCGATGTGTTCACTAACAAACAAACTAACCCGTGCGCAAATCATTGCCATTTGACGGATGCGCAGGATGTCAACGCGCAAAGGGAGAGCAGTAAAACTTATCTTAAAACAAACAAACAAACAAAAATAAAATAAAGCTAAAGGAACAGGCAAAATGAAGCAGGTCCATAATAATCACCCAGAACTGAAACTAATAAATCGATTTATCCCGGGCAACTCAGCTAGTTGTGTTAAAGTTCTATAGTCCAAACAAATGAGTTTGGTAATCCTACCCAGAAGTCACCGTTTCATAAAAAAATTGTCATACTCACAGACATAGCCATGACTGACTGGCTTTGGGAGAAGTCTGTTGCTCGTACAAATTCCTCACTTTTGTCTTTGATGAAGTGCATCTGTTGAATTTAATTTGAGCTTTATTTACGTTTACAATGCCATTTAACAAAAAGAAAACTGCACTGAACAATAATAAAGTATGGTAAAAAAAGTTTCAAGTTAGGATAAAACAAAGAGAAGACCAAGTTGTCAATAGTTTTTCTGAGTATAAAGCATTATTCTTGTGTGCATGTTTGTATTCCCAGTTCCGTCTATAAAATAATTACGTATGGTCCTAATCAACACAAAATAGGCCTGTATGTGACTGGATCTCAAGTACGGTCAAATCACATCACATGGAGGGAGTTTGGGGGGGGGGGGGGGGGAGTATGTGTGTCTGTGTGCAGAAGTGGGGGAATAATATACGTACAGAATGAAAATGGAAAGTATATTGTAGGCATAGGCAAATCTATCACTATCAGCAATTATCTCAAGCACATAAAAAATCTTGGCAGCTAAAAGAGACAAAATGACAGAAGTATAATTACTTGCGCCTTGATGAGCTGTAGCTCTCTTTCATTGGCAAACAATTCACTGAGTTCCTTCAGAGAGTCGGGGGCCAGAGACTTGGCATGTTCCATCTCAGCCTTGATGAACCCTTCATATGTGCTCCATGTGATACCTTCCAGCATCATACCAGCAGTTCCATCTAATACAGATGATCGAAAGAAAGATAAAAGTAAGAAGAAATTAAAGACAATTGAATAAATGATAAAATCTGGTCTTTAGTGTTCCTAGTTAATGTTAATTTAATAATAATAATCAATGAATAATTTCTTAACTACCTGTACTCTATTCCCCTCCATACTGCAGCAGTAGAATAGACAGTACTTAGCTGTGGGTGGTCCATTGTTAGTACATGTAAATACAACCTTAACAACAAAATGCACACAGTTTAGCATACGGCACACATTCTTAAAATCTTAGCATAAACTAATTGCATACATAAAAAAAGCTGCATTATAAAAATAAAATTAGACAGGTTGAAACCTACCTTGTGCCAATAGGATTTGGCGGTATTTTGGCTCTCTTCTCAGGACGAACTGCCTTCAGGTGCCTTAGGTATCTTGCTTTCTTGGCATTAGCGTGCCAAAATATAGCACTGACTTTCTTAACAATTTCGATCACCTGCTTGAAAGGTTTCTTGAAGTCCACTCCCAAGAGGTTCATTATGTGTGACAAGCATGTATATGCACACTGTTGGGAAACAATCGCTTGAAAACAGTTTCATATGCCTTCTTCATGTACGTGGCATTGTCAGTGTTCACCACCATTACATCATTGAAATTTAACCCATATTTTGTGACACAGTTGACCACTGCTTGTGCCACCGTCGAGTGGTTCGTGCTCTCCAGAAACACAGTGTCCAATAGATGTCCACTTTCCACTCTCAGAAGTACTGAACAGACAGGAGAAAAGAATGAAAGTGCAAAGGCTAGAGCCAATCTTTGCGAGTACGCAATGCGTAAGTGGTCGTGCCATTAAACGAAATACAAACAGACATGGTAAAGGGCCGTGTGAAAAAACCCTTTCTAAAGTTTAAGTCGTCCATTCCCTCAGAGTCATCGTCATCCACTTGGTCTCCCCTGTCATTTTTGGTGGAGTTCGACGCTGAGCATGCTTTGCAAACAATTGAACAAGACAACCCATGTTTGCAACAAGTGCTGCAGTCAGTTTTGGATGCACACTTCAAGGCGGTGAAAAGTGGTTCTGGAGCTGGTGGTTGGTCAGTCTGAATGGGTCATGGACACGTGTCTTGTTTCCATCCCCAGTCAGTGGATTGGAGATCCATGTTTCCCATCCACACTTTGATCTGATGATAAACCCTAAGACTGGAACTTTGCTGCAGCTGTGACGGATTTGGGTTCTACAAAAATAATGGCATGCGGAACGTTTTATAAAATCTTCTTACTCTAAGCTCGTGGAGAGAATCAAATTTCGGTGCTGCGTAAAGCCCCGAGAAAGCTTTCTCACCAGCTGCAGTCATGTCCTCTTTGCTAGACACCATCATGAATGTGTCTGCCCCCTTGAGTGAAAGAACTGTCATCAAACATCTTGGGCTTGACACCTTTTCCAAAGCCTAAAAGTGGTGTCACATCCAAAAAAAATCATGAGCAAAATAAGATGAGGCAAATCCTGTCCCAGTTCAGCCTTTTGTTTCAGAATATCCCATATTGGCTTTTTTGGAATCTCATTCTCAGACATCACGAAGAGTCCTTTGCTTTCATCGCCAGCATGACATAAGAACAAGGAGATCTGTGGCTTCACTGATCAACACTGTTGAATTGGACTTTGCCTTCGCAACAGCAGTGTTTGTAATAAAGGTGTCTGTGTCACCCTCTGCTTGAACAACAGTGTAGTTTTCTTGCTGAAGACGAATTGACAGGCACAGTGTTTGCATCCTCCTCTGGCATCCGACGAGCTGTTTCCTAAACAAGCTGAGAACTGAATGTTTTCTTGAATTGAAGCATACATGTACTTAGTTTTAGAGGCTCCTTCTGGCCTTGTCAGCATGCACAGTACAAAGGCATTGTTTTGCAAAATTTCAAAACTCCAATGAAAGAGTTTCTTCCACCATTTATGTACATTTTGCATTGGAAATTGACGTAATCGGTGACCATTTGATCAACTCGATGACAGCCATTCCTGGCCATGTGGTATTGATGTATTACTGTGGCACTGCTTTTTTTGTTGGCTACATCAGTGTCGCCAGTACATGTGTTGGTAGAAACAACAATGACTGGTTTCTTTGGCTTTTTTTTTTATCTTTTCAAGCTGTTTCCAGGACTTGATCTTCATCATCTGTAGTGAAAAGCAGCACGTTTCCATGTGATTCATTTTGAGATGTTCATTGCGGGAGGAAAATCTTTTCTGTTTGTTTTGAGAGTGCCTGTGAAATATGTGTTCTTGCTGGTCACATTCTGAATGAGCTTTTGTGTAGTGTAGTAACGATCTGCATAGACAAGTTGTTTCAGCAGAGAATGTGAAAAACTTGACAAGCCACATCCCCATCTGCATCAACGTCAGGATTGTGGGAAGTGGACTTGCCAAAGTATTTCAGAATGGTGATGACATATCCAGTTGTTGCATTACACAATCCAAAAGTTTTGATATGGTATTTATGCGGCTTATTGGCATTGTACTGTTGGTATCTCCAGCGGCCGGTCCATCCGATAACCATTTCGTCTTAGGAAACTTTCTCAAGTGGGTGAAATGCAATATAGAATCTTTCAGTGAGTTGGTTCAAACACGGCTCGATTTTCTCTTTGTTCTCTGAGGTCTTGTCGCCACAATGGAGCGTGGTACGGTAGATTGCCTCAAATCTCTCTCATTGAAAGGGGCTGCCGAAGAATGCTGAATAATACACTTCATTTGATGACCAATACCTCCGATCTGGCTGCACCCGTTTCAGTCACATGGCTATCAAAGCTGCCAAAAATTTGAATTTGCTTCCGTTGTCCAAATATAGATCTTTGCCTTGGTGAGTTGTTTTGGGCACAGGGTCGCTGAGCATGTTCATTGAGTTGCAGAGGCCCGCACAGATGTCCTCCGTCCACAGGGTTTTCAAGCAGTCCAGTGGTGTTGACTGCTCATTCAGTCCGAGTGCTTCAGGTCTCCCCTTTCCGTTTGGAAGAAATGTAAAATCAATGATGGTTCGTGTGGCAATGTTGGATCTATTTCTCGCCAGTCTTCCTGCTTTTTGCTTATGGTGGCTCACAGGGCAGCGCCCCCTCATCGGCGAATTCATTTGATCTTTTGTTGTTGCTGGTGCTATCATCACTGTCTTCAAACAGGCTGCCCAATATTCGGGTCTCTGTCAATCTGTGACGAGCTGTGAGTCGAACATTCGGCTCTCCAGAGTGAATGATTTTGCTTACATATTTATTGCTCGAGCTTTTTTAGGAGTAGAACAAGTTGGGCTGTTTTGTTGAGCATGGTGTCATTATTTTCTCTCCAACCACTTTCACACTATCGACATTGACAGCTGTGACTGCTACAATGTTGCGTAAGCAAGTGTCTCCCTCAAAAGTATTTCTCTGATTGACAAAGTTAACCAGTTTCATGGTGTCCTCTTTGTCCTTGGTCTTTCTTGCTGTTCTTGAGTCAACATGCTGGAAACTACAGGCAGAAGAATACCCTGTCAACTTCTGCATGGCGTTGTTGATTGAGGCACATGCTGGTATCAACAGTATCCATAGAGCTCTTTGTGAATCAGTGATGCCTCGGCCTCAGGTGAGATCTTCAGTAGATTTGGTGCTCCTCATAAGAACCTGTTCTATGACGAGATCTGTTGAGAGACCAGCCCAGTAACAATCATTTCTTGGAATAGTATGAGCCCAGCCATAAATGCATTGTAAACTGCTGGTGAATTCACCTCGAGCTCAGACGTGTGTGAAAAATACAGATGGGATGATTTTAGACCTGATATGTGAAGCATGGCAACAAAATAAGGCAACATTTCCTGCAGAGATGAAAGATGAAGCTTCCAGTTGCCTGTTGGCTCTGCCGTGATAAAGCATCTCTATACATGTATATGAATATCTTGGCCCAGCTTGGAAGATAGTTCATGGAGGGATGTCCTGTCACTCATTGTACTTGCAATCTTACTTAACAAGTCCAATGAAACATCTTCAAGCTCACAACCATCATATATTGTCTCACAAGATTGTGAACGTTTCCTTAAAACTGAAATAGTGAATCTAACAAAGTGTTAGACTTAGTCTTCAGTCGCAACAAGAGTGAACCCTAAATAAAATACCTCCCCAGACTCAAGTGTAAATTGGTGTCCCACAATCTTTTTCTGGTCATGAGATGTGCCATCACAGTGAAGTGTGCAGTTGGAAGAATTAGTAACAGAATCAGCAACCTGAAAGTTACAGTAGAGCACTGATATAAAGAACAACCCCAGACAGAAAAAAAAGTTCTTTATTTCAGTCAACTTCTCACACGCACATTTTTTCTGTCACCCCACCCCCCTTCGCTTTTGTGCACATTCTTCATGCCCAATGCCTTTCTCTTTTCCCCCAAACCAATGTCATATATGTCACACTAAATATGATACAACATTTATTTAAGACCATTCTGCACTGTGCTCTGGATAAAAATCTTATCTTATTAATACACAATAATAGTCCTCTTTCTTGGCCAGAGGAACGAAAAAGGAAGTGATGTTCATTTGCTTCTTCCCCTTTTCTCCTACATCAAGAATGTGTTTCTCCATATCCCCAAGAGAGTCGAAAAAACTCTCCCCTCCGTTGAGAATAAAAAAGTTACGCGCAGTTTGTAAGCATTTTTGGGCTTCTGAAGAGCTTACGGCCTTGAGCTGTTCTTCTGGCTCCTCATCTTCCTCGTCACAGGGAGAAGGCACAGAACCAGCAGCTTTCACCTGTTCCACAATCTCCTGATCTGTAAGTGCTGCTGATGTCTGTGCCTCCTCATCGATTTGGACATATTCCTCTGGCGTGCACAGCTGTGTTGTTGGGAGAAATGTTGCCAGGCGTTCGAACAAATTGTCAGAGTCGGGCAATTCCGGTTGTTCGCTGACAGCTGCAGACGGTCTGAAAGCAAAGCCAGCAGTTGCTAATGGTGGACTGTGAGACGTCTCTCCACGCTGACCTCATTGTGAAGAGAGCGTCGATCACTATAATCCGCATATCGCTGGTACTGCCACCAGAATTCTGGTGGGCAAGGTACTGCCGAAGTACACTTTTTCTGTAGAGACGCTTGAAGGCCCGGGTGATACCCTGGTCACAGGGTTGCAGCACGCTGGTGGTGTTGGGAGGTAGAAACACCAGTTTTACAGCTCGGAGGCCTTCCACGACAGGATGAGCTGGGCAGTTGTCCACCAGCAGCACAATTTTCCCCCTGCCACACACCATCTTCACAATTTTCCCCCTGCCACACACCATCTTCCTGTCCATCTTCCTCACCCACTCCTCGAATATTCCACAGAGCATCCATGTTTTCTGGTTAAATGTGTAGTCACATGGAAGTTGGCAACTCCACGGAAGCAGTGAGGTTTCTTAGTCTTCCCGATGACTAACAGAGGAAGCTTGTCGGTACCGTCCATGTTAGTCGCAATTAAAACCGTGAGACGGTCCTTGGGCTGCTTGTGCCCATGGACGCTCTGTCTTGTATGTCAGGGTTTTGTCTGGCAGGCAGCGATAGAAGAGCCCTGTATCGTCTGCGTTGTACATGTTTTTAGCTTCGTACTCCTGTAGCAGTTCCTGTAGAACTGTTGACCGCCAGTCTGCCACAGTATCCTGCTGCACCGCCGTCGATTCCCCAGATACAACTCTCTGTGCGATGCCATTGCGGCCCTTGAATCCCTGCAGCCATCCTGAAAATAAAGCACAATTGTTAAACCGAGTATCAATAGTCAATAGACCTACATAAATTGTTGGTCTGAATATTAAAATGCGAAATCAATTTAATTCTGCGATGAAAAAATAAATTGTTATAATGTTAAATAGGAAGTCTTGTGTGGAGTGGATCATCTCATCCCACTTTCCACTTTTGTTTACATCGGGAATTTTGTACATTATACATAATGTAGTTCATTTTTTGTTGTGTGTGTGATGTTGTAATTCTTCTTCTTCTTCTTCTAATCCTTCTTCTCCTCCTCCTTCTTCACTCTCCTCTATTCTCTCTCTCTCTCTCTCTCTCTCTGTGTATGTGTGTGTGTGTAGGTGTATGGCTGATCCATTAATTTTGTCGGGTGTTGAAACTTGTCAGACAATTTTTTTTTTAACAGTGATTTACAGGCCTGGTTATGTTTGAATCTTTTAAGGTCTTTCGAAATGCACATGGGTCATATTAGAGACGATGCTACTGAATGAGAATGAAAGTACAAACTCAGTGTGCCGTCCTGGGACACTAGGTACTTCACAAGCGCCCTAAAGTCTAGACCTAGAAAGAAGTAAAGAAATGCATGTAAAAGGATGAAAGCAGAGAAGATAGAGTTTAAACATTCTAGTATGCACACCGCTTATGTAATTTATTTAATTACTCACTGTGCCCAAACAACTTAAACCATAATATCATTGTATCATCCGTCAATACATAATACACTCGCGTTTACTGTGGTTTGTTTTATATACTGTAAGTTTAATCACAGCGTCCTTCGGTGACAAAATCCAACAAGAAGAAGAAAGTATGGAACACCAGTTGGGCATACCAAAATACTATGAAAATTTCATAAATGTATTTTTTTTTTTTAAAGATGTTAGGCCGCTTTGACAAAGGGGGAACTTAGTATGTTATTCAGAAACATATTATTTAACCCAAATTAAGTGAAAACAACTACATGTATGTTGCAATTTTGTCTAGTTCAAACGATATCTTGCCTAGACGGGGGGGGGGGGGCTAGAAGGTGTCTCTTGCTGATGAGGATGAATTCAGAAGTAGAACATGAATGAATGGTCATCTTTTTTTTTTTACAATGTCACTATTGTTTTACTCATTGTGCAGGGTTTTTGTTTTATCAGAGTTAGAAATAAGTGAGAGGTAAGATTATGTCAGTGAGTTTGTTATGCACTTAAATATAAATGCATGAAGTTAATTTACATGAAACTCCATAACTTTGTTTGTTTGTTTACTGTACATGTACATATAACATGTAATTTCATGTGTGCAGAAACGGCAACGGCAAAAATCCATCAAGTAGTAAAAAGAAAGATGTTTCCATGTGTACAAAAATGGCATTTCTGTGCATGAGAAAATATTCTTTCTATTTCTCCACTTGAAAGGTTTCTGACATTTTCATTTCCACATGCATGAAAACACAAGTTGGATTCATATGTGAAGGAGTTCAGAGACAATTTAGGTTGGTGTTTTTCTTGAAGGTATCAAGAATCTTATTTTGTATGACTTTAGTTTAAAGGATGAATGAATTGCACAAAGTTTTTTGTCATGTTGAAAATTCTATTGTATTAAAATTGTTGTTGAAACAGAAATCTGATGGTTTGTTTTTTTTCAGTTTGAGAATTGTCTGGGGTGTGTGTGTGCGCGTGCTTGCGTGCGTGTAAACAAATCAAGAAGTACGTGGCATGTGAAACTGGAACCTACTTGAACTAAGTGAAAAATTTTAATACAGCAATTTGATAAAGAAATACTGTAGGGAATGTTTACTGCTGGACCCAAACACGAAAATACTGATGGATTCCGTGTTTGTTTTTTAATCCTCCTGTTAAGTTAGGACCATTAGAAATTTTGCCGTCTTTCACGATGCTCACATTTTAGAAAAGCCTCCTTGCTGCATAAAAAACTGCTTCCTAACAATAAAATGAACCTCCCAATACAGGTGATGAAATAATAATATATTTTAGAAAGCATTGAAAATCTGTGGGTTTCCAGCAGGGCTTGAAACAAAGGTCAAATATAATGCCAAAAAAACTGCAAAAGATGTACATACGTTGCAGATCCCGGTGTTGGAAACAGTAAAGAAATACAGTTGTACATGTACATGTATTTAAGAATAAACTACACAAGAATTTTTTCTCATTTCCAACATGGGGCTTTGCAACAGACAAATTTTGTTGTTGTTTTTTTTAATGTGGATTTTAATCTCAGTAAAGATGCAGTAGCCAAAAACAACTTGCTGAGAGTGAGACTACTGAGAGCAGTTTTAGTAGTATTCATGGTTATATCCCTTGAAACAAGTCCGCTGAAATACTTGTAAGTTTTTTTTTTAACCTTCAAGTTTTTACTTGTTATTGATACAAGTATTTTGTTCCAATACAAATTTAATACATTTGTGCAAACCTTCGGACGTCTGTGAGACTCAAATAATGATTATCCAAATGAACGTCTTACAATTTTTTTTATTTGTTTTGTTTCGTAAATTTGACTTTTGCAAAGTCGGGGCCTACATGTATAATCTCATAACCACCCTCAAGACATATTTTGTAACTACACTGTTCAAAGTATCCTCCTCTTAAAGCTCCCATCCATGTACATGCATTTGGAAAAGTTGTCAAGAAATATGTGTGAACAAGTGACTGTAGACAACAACAAGAACAAAAAATGTGTGATGTGTCAAGACATTTTTCAGGGCACATATTTGGCAAAGATGGCGGAGGGGCAAAGGAAAAAAAAAAGAAATTAAATTTTCAAGTGATATGGAGGAAAGTCATCGAGGAGGCCATTTCGAGTCATGAGGACTGGTTAGTGGTACTAGATGGGTACAGTATTCATTCTATATATGGCCTTTAGCGTCTTTACAGACGGTCTTAGCAGCTAGAATATTCACTTTCACTTTGACTGACAGCTTCTCTCGTGGCTTATTCTACCAATGTTTGACCCGAGAGTGCGATGGCAGTGATTGCAGGTCAGTCTTTTGGGTTCACTTTGGCGAGTGTTTTCATTCCGCCTCTGTCGTTTTGTCAGGTATGTTTCTTTTGCCTTGAAGTCTATTGCGAGCGTGCCACTGCGCAATTTTTGTCTCCATCTGCTTCGATCATTTGCAAGGTTCTCCCATTCATTGGGGTCGATGTTGAATGCTTTCATCGTGACCTTGCAAGTGTCTTTGAATCGCAGATGTGGCCTACCTCTGGGTCGGTTGCCAGTAGCAAGTTCCCCGTAGAGAATTTGTCTGGGGATGCGATCATTTTCCATACGGTGGAGATGTCCAAGCCACCGCAGTCTTTTTTTGCCTAGGAGAGCCTGAGTTGATGGAATGTTGGCTCGGCTCAGAACTTCGATATTTGAGATCCTGTCTTGCCACTTGATCTTGAGAATTTTGCGTAGGCAGCGCAGGTGGAAGGAGTTGAGGGATCTTTCATGTTTGGAGTAGGTGGTCCATGTCTCTGAGCCATACAGCAGGGTGCTTAGGACGCAAGTTTGGTACACGAGTACCTTTGTTTTGATGGTCAGCTTGCTATTGTTCCACACCCTTTTTGAGAGTTTGCCAAAAGCTGTGGCCGCCTTTCCTATTCTGGCATTTATTTCAGTTGTTATGTCTGTGCTACCACTGATGGTTGAGCCTAGGTAGCAGAATTTTCCCACTTGCTCCAGAGGAGAGCCATTCAGCATGATTGGGTTGGGGTTTCTCAAGCCTTGTGTCAAAACTACAGTTTTTGAGACACTGATCTTTAGCATGAATTTGTCACAGGCTTTGGCAAGGCTATTTATGAGAGCCTGGAGCGTGGTTTCATCGTGGGCCACGATTGCAGCATCATCTGCGAAGAGGAGCTCTTGTAACATAATATGCTCTGTACGAGATTTTGCTTTTAGTCTGGCAACATTAAAAATGGAGCCGTCCACTCTGGTGTTAATAAGTACTCCACCTGAACATTGACCAAAGGCATTCTTGAGTAGGGCTGCAAAATATATACCAAATAAGGTAGGAGCAAGAACACATCCCTGCTTCACACCGCTGTTTACAGCAAATGAATTGGATGTGCAGCCCTCAAAGTTGACACATGCCCTCATGTCAGTGTGGAAGGATGCAATAAGTTTTAGCAATGTTGGTGGACAGCCTATGGATTTAAGGACTGCATACAGGCCAGATCGGCTTACGGTGTCGAAAGCCTTTGTTAGGTCCACAAAGCATGTTATAAGCGGCCTGTTTTGTTCTTTACATTTTTCTTGGATTTGCCGAAGTGCAAATATCATGTCAATAGTTGATCGTTTGCTTCGAAAGCCACATTGTGTTTCTGGTAAGACTTTTTCCGCCAGTTGTTGAAGGCGGCAGAGGATGACGCGAGCAAAAGCCTTTCCAGTAATGCTGAGGAGGGATATGCCTCGATAGTTGTTGCAGTCGCCTTTGTCTCCTTTGTTCTTGTAAAGTGTGACAATTTTGGCGTCTCTCATATCATGTGGTATCACGCCTTCTTTCCAACACTGCAGTAACAGATTATACAGGTGTGGTAATAATGGGCCTTTTAGGTCTTTTAATACCTCTGCAGGAATGTTGTCACTTCCTGTGGCTTTTCCAGCAGACAGGTGGTCGATTGCATTGGAAAGCTCGACTAAGGAAGGTTCAGCGTCAAGTTCGGCCATTATTGGCAGTTTTTGGAGGTGTTCCTCAAAATCTGGTGGAATATTTTTCTCAGTTGAATACAACAGAGAATAATGCTCTACCCACCTATTCAGTTGTTCATTTTTATCTGTGATGGGTTCACCATTTACAGACTTAAGTGGGGCGCTTTTGGTGATGATTGGCCCAAGAGCTACTTTCATCTGACTAAAGGCGGTTTTCATATCTCCCTTTTCATTTGCCTCTTGTATGCTGTTACACAAGTCTGTCCAGTATTTGTTGGCGCAACGTCTTACCTCCAGCTGAAGTTTAGCTTTTGCATTTTTCAAACAAGTTTTTGTACTCTGATTGCAATTTTTGTTATACTCATTGAAAGCAGATTTCTTTTGCTCAATGAGAGGTAGGAGAATTTCGCTGTTCTGGGCTACCCAGTCGTTGTTTGAAACTTTATGCTGTCCAAAAGACTTGATGGCACAGTCATGAATTTTTGAACTGAGAGTGTTCCATGTTTCATCTACCGAGTCACATTGGGTGACATTATCCATGCTTTCAGCAAATAACTTTTCAAATGACTTTCTATTTGATTCATCTCTGATTGCTGTTACATTGATCTTAGGGATTGAAGGGGCTTTTGATCTGTATATTTTCTTGGCCGAAATTTTGATTTTGCTGACTACCAGTGCATGGTCGGTGTCACAGTCAGCACTGTGGAGGGAACGAGTTATTTTTATACAGCCCAAACTCTTCCTCCTTGAGAGAATAAGATCTAATTGATGCCAATGGCCAGACCTGGGATGGCGCCATGATGTTCTTTGGCATCTCTTAAGGTCAAAGTACGTGTTTGTAACACATAATGAGTTTACGGAGCATAGCTCCAGAAGGCGCTGCCCGTTTTCGTTGATGTTGCCAATGCCGAAGTGCCCAATGCACTTTGGCCATGCGGAGTGATCTGCTCCCACTCGAGCGTTAAAGTCACCCAGAATTAGCAGGTCTTCGGTGAGAGGGATGTTGTGGAGAGTCCTCTGCAATGCCTCGTAGAAAATGTCTTTGGTTTCGTCAGAGGAGGTAAGTGTTGGGGCATAGACACAGATAATGTTGGTAAAACCAGACCGGGTGTTCAGTCTGAGTGTCATGATGCGTTCTGACACTCCAATTGGAGTTGCGATCGAATTGATAAGGGAGTTTTTTACGGCGAAGCCCACGCCGTGGATTCTCGGGTGTTCGCTGCTAAGGCCCTGCCAGAAGAAGGTGTAGTTTTCTTCTTTGACTGACCCGGAGTCGGGAAGTCGAGTTTCTTGAAGGGCAGCGATGTCGATGTTTAGTAGCTGAAGTTCTCGATCAATAATTTGGGATTTCCTGATGGAGTCAATATCAGTGAGATCTTGCTGTTGCAAGCCTGGGCGCATTGTTCTGACGTTCCAGGTACCAAGTTTTAGTATTTTTCTGTTTTTGCCAGGTGCACACTTTACGTCAGCTTTTTGACTTTTGGTCTAGCTCCAACCACCTTATGAAGCAGGCTGACGTGGCGGAACAACACCCAACTGCCTGGGGGCTGCCCAGGTTACGGCGGGCGGTAGTTGATCAATGCAGCTGAAAAGCCGCTCCCACCGACAGAGGGGACCCCTGGCGCTCATCCGTACGCCAAATGGATTGAGCTTATCACCGGTAACTGCCACCTCCCGTGTTGTGCCCATCCGTAACGGATGGCTGGAGTGTCCTCTCCAAATCGGAAATGGGTGGGCTTATAGAGGAGAGACAGACGCTTGCCAAGCCCGAGCAAACGCCTCCTCGTTTTGCTGCCTTGCCTGGGCTATTTTTAAGAGATGGTGCTTTGCCCAGAGGCACCACCCCTCTCTCTGCCATTCTAGTTAAACCCAAGGGAGAGACCAGGTCAATACATTTGGAACTAGTCCGGCTGCAGGAGATGCTGGAAGCCAGTTTGATGCAGTTCTCCCTGACAACCACCTTCGGGTCTCCACTCCTGATTTTCTGTCTGGGTTTACTCCCATAGCCTTTGCTATCATAGCAACACACAAGGCAGTGTGGTATTTGTATTCAGGGTTACCTTCCCCTAGTATTCCTCTCTCCCGAGATGACCCACAAGACAGGGGGGTGACAGTAGCAGGCTGTATTGTGTACTGTCATACAATAGCAGAAAACTCTGGCCTGACATATTCATTCAGGAAGTTACATTTTAGTGTCACCCGCAGAACTGCATTCTTATGAGACCGTCATAGAGCACAATAGTCTATGTGTACATAAATAGGGCGCATAATTATTATTCTGCATACATTGATTGAAACTAGACGCCGTTTCTGACAAAGTCTTTCGCGGTCAATACATGTAGGCTACGTGTAAATGTTATAAAACTTGACCGACAAAGATTCAAATGATTTGACATTGTAGGGGCCATCCATAAACATAAACAACGTGTGCTCGAATTTTGCTATTTTTCACCACACCCCCTCCTCCATTGTGCTAAAGTACGGCCATTAGAATGAAAGAATGGTTAATGATTTAATATCAACGATAAGGTCTTGATACATGTACATGTACTTGAAAACTTTAAGAGGCGATTTGCACGGACTGCTTGATTGTTTCATTAGAAATACATGTGCACACTGTATGATTTTTATATACGGTAGTCCACAGTTATTAATTTATAAATCAAAACGAGAAAACGTAGAATCAGACATTTTAATTTATGACCACAATTGATTATTGAAGAAGGTACTTTTGGTCCCCACCCCCATACGCCATGCACGCTTTTCGTACACTGGAGGCCCCCCCCCCCTTCCCTCAAGCCTGCGTATTTCATTTGGATTGCCTCATAGTCATACGTTAGACGTGCCATAGCTACGCTACTAACTGCACTTCAAGGGGCTCACCACATGGATGTTTAAATTTATCATTGAGTCTTGCGCTGCAGTACGGATGTGCCAATCGTAATAGACAAGTATGAGAAAAAATAAAGGTTATAATTTTGTCGATCAACTGGTTATTGTCGGGCATCTTATTTATTGTTGAAGTTATTGTCGGTTACCTGATTATTGTATTACTTAATAATAATAAATAATAATAATGGGTGGCATTTATACAGCGCATATCGATTTAAAATGCTCTTTGCGCTTTACAGAAGCAACATGTCAACCACAGAGCAGAATGGAGCGCCTGCGAAGCGCTCAACACACTACACTGCTTATGCTTCTTCTGTCTCTCTCTCTCTCTACCTCTCTCTATCTCGCAGTTCACAACTCACAACTCAAATAATATTTGAAAATTTATTAATAATAATATATACATGTATTTCATAATGAATAATAAAGTTTGTTGCTGCTGGTGGGGGGGGGGGGGGGGATGATATGGATAAATTTTAATCTATTCATTTCAATTTTGCCCGGACAGCGGCCTGTTCGGCCTGCTCTTTACGATTTCCAACTACCAAGGTATCTTTAACGTGCACACGGGCCCCTCCGAATTTTTCGTCCTTATACTTGATACGAAAGCGAAAACGGAACTAAAACTAAAAAAGAACCTTAAGTGAAATTCAAACAGCTAAAGTCATGGCCTAATTTCTGTACTTCCGGAATGCAAAGAAAACTTCCACCACAGATCAGCCGCGTAGTTGATCAGCCGGGGGTTGAAAAATAGGGAGGGAGGGAGGGAGAGATGCGTAATGGCTGGACATGGAGGAATCGCTATTCTTTGCTTCTTCTTTTTATGTTCAAACATTCACATTTATAACATAAATAGGAATAGTAAAATTTTATGTGGTTATTTTTGGAAAGTGCGGGTTTAAATCACAGTAATTTAAGAGACAGTGGAGATAATAATATGGCAAAATACTCGATAACCTTTCAAAATAAAAATTTTAAAAATAAAAATCAGATTGTTAAGCTAACATGATTGTATTCGTTGAAGAATCTTTAAAAAAAAAAAAAAATTACACATGTAGGCCTATTTGAACTGGCTCCAGGAAATGATAAGAGATACAAATATTTCCAGTCCAAATATTCCAGCAATAATGATAATAACAATAATAATAATAATAATAATACAGCAGAACAAAACAAACAGAAAGAAAAAAAAACCAAAGAAGAAGAAGTTAGTGTGCATGGGGTGTAAAGGACATCACAAAACTCTTCAGTCAGTGTTGGGGCAACAACATGCACCTCATTTTTGTCCCCTAGGCAACCGATGGTACACAAAACACGTCCTCAGAACGGCGAAACTGTAAAAGACATGGCACCACTTCAGACCGAAAGGAATCTGCCACAAAAAGTTAGGTCATTATCATAGAGATACTCATAATACTGTAGGTGCCGAGATGCGAAGGGTCACCCACAAATTTCAGGTAGTTATAGACAGATCCTCCTGTCCCTACCAGCCACCTGAACGATAAGGGAGAGGGGAGTAAGTAGGAGCCTGAAGTAGTGATTACATATATATACATGTACATTATTATGTACGCGTATTCTGTAGCAGGTGAAAAAAAGTAATGTTGCATTACAGTACACGGTGTGCGACCATGCGCACCACGAGTTTTGTTGGCAGAAGTCACACGGCGTCGTGGTGTCGAGCTTTTTTGCCAGTATTGTTAGATGACGTGTCGGGTTGGGCTAGAAAACTTTCAAAAGGCGAGGGGCTAAAGAAGGAAGAATGAATGACAGACAGTCAACTACAATACCCTATGTATGAAGACATGTTAACTGGCAGTCTACATGACATGACTGTTTAATCGTTTGGGCCTAGCCAAGCTTGAGGAGCAGATTTAATGCTGGTAAAGGTCAATGGCGGATACAAAGTGAACGTTCAACTTTAAACGAATCAGTTTAAAAAGAAAAAAAAATACTCCCCAATCAATGATTGTATCGGTGAACTGTTCAAAAGGCACCACGTCACTCCGAAAGGAACCTTCACAAAATGGCTGGTTTGCGTACCTCGCATAGATAGCTGCACAGTCAGTCAGAAAAATCTTTTTGTTTGTTTTGATGCAGCTTTATCCACCTTCATTATTGTGTCTGTCAAAACGCTTGCGCTACATTCAGTGGGCTAATTCACGGGTTCATAATTATGTATGCCGTAAAACAATGTGCCGTCATACTTTTTTTTTTCTTCTTTTCTTTTAACCATTAGGATTAACAAAAGGAAAAGGTCAGCTATGAAAGTACATGTACCTGGTTTGCACCTGATTTATAGCAATTCCAGAGTCAGTCCCGGGCACCGTATGCGTTTCCCGATCTCGAATTTTCTCAACCTTTGCCTTGCCGGTGATCACAGTCCAAGAGGTCTAGACCGATTTGATAGTTTCAGTTTGTCATTATGAATGGGAGATACAGCACTTGTTTTCCTCCCATGCCAGCTACTGCAAGCATTAGGAGTGTAAGTTATATCTCAGTAAACCTTTCTTTGTTCTTCTTCTTTTCAATCCCCAGCATACAGGCCGAGCTGAATGTAGACAGACTGATGACGTGATGTGGATAAAGACAGTAAATCTACTCACCAAAATAAAATTTTACTGCAGGCGCAAAAAAAAAAAAAAATTCGCTTTTCGTCCCGACTTATTGACTTATTCTTTGCTCAATTCCTTTTTTGTGACAATCCCACAAAGCTATTACACTGTAAAAGTACAGTATGGACAAATAACCCAGGCAGAAAGACACAGTGCATTCCAGCATTTCAGTCAGGAAACGCATATGTATATACATGTATATTATAAAAAGTAAATTTTACTTAAATTGACGTATACGGCTTTTTATTTGGTGACATGACAAATAGGGAGAAAGAGGCAGGTGCCCTGAGATTTGTCCTGACAGCTAGGCCTAACCTAACTGTACCAGATCTTATGGCATGCCGACAGTACCGTAATGTATTGATATATACATGTACACGTAATAATAATAATAAGAGTATATATGGCATAAAAGTGAATCTCCAAAACAAACACATGTATACAACAGGGATGGAGCAAAGGGTGTGTGTGGGATGGGGGTGGGGGTGGGGTCTGACTGATTATCTTTACCTACAGTCTCATGTTAATGAAAGATAAGCAACGGGTACAGTTTTTAATTTGTTTGTAAAGACAGGAAATGTTTTAGTAATTTACCTTTGCACAAATGACATTTAAATCACCTGTGCAGTCTCCAGCACGAGTGTCACACTGTCGACCTGGCAGAAATACCGTGCACAAACTGCACTCAGCTATAAACAAATACAAACACAAAAACTGGATAAGCTATGCGGATTGTTTGACATTGTTTGAAAATGTGCCATGTTCTGAATGATGATAGTTGTCGTTACGGTATTTTTACGACAAATATAAAAACAACAGTTCAGAAAAGTTTACTCAAACAGAAAACAAAACAAAACAAAACACTGCCAATATGCAGGCTTTAGTCTGGAGCCTACAGCTCGGCAACTTTGGCTCTATTTATAAAGCAAACTAGAGTTAATGAAAAAGACAGACGCACTTGTTCGATTAAGGAAACGAACATCAATTTGTTCGCTTTGCAGTTCATCTCGTGCTGGAGCCGACGTGAGTACACAAACAAACACGCTAGTGAATACACTCACTCTCCAGTTACTATGTTCAAGATGACAAACGAAAACAGAAACAACCAGGAGATCGAGATTATATCCCTTCCTTTTCATGACTTGTTAGAGCAAATTAGAATAGCCCGTGTGTTGAAGCTGAGTCTACTCGAAACAGCTTGGGAAGGTTAAACTCCTGCGAGAAATTAACTTCACTAGGAGCATTTGTTTGAGTGGATGTGAGTTGTCTAAGGAAATCTTTTCTACTTGGCTCCTGTTGTGACTTGTACGTACGTACCCCAAGCGTTTTGCGCCAGGGGCGCGTATGTATACGTAACTATCCCTAACCCCACCCTTATCCTCAATCCTGAATCTTATCGAATCGCTAACCCTGCCCCTTACCCTTTCAGCAAAAAAACAACAAAAAAAACAACAAAAAAAACTTTTCCCCTCCAACTTTGCATGATTAGAGAAATGGACTTAAGGAGAAATTGTTGTTACTCGTCCGTACGTGCGACATGTGTTTTACGCTAGGTACGTATTTTAAAGCCTTTTGTGACTCTAGCGCTACAGAGCTCCCCCCCCCCCCCGCCCCCAAATAGCCTTAACAACAGCCTTAATACTTAATTATTCCAATTTTGTTCTTTCAGATTTTCTTTTTGTTTTCCTCCTGTTTTTTTCTTCATTCAGTGTTTCTGTAGGCCAATTTTTTTGTTGTTGTCAAAGTGGATGTAGCCACAGACAGCTCTTTACAATAGGGGCTGACGTTTTGCTAGGAGAACTCAAAACAACGCAGTGTATTATGTTATGTTATCACAGACTGATATTTGAATTTTCCTGATTGGTTTTCATGTGATAACTGCATGATAATAAACTGACAGGTAAAAATATTTAAAAAAAACAAAAAAGCGCCCATGATCATTCCAGAACATTAGAAAAAGTAAAAATTCCATGCCCTCAAAAAAAAAAAAAAGGAGCAGGGGGTGAGCAGGGGGTGAGCAGGGGGTGAGCAGGGGGTGAGCAGGGGGTGAGCAGGGGGTGAGCAGGGGGTGAGCAGGGTGTCACAAATCCCAGACTGGGAGATGTAATAAGTTATGACAGGACAACAATCACGAACAAACAAGTTAACACTTAACAGAACAACCCATCAGACTCCCACATTTATTAAACATAATTATACAGATAATAGCGCCATTACATACATTATATTATTGAAATTAACTGCCGTACAACGGCCTTATTCTCACATGCACTCTTCCTTCCTCGGATCCACAACCCGGTAGTTACTTCCTAAAGGCACTTCGGCCTCAGCCTCTCCCCTCAGGGTCTTAATAGCACATTAATAATTCACTGGCACCGCAGTCTCTCAACATCACCTTCCTATTGTCATACACCTTAGCATTCCACTAGCACCTCCGCAGGGCAATAACACATTATCATTTCAATAGCCCATCAACATGGCAATAGTACATTATCAGTTCACTAGCCCATCAACATGGCAATAGTACATTCTCACATTCACGCTCATATCTACGTCCCTGTCCGTGGCCTGACTGCCACGACTTTATGTGCCTCTACTGTCCTGCACTGACAGCCTCACTCTTGGCCTATGTGTGGCCCCCGGCCCTATGCTGGCCTATCACCGTAGGCGGCGCTCTTTGGCCCGACCTCGGCACCTACAAGAATAACATTACATTGGTATAATGCCATACCATTTCTATTCACTCCACCTCTCCTTACAACCCATGAAGCGTACACACAATAGTTCACATTTCACTCACCAAACATCTTACGGTAACACACCTCCATCGGAGTACACAATACTCACTCGTGCTACAAATCCATGAACTCACTTTCATCTATCGCTCATGGCGCACATTGCTATATCCAATATCAAGGACTTCCACATTCCTCACATATACTTATTTACATCATGGTAATAGACGAATATAATATAATACATCAATCATAATTATCAATCAACGTTCTACCTACCAGTCATCACTGGAAAAACCACTCTCATCCGTCTTCCGACTGCTCCCCTTATGTTCGCCCGCTGGGCTCTTACTAGCGTCCGTTCAGTAGGACCTTTTAACTGGCAGTGATAGTAATACAGCGCTTTCGCCTCATTCAGACCCCCCACCACTCACAACAGCACGCTTTAACTTACTTGTCTACGTGCGTTAATTTTACTCTCCTCCTTTCCCCCCGTAATTATTAACTATCGCTCACTCCACTCGTGACATCATCCCCCACCCCAAAAAAATTAATGCAATTAATTTCAAATCGCATCAAGATGACTGTCAACGAGTGAGCGTGAGCAATACTTACATAAAAATGACCTAGCAATTCCCCTCTCACATAAAATACCGGAATCAGGGAAAAATATGGGGATCAATATGCCCTGCAATATGCATATATGTATCACATCATCAATACCTAACTAAAACATAACATGTAATACAGAATCAAAATCAGTCAACCTCTCAACCATTCTTCCTATAATATTTATAATATCAATATTTTAAAGTCGACGATTCATTCAGACAGATCCTGTCAATGTTCCTGTCCTCCGATGTATAAGCTCCTGAACTCTTCCCCTAGGCTCGACTAAGGTAGTCGGCGATATGATTACTGGTTCCTGGAATTGGTTGAATAACGAAGGTGTACGGCTGCAAAGCCAATGCCCATCTAGACAAGCGTGGGCTGGACGAACGATTCTTTGACAAAAACGTTAGTGGCTTGTGGTCTGTCTGGATACAGAATTCTCGTCCCATGAGATAACGTCCTAATTTCTGGACGGACCACACAATGGCAAGACACTCCCGCTCTATCACAGAATATTTTCTTTCTCTCTGCAATAACTTCCTACTGACATAACATACAGGATGGAGACATTCGTTCTTCTCCTGTAGAAGACAAGCGCCGACACCAGAGTCCGACGCATCCGTTCTGAGGATAAAATTAGATCGAAAATCGGGTAATATCAGAATGGGTGACGATGATAATGCTGTCACCAAATTATCAAATGCTGTCTGACACTCAGACGTCCACTGGACCTTATCGGGTTGTCCCTTCTTAGTAAGGTCAGTAAGAGAAGATGACAAGGAGGAAAAATTTGGAATGAACTTTCTGTAATAATTTAAAATTCCCACTAAGCTTCTGACTTGTTTCTTTGTTTTTGGGATTTGCAACCCTACTAATTTGTCAATTTTTGTTACTTCAGGTCTCTGAACACCTCTACCCACGATATGTCCTAAGAACACTATCTCTGGACATGCCAAATCCATCTTTGCGGGTTTAGCAGTTAACCCAAAATGACGTAATCGTTTAAAAATTACTGTTAGTGTCTGAATATGATCAGACCATGTCGACGTATGACATGCTATATCGTCAAAGAATGACACGACATTAGGTATGTCCTTTAATACCAGTATGAGAACACAGATACTCTGGTCTCTCATGAAACCTCTGCAGCATATCAACATGGAAAATCTTACTTGATCCATCAATGTGGATAGCGTAATCTACCTTCGAAACAACTCGCTCAATAACATAAGGACCTTTCCATGTCATCAATAACTTATTATGGTCCGTAGGTAACAACAATAGGACCTTGTCTCCTGGCTTAAAAATTCTCAGTTTGGACCCTCTATCTTTATAGTTCTTTGCTCTTGCTGAGCGATACTAGACGCTTCTTCTGCTATAGTGCGCGCTGAAGATAATCTTTCTCTTAAATCAACAAGGTCTATCGAAACCTTTTTAAACGGTTCCGAAACCGTGGGGATCTTTTGAAGAGGAGCCTGGGGTGTACGACCCTTATGCGTCGTCTTTTGGCACGCACTGCACGTCTTACAATACAGCCGTACATCTCTATGTATCGATGGCCAATAAAAATCTTTCAGAACTCTCTCCTTGGTTCTAGCACTTCCCATATGACCCGCTAATGGAACATCATGGGCCAGACGCAATACTGTAGCAATTAACGACCGTGGCACGACGACCTGCTTTTGAACAGAAGCCACTGTGACGTACATACGGAACAGAATGCCCCCCTGGACAAAAAAGGAAGATGACCCGTTTATATATTTCCTCGTTTTCTCCGTTCGCGCCTCCTCAAAACATGGACTCAATGATGGGTCCTCCCTTTGTAATCTCGCCAAGCGCTCTGGCGTGATATCTAGGTTGACCGCTGGCGTCGCCAAAGGTCTAATCTTATCCTTATCAGCTACCTGTCGACGTGTTTCGACCGCGGCACAAAAGTCAATACCTTTTGATTGAGACCATGCCTGCACGTTCTCCTCGGAAGGGGAAACTACCCGTGATACATTCCCAATGATGAGCTGGGCGCCTGGAAAACACCCAACGACTGCTTCGACTTCCCCGCTAAGGAAAGGTGTATCTATCATTATTCTTGCCATGGGTAATTTCTCAATGGCCCCCGAAAATTGGATGCACGGGACAGTCTCACTTGTAAGCTGTGAATCCCGAATGCAGTCCCTATGCACTCTCACAACGGTAGATCCTGTATCTCGTAAAACCGAGACCGGTTCGTCCCCAACAAACCCCGGATAAACCCTAAGACCACCTCCTGTATGACATGAATTTATAACGGGGATCTTTCTCCCACAAGGTAAAACACCGGAAGATAATAACTTCTCACAACTGGGACACTTAGAATACTGTCCGCCTCCGTTGTCCGATGTAACACACGCAGCCGCATGATGAAATTTATTAGGGGAACATGGACTGGAGCTACTGTCCGCGTTCGCCGCTATCCTACCTGCAGGGCAATTCACGCTGATGTGATCTGCTCTTCCGCAGTTCCAACACTTCGCGGCCCTACACTCGCGTGAAAAGTGACCCACGCGTCCGCAAGTCCAACACTCCGCTCCCTGTGCTGCACTAGGCCTGGGTCCCCGTGACCCATCGCGACCGGAACTAAAGTCCCTATGCCGTCGGTCATCGGCAAAGGTCACAAATCGCCCCCGGCCATTACCGCGACCTAGCCCTCCTGCTCGGTCAAACTTACCGGATCCATATGCAGGTGATTGGTGATAGCCCCTACGCTGCCCCTGGGCTTGCCCACTATAGGCACCACGCTGACGCGACCTGTCTTTATGTCCTGTCGGCGACCCCTCGACAACGGCGACGTACCCAGCATCTTGGACGTACGCCCTGGCGACTGGTTTGGACGGATGTGCCGTACGGTATGCTTCCGCCAACTTAGACGCCTCCTGCACCGTCGCGGGTTCGTTTTCTTTCAGGAAAGCCACCAGATCTTTATGGCACGACGCGTACAGCTGGTCACGGATCATTAGGTCTTTTAATTTAGTAAAATCCGCGCCAACATGCGCCAAGTCTACCCAGTTCGCGAAATATTCCGTCAATCTCGCGACGAAGGCAGCAAAGTCCTCCCTGGTATCCGCACGTGCTCGCCTAAACTGCTCCCGGAAATATTCCTCGGTACGCGCAAATCGGCGAAGCAGCAAAGCCTTCAGCTTATCGTAATCTTGCACGTCTTCGCGCTGTAGCTCTTTAAAGTAGGTTAACGCTCGCCCCTGCAATAGAGACGCCAGGTACGTGGCCCATAATTCCTTATTTTCCCCCCATTGCAATTGTGCGTTCAGTTCGAACCTGTAAAGGAAGGCGTCTATGTCGTCCTTCCGGTCGTCGAACGTAGGGAGCTTAATCCTAACGCCACCTTTATTGTGTACCTGCCGCTCAACTGTTTCCGTTGGCGTATTCTTTTTGCTTTCTAATTCCGCAATCTTTACTTGCGCCTCTATCTCCTTTAACTTTAACTCCCTCTCCTGCTCCTGAGCCTTAGCCTCTCTTTCCTGTTGCTTAAACTCCCTTTCCTGCTGCTGAGCCTTAGCCTCTCTTTGCTCTTCTCTCTGTCGCTCTTGAGCCTCTTTTTCTCGCTCTCTATCCTTAGCACGCTCATCGCGCAAATCCGCCTGCTGTTCTTTAATCCAGCCGCGTAGCTCTTCTCCCTCAAGGCCAAGTTCCTTACCCAACTTCATTAATTGTTGGAGTTCCGCCATTTCACAGATTTATGGTTATGGTATGTATTATAAAAACGGCTAACCTGTCGGTATGATCACTAACGACACGACCAGAGACCTGAGATCACACCAGATATAACAATACCCAATTGTCTCAAATACAATTCAGAAATTTACCTACTTCCTAACTAATTCTATATTCATACAATGCATAGCACTATTAATAATAAAAAAAGAATAGAAAAGACAAGAATGAGGAAATTCAGTAGAAGGACCACAAGTACGTCAAGGACAACGAACCAGACTAGGACAAAGACCTAAAAAAGAAAATATAATGGAAAAAAATGCAACCTAACTACGCCGATTACACTACAAGGTACGAACAAGAACAGAGTCTGAAAAAAAAGAACGTATCTACAGATAGGGAAGAGAGGGACAAGAGAAACGTCTTCCTAAAACAACGAGGAAGATAGAACGCTACAATCTAAACAAAAATACAGGTCCCTACAGAACTGTTCACTGTGATGAACCCGGTTCCTAGATTAGCCCACCTCCCGAAGAGGACAAACCAAGTTCACCACAGCAAACCCGCGCCACCGCCCGTATAATCAATTACAACGAAAACAGAAAAACATCGGAAAAAGACAGAAGAACAGACAGCCCTCAATCCAGGGTACAAAATTTCAGTTTCACTTAACTTTCAGCCTTATGAGTTTAAGTCCTCCCCTTAATCGGAGCTCTGGCTGCTTGTCTCCTCAGGCTGCACGCACACACACTGTCTCTCTGAAAGTTTAAGTACACATTAGTACATATTTATAGCAATACATGCATCAATACATATTCATCAATATACATAAATCATATCATCATGAAATTTCCATTCATCCCACGAACAAAGACAACACAAATTCCTACCACAAGATAAGTATTACGTGGACAAAACTAGAGTAACAAATGCCCACTGAAAAATACCTACTAACTACAACTAAATATTACGAAAATGGACGAGTCACAACGGACGAGCCCCCAATGTCACAAATCCCAGACTGGGAGATGTAATAAGTTATGACAGGACAACAATCACGAACGAACAAGTTTAACACTTAACTGAACAACCCATCAGACTCCCACATTTATTAAACATAATTATACAAATAATAGCGCCATTACATACATTATATTATTGAAATTAACTGCCGTACAACGGCCTTATTCTCACATGCACTCTTCCTCGGATCCACAACCCGGTAGTTACTTCCTAAAGGCACTTCGGCCTCAGCCTCTCCCCTCAGGGTCTTAATAGCACATTAATAATTCACTGGCACCGCAGTCTCTCAACATCACCTTCCTATTGTCATACACCTTAGCATTCCACTAGCACCTCCGCAGGGCAATAACACATTATCATTTCAATAGCCCATCAACATGGCAATAGTACATTATCAGTTCACTAGCCCATCAACATGGCAATAGTACATTCTCACATTCACGCTCATATCTACGTCCCTGTCCGTGGCCTGACTGCCACGACTTTATGTGCCTCTACTGTCCTGCACTGACAGCCTCACTCTTGGCCTATGTGTGGCCCCCGGCCCTATGCTGGCCTATCACCGTAGGCGGCGCTCTTTGGCCCGACCTCGGCACCTACAAGAATAACATTACATTGGTATAATGCCATACCATTTCTATTCACTCCACCTCTCCTTACAACCCATGAAGCGTACACACAATAGTTCACATTTCACTCACCAAACATCTTACGGTAACACACCTCCATCGGAGTACACAATACTCACTCGTGCTACAAATCCATGAACTCACTTTCATCTATCGCTCATGGCGCACATTGCTATATCCAATATCAAGGACTTCCACATTCCTCACATATACTTATTTACATCATGGTAATAGACGAATATAATATAATACATCAATCATAATTATCAATCAACGTTCTACCTACCAGTCATCACTGGAAAAACCACTCTCATCCGTCTTCCGACTGCTCCCCTTATGTTCGCCCGCTGGGCTCTTACTAGCGTCCGTTCAGTAGGACCTTCTAACTTGCAGTGATAGTAATACAGCGCTTTCGCCTCATTCAGACCCCCCACCACTCACAACAGCACGCTTTAACTTACTTGTCTACGTGCGTTAATTTTACTCTCCTCCTTTCCCCCCGTAATTATTAACTATCGCTCACTCCACTCGTGACACAGGGGACATGGTCCTAAAGTTGTGTCCTTGTAGCACCCCTACAATGTAACTCAAATGGAACCCCTCCTTCTGATTTCTCTCCAAATCATAATTTTCCAATTTTCATCTAGGAATTTTAGGAATGCAGAGTATCTTAAGAGATGTAGATTTGGGCCTACCCGGTGTATCTAGGTTCCGATCAGCGGGAAAACAAGCACACGTGGGCGTAGATCGTTTGAATGACGTAACTGACAGGTGGGCGGAGCTTGGTGAACGGGTGTTTGTATTAACTGAAGGGTCTCTCCTATTTGTCTGCGACTGTCTTTCTCACTTTCCCTCCCTAATAAAACACTGTGGATTGAATTTATGTGGGAATGTGAGAGGCAAAACTAGGAGGCTTCGGCTACTGTAAACATACGTCTTCGCTGGTTTTAGAAAAACACTGTCTTGGAAACGGCTTGACGATGTGTTTATTGCCGCTGAAATGGCAGTAAGATTGCATGGAACAAGCTCGGTACATCGGTGCAACTAGAAGGTATTACAATTTACAACACGTACGGTATTCTATTTATCGTGTCTAGTGGTTGACTTTGGCTGTGTTGGGGAGCGACAGAAAACGCATGTATGTAAGCACAGATTATCACAAAAAAAACGAAATCCCCATGATGTAATGCCATCATTCCAATCATATATATGGACCACATACAGAAAAACATTGCTAGGCTTAGCAGCGATTTTCTTTAATATGCCCCAAATGTCATCTTCACCGTGTTTGTAATGTTTATTATGGTGACTAACTTTGCAATAAAAAGATGTCGCAATGAAAACACATGTCATGTCATCATTATTTCGAAAACAAACTGTTTCTCTGTCAATACAATTACATGTAATTTGCGACACAAGTTTCACCGAGCACTGTTCCTCACCAACAGCCTGATGATGTAATGGTGGAAGATGACAGCGGTGGGATTACAACTGGGAATACATTCGGTGGTGGTGTGTCATATAAAGACCAGGTTTAATGGTTTTTTTTTACCTGTAATAATCATACCATAAATATTTTTTCCTCTCTGGCAAAAGCAAGTTCAGAAATTTTCTGACTCCGATATAATATACAGGCCTGCCATTGAGATTCATCGCTTATAAGTTATAGTCTGAAAATCGATGTTTTAGTGTCTTTGAATATTATACACATTTGCAACACACACACACACACACACTCAAACACAAACACAGTACATGTACACATATGGTCATGGTATTCATTCAAGTCCACACAAAATCTCAGTTAGAAAAATCAGTTGCTCATTCTGACAAAGTTTTATGTGAAACCTGGAGTGGAAGCCGTGGCGATTGGGTGTGGAAAGAAGCGACACAAACACTGGTCGCTGGCTAATGAACATGACAGCGAATGTTGATTGCACAGAAAACATTCTCATCATCATGACTAAACCAATGGACCCAAGCACACTATCGCAACCCCAACAGATGAAAGTATGAAGTGACTGATAAACAGCCGGCACAGGTTAAACCACACACTAAAGTACTTAACTTCTTTGTGCCATGAAGATTTCAAGACTGATTTTATTTCGTCGGCACCAGTACTGTTAGCACTTTATTTCCTCTTCTGTGTAATCCAAGACCACTCCCAACCCCTTTCTATCCTAGCCCTCACTATCCCTCTTTCATTTAATTCTCCAGTACGTTATGCATTTTGTTCTCTGGCTATTTCCGATGACAATTTTTACACAACCCTGCTACTCTTGCACGACATTGAGCTATGGAAGTTGGAGATAGATCTACATGTAATTCCTAAAACAAACGTGGATGCCGGGAAGTACGCAACGAGCACCAGTCAACTCACAGACGCGAAGACCGGATTTCTCATTAGTTCAATATCTGAGTGCTGATTGATGAGTCTTCTTTACCTTTTTTTTTTTCTTGAATACTTTTTTCGCTAGTTCCCAGTGAGCCAGATTCCATTTGTTCTTCCTGCCACATCTCGTTCAATGTCGTAATCAGCGAATGCTTGCCTGGCAAACGTATGATCTTCATGCATGCACCTGTGTGTTCATCTCCTTTCTACCAATGGATTTCCTACGTGACATTGTGCCTGTGTTTATCACTGAATACAGTTGGGAACTTTTAGAGTTTTCCCTCACAATCATACTTTCTCTATCTTCTAAGCTGTTGAACTCCCAGTTTTCTTGAAATAAATTCCGTAAGGTCATTGTTTCATGCATGCACGAGCATTGAAGAAGTAGGATTTGGGGCAAATCATCGTAAGAAACTGGGCTGTTGTTAGGTGCGCGTAGTATTTTACATTACAAGTCAGTGCTGAACAATGAACACAACTCAATAATTTCTCTATTTGGTTTTGTAATTAGATTACTCGTCCCTAACTACATTCAAGAAACTTACTAATCTGATGGAAACTGACAGAGTGGTCAGATGTATTCCCCCCCCCCCCCCCACACACACACACATAATTCATGTAATAGTAAATAAGAAATAATTGCACGGTTTTGGGGGGACTAATTACCGTAAGAAACCTGCTAACCTGACTGGAACTAATTGACAGAGCCAGATGTCAAATGTGTACAAAACAACGATAATATGTAGCAAAAATCTTTCGGAAAGTCTCGCCTGAATACAGATTGAGAAATACAGACAATAATGTGATCAATTATTAGCATAAGACAAACATTTGGAAGTTTTGTCTACTGGCAATGATTTTTTTTTCCTTCCTTGTTTGTATGTATCTTTCACAAATTTGGTGATTAATGAAAATAATTTAAGAGAAAGCCATAAATACATAATTATGTTTACTACTGTCCGAGACACAGAATACCAAGACGAACCATTCCGTCTACCACTATAAATTGCGCGCTTATAAATACGGTGGGTAGTGCACTCTTTCGTTCAATTATGAGCGGTTGTGGTGCAAACTGTTGCAGTGTTGACATCAATGTACGCGCGCAAGACGACGGATGGAATATGAAGAATTGATTCGTCTTGTGATACTACTACTACTACTGTAATACTTCACGGGAGGTTTCAGACAAACAGAACGTTAAACCGTTCGTGTGGAAAAAAAATTTGGTTAAGTCCGGTTTCGTTCATTTTTTATATTAACAAACTCGCCAACAATGTCATTAATTCTCTCACTTGTATAACCATCATTTCATCTATTGACATGGCAGTTGCTCAATGAAGGACTTAGTATTGGAAGTATACATGGCGGTTCAAAACAGTCCGAAAAGAAAGGGGGTTAAACAAAAAATGCAAAATGAAACAAAACAAACTTTCTGCGTCTGTCAGACACGAGGTTATCATCTTGCATTCCTGAGCCAGAATGCATGCCAGTCAAATGTAAACAATGCATCACACAATGACAGGTCAACATGGTATTGTATCATAGCACTGTGGTACAATAATGTTATATACGCAAGTAAATAATACGACCAGAGGATAACTTCCTAGTTACGAGAGTGGATCATCTAACTCTCATCTGTGGAGTAAGGTCGTCAATAACTGGTCGTGATGCATGTATTTCACGCTTCGCGGAGACTTTGTGAAACTTAGATTGAAAAGCGTCTCGTTTTACAACTGTTGTACTAACATTAACACTTACTAAGACATTCCTTACAGTATCTCGGGATACTCTTCTACTCTTCTCACCTGTCAAACAGCTATTCGGCCCTTAAATCTGTACCTAAACAACCTCAGCTGTTTTGGTTTTGCCGTTTCCACGAGAGGCTACAGCGAGGAGAGATGCAGACACTCTTAAAAAACCTCTCGGCAGTAAGTAAAATAACACAGCGGGGTTTTCAGGCTGATGATAGCGACCATCCTGTAACAGGCCTGATGTTGTCCGTCACGCTGCTTCAAAATTTTGACAAATGGCTTCATCAGCTCGCTAAAATAAGGGTATGGAAAATCATTCAATCCGGGAGAAAATGTCGGTGTTTTTAGGGATGCGGGGTCGAATGTGTAGGGAGGAGAGGATTTTTTAGGGTGCGCGATGAAAATAATGAAAGTGAGTTTTTTGTGTTATTTTCAAATAAAGACATTTCGGACGTGTTGAGAGAGAGTGAGATGGACAGGCTGTGGTGTGGAAGAGACAAAGAAGGGAGATGTGAGATATGGATTTTGTTCGTAATTGTTGGATTTGAGTGAGTGAGTGAGTGAGTTAGTGTATGTGTGATGAGTGAGCGAGTACGTGAGTGAGTAAGTGAATGAGTGAGTATGTGAGTGAGTGAGTGAGTGAGTGAGTGAGTGAGTGAGTGGGTGAGTGAGTGAGTGAGTGAGTGAGGGAGTGAGTGAGTGAGTGAGTGAGTGAGTGAGTGAGTGAGTGAGTGAGTGAGTGAGTGAGTGAGTGAGTGAGTGAGTGAGTGAGTGAGTGAGTGAGTGAGAGAGTGGGTGAGCGAGCTGGTGTGTGAGCGAACTTACGTTTGTACTAAATGTGTTTGATCGCATGAACCAGCAAGTGAAAGAGTCTGGAAAAGAATGAATGAGTCAAGCAATGAATTCACGAACCATTAAACCATTCGTATACATCCTTTAGTCAATAGTACAGACCATTGACCAAGCAATAAATTTGTCAATCAGACATGACTCAAACCAACTAATACTTGACAGGGCCCAGAAGTCTATAGCTGAAGCAGCGAGAGGGAGACGAAATAGGTCATTAAGTTTGATCGATAAGTTCCCAGTCTAATGTGTCACAAAGAGTATGGACTTAAACGAGCACTATCTGATTTCTGTCACCGGCCTAGTTGGATGGTGACGTCACGGCAGTTAGTTTCAATGAGATCTCGCACTCCTGCCAACGGGTTGGATCTCACTGCAAATCAATGTGTGACATCACCATCCAACTACATAATTATTATAGTTGGCCAATCAAAACCAGCTAGAGTGCGCATAGGCTAAGTATCAATGAAAGATGGCAAAGCCGCAATGGAAAGCTTTGAAGTTGGGTTTTTTTTTTTTCGTTTTTTTTTTTTTTAACCTACTAAGTAAGGTACCCGGCATTATCCGGGATAGACCATTGAACCCACCGTTCTATATCTGACTCTTTTTGGTCTACAAACCTTCCCATATTCTACAGTCTTTTCATGCTCACCAGAGCACTGAGCACTCATTTCTTGTAGGAAAATTGCGCGCAAGGAATTGAACGCATATTAATATCGTTTCCGGTGTGGTAGGCTTACTACAGGGAGCCCAAACAAAGCTCATTGTTATTTTACATTTTTACAACGTTTTATTTAAAAATACTTGCAACTTGAATCAAAAACAATTGGTCGATACGAAAGCGACTGGGCTGGATTAGTTGACATGTAAGAAAATTAACTTTATAATTTTTGAAACTGTCATTAACGCCGGAGCGTCGAGCAAAAAAAAAGGGGCCAAAATTGCACCACTATGAATTACTCCCGCCACTATTTTTTTTTGTAATGAGATTCCAGCTTTCCCGGGAGAATTAAGAAAGAGGAAAAAGAGGAAGTTCAGTAGGCCTCAGGGTGAGCTTAACTCCCTCAGGATCTGTCCAGGTGCTGAATTGCGATTTAAGCATGTGAGCCCAGCGCAGAAGGTCACATCGAAAAACTTAAACTGCCTGCTACAATGTGACCCATGAGTCTATGCACGTGTGGAGTATGAGTGAGGACCTGTGCCTCATTAGAGTGAGTGAAGAAGGGTATTCTTGAGGCTCCCCGCAGTGATGGCTGGGAGGAGGAAAACGATTGATGGCCGATTATCTTTTAACTACTTTGCCCGAACTCCTGGAAGGTTGAATAAACTTGCGATATTTTATAACCAGGTTTTCGGAAATTGGAGAAAATAAACAGTTAGACTACATCGGTGGGCGGGATAACTACAATTACAGTGAGCGCGGATTTCAACTGCAATGACTGCATATTACACGGCTGGCGTATTGCTGCTTCCCTCATTACGTCTTGTATCAGCTGAGTCGGGAATGTTGCCACTCAACCAATCAACCAATCCATCACTAGGGAAACTCTGCATGTCGAGTTGTTCAACGAGAAAACCATAACTCTTGGCCACACAAGGGAGAATAAGATAAATATGAGGTTATGCCCCTTGTTCAGTATATTTCGCGAATGAGCATCACAATTCCGGTAAAGAATTCGGCTTTCGTTTTCCCATTTCCTCACATCGTATCAAAATCGCTCACTGCCCCGGAAAATCGCCCTAGATTTAATTATCCCTTCAAATAAATATTTTAAAACCAGGATAAATGAAAGCCGTGCTTCGTGACAGTTCATAACAGTCTTTCTCTTTTCTCCCCTCTCCCCCGACCACGAAGGATCACAGTCCTATAACCGTCTCTTCTTTATATGGAAGACCCCCCCCCCTCCCCCTCCACACGGAAATAAGTAACATAGAGGAATTAATATTCTAGCACCAAGAGAATGAAAGCTGTGGTTGGCTAAAATACGATATAATAGTCTCTGCCCCGTCCACCTCCCCGTTTAATATAAATGCTATATAAATGCTATACATTATTATTAATTCTGGGACTTAAAATCTTCTCTTCTTTACACCAATACTCTCCCGCCCCTACACATACACACACACACACACACAGAAACACACATACTCAAATCAAAACAGCCCCAACTGCTCCTCCTTGCAAAAGAAACATTTCATCATTCCGGGGTCTGCTTCATCAACTAAACAGCTGACAAAACGTAGACATTGTCGGGAAAGTTGAAGAAAGAACTGAATATTCGAATAAAAGAAACTGATGAATCATTCACTTTCCCTGAGAAATAATCCTGAATTGTAAATCAAGACCGTCTTGAAGACTGTTGCTGGATTCTGAACTCATGATTGAAAACACAGAATAAAATGCGCACGGTAACAAAGTCTACATACGTCATGTACGCAGAGACAATCAGTTTACGCAACACTTGGAGCCGGCAGCCAAACGTACCAGTACAGAGAGGAAAATATTATGTTGTTACTTGAAAATATCAAATCCAGATCTGTCTTTGCCTTCACCACAAATGCACAAAAGGGCTGTATTAATTTCATGTAAAGAACTGCATCACATCCCATTCACTAGGCTGTTTGGCAGATATGTCGTTAATTATTACACAGTTTGCACCTCACAAAACGTAACTCTAGACAAGTGAAACATCTTTCATAATAAAAGAGCAGTTTTGGAGGTCGATAAAACCCAGACGTTATTTATTCACATATTTATTTTTATAACCATTATATTTCGAATCGTTCCCATTACCTATCTTCTATCACAAGAGAAAGATAGCATTATCATTTTTAGATTATTTATTTATTTATTTATTTATTTTTAAGATATGTTCTTATTTATCTATTTATTTATCTGTTTATTATTTTTAGGATATGCTCTTATTTATTTATTTACATATATATTTATTTATTTAGTTATTCATTCATTTATCTGTTTAATATGTTTTTATTTATTTAGATATTATTTTTAGATATTAATATACAAACCAGCTTCAGAGAACGCAGCAGCGACACAAAATTACGCCAGGAGACATAAATCAAGCCAAGTTTACAGATTTAAGATAAGCAATTATTTCTCTTTTGAAAGTCTGGTTTATCATGATTGTCAAGGGATATAAAATCAACAACAACAAAAGAAAAAAATAATAAACTCAAAATAAACGTGAAGTATTGAGCCCCACCTCCCCGTGCACAAGTCAGACTGAGTAAATACAGTACAGTGCTTCATGTTGCGAAATTCATCGTTTGTTCTCAAAACCAGAAACTGAGACGTAGATCTACTGTTGTCTCTGTCACAGGATCAAAGATACATTTTAATCTTTTTCTGTTGTTCCCTTCTGCTTTACTGGCGTTTATGTATTTTACTGTTTGGTGACTTTTTCACTCGTACAAATCTTGTTTCACCCCCCCCCCCCACTCTCCCCCTTTCTCAACTTCAGAAAAAAAAAACAACCTACCCTCAGACAACTTAACATGTCACTGGGCAACGCTGCTTTTAGCAAAAGTTCGCCATGGACAAAACACAGAAGAATGAGTATCGTCAAGCAAAGTTATCCTACCCACATCGACCCACAATATTTCTGGGATGCTCAGTTAGTATAATCATAGGTATTATACAATATAATTTATGTTTTTCTGCGAATTTTATAAATTGTGTTGACTCAAATCTATGAACATTTATGGAAGGGTGATCAATGTAGTGATTCAGAAAATATTCCAGTATGCTATTGCTTGGCCGTAGGCAGATTTACTATCTAACAGACAGAACGAGTGAATGGACGAATGAAAGAACAAATGAACGAACGAATAAATGAATGAGTAAATGAATGAAAGAACCAATTAATAAAAAAATGAATGAATGAATGAGTGAACCATTAAACGAACGAAAAGATGAATGAATGAATGAATGAATGAATGAATGAATGAATGAATGAACGAGTGAGTGAGTGAACGAATGAACGAACGAAAACATGAATGAATGAATGAGTGAAAGAATGAACGAATGAAAGGGTTAATGAAAGGGTTAATGAATGAATAAATGAATAATTGAGTGAATGAATGAATAAATGACTGACTGAATGAATGAATAAATGAATGAATGAATGAATGAATGAATGAATGAATGAATGAATGAATGAATGAATGAATGAATGAATGCCTAAGCAATCATGACGACCATCTGGCTGATCGTCTAGAAACACTGAATGTATCAACTGACAGATCTAGATTCAGATAAACAGACAATGTACCTAAAGTAAGACGCTGGAATGTGCCAATCTGATCACTGACCTTACTTGTAAAATGGCCGGGTAAGAACGAGGACAGTAATTGATTCATTAACTACTGAATAACTTCAGTCTAATCTGGTCAACACTAGACTGACAAGGGTTAAACATTGCCAGTGCCAACACTAACATGTCAAAGACAGTCAGGACTCAAAGTGTGCAGTTGTCAGTGTACGATAACTACAAGTAGATCTACATGCAATTTCAGAAACACTTTGCACACGTGATTTTAGACATATAATTTTGCACATTTTATTACCGAAATATGGTCTTTTTACGAGTAATTTCAGAAATATAAATCCTGCTCATTTGTTTATTTATTATTATTTTTTTTTCATGGCGCTTCATTTCAAAAATTGCTTCAGAAATAATGAACTTTGCATAATCTAATTTTTGAAATACCCTGCTTAATTATGAATTCTTATTATGAAAGAAAATTAACGTTTTGCACATTTTATTTCAGAAATAATGAACTTTCTGCATCTAATTTAAAAGTATAATTATTTTGGTGTGCATCTTATTTCAGAAATATAAGTTTTGTACATTTTTATTCCGACAGTATATTAATAATATTATGAAGTTTGCACACTATATTTCCGAAAATATAAGCCTTGCATATTTTAATTTTAGTTCAGATTTCAGAAATAAAATATTTTGCACATTTTAGTTCAGATTTTAGAAATGAAATATTGTATGCATTTTAGTTCAGATTAAAGAAATAAAATATTGTGTACATTTTAGTTCAGATTTCAAAAATAAAATATTGTGTACATTTTTAGTTCAGATTTTAGAAATGAAATATTGTATGCATTTTAGTTCAGATTAAAGAAATAAAATATTGTGTACATTTTAGTTCAGATTTCAGAAATAAAATATTGTGTACATTTTAGTTCAGATTTCAGAAATAAAATATTGTACACATTTTAGTTCAGATTTCAGAAATAAAATATTGTACACATTTCAGTTCAGATTTCAAAAATAAAATATTGTCTACCTTTTAGTTCAGATTTCAAAAATAAGATATTGTACACATTTTAGTTCAGATTTCAAAAATAAAATATTGTGTACATTTTAGTTCAGAATTTAGAAATAAAACATTGTGCACATTTTAGTTCAGATTTCAAAAATAAAATACTGTGTACATTTTAGTTTTCAGATTTCAAAAATAAAATATTGTTCATATTTTAGTTCAGATTTCAAAAATAAAATATTGTGCACATTTTAGTTCAGATTTCAGAACTAAAATATTGTTCACATTTTAGTTCAGACAAATGAATGTGCACCGCCCCTTTCTGTTATCGAGATAAACTTTAGCTAACATCTGCACTTCAGTATTTTATGACTCCAGATGTTGGTGCACGTTAAATCAGTAGTAAGAGCAATTAGAAACAACAATGACAATACATGCATTCTACATCAAGTGGATAAACAACAACTGCCGTGGGGTGATGATGATGATGTAGACCTACGTGGTAGTGGTGGTACACATCACACAGAATCGTCATGGAAACACGCGTACGCAGGCACGTGTTCACGTACACTTACACACACACAAACATATATACACATGACCAACCACCCAACAACACCCGTCCGCACTCATCCTTTATTTCTCAAGTAGTTTTGCATTGAAAGGGAGACGTCATTGAATTGAAATATTAGCCCGTTTTACTTCATTGTAGTTTTACCTTTTTATGTCTAGACAGTACTTTTTTTAAAAATCTGTTGTGAAATTTAATTAAATTTATTATTAATTAATTTAACACCAGTAGAGCTAGACACTCTTTTAAAACTCTTGTGCTATAGTTGTGGATTGGATGGTGGTAGTTGTGGTAGCATAAAAATGTTGTTTTGACAGGGACTGTTTGGTTGGGAGGAACAAAAAGTTAAAAGTTTCATGCTAAAAAACATCCTTATTAACTCGAGTCTGTTCGTTGAAGCAAACCATTGAGCTGTCTGTCAATATCATCTTCACAACAAACATAGCCAAGTTTGACCAATCAGACACCAGCAATTTGGGTAGGGGAGGGGGGGGGTCATCTCTTGAGACTGCGATTGTATAATACATTAAGGAGGGACATGAAAGTAAGACCGGTTTATTTATCGTTATGACGTGTAGACTATTAAACTTATTATTAACAGGGACAGACCTGTTCAGAATCCAGTCCAAGTTTTTGCAAAGGAAGTGGAGAAGTTTTTTAGAATGAGGGAATGTGTGGCTGGAAGTCAATTCTGCTGTTTGAAATGAGATAATAGAGGTTCTGTAGGTGAAGGGATGTTACACGGGTTTCAAATTACATTCTCCCAGACAAGTCGGGAATGAAAAGTTAGGCAATCAACTAGTCTGTCAAACCAGCCACCCATCTCTTGACTACAACGGGGAGCACTAGTGATCCATGCAGGCCAGGGCAGGAAATGTGACTGTTCTGTGCAGGAACTTGATGAAGCTTTGATTTTGACAAAAAGACACATTTTTCACCAACCGTTCCAACTTTGAAACGATAGCTCAAGTTTGACTTGTATGAGCCAAAGTGAGCGAGACGCGCCTGGGAGCCTGGAAGATGGGGGGCTACAGTTGTTCAGTTCAGAAATGATAAATGGAATTTCAGTCTCGGAAAGCGAGCTCTCTATCGCGCCTCATTCATGATGCTATTTAGATGCTAGTGGATCTGATTTATTGGCTGCCCTGTCGATAGGATACAATGTATCAAAGTCTATTTTATCCTACATAAATCTGTCCCCATCTCGTCCAGATAACACGCGCGACACGGTAGGCTGGGCGCGTTACCCGTCATCACACCTCTCGCCGCTCTACGGTTCGTCGACTACGCCTCGGTGGGTGGGGTTTAATGGCGCTGACGGGCACGCGAGACGCCGGCACCAGCACCGCCCTTTCCTGCACTAATCCCCCCAGGTGTTCAGTGGCGGTTTTACAGGCGCGGACTGCTCATGAGTTGGGTGACGAGGGGCCGTTCAACATTGGCCGATACATCGATGATACCGGAGAAATGAACTTTTTGCCATTTCTCATGGAAACTATATAGAGACCCGGCGTTTCTCCCGACTGCCTTTGATCGTGATCTAAGTGTGCGTTACTATGTTCTGTGGCTCCAGTGTGATAACACTGAGTGGAGGCGACATTTATGCGTGTAGGAAATAACTTTATATGCCATAAAACAACTTTCACACTTTCGCAGCCACTGATTGGCTTGATAATTTCAATTATATTTGTGTGTGCAGCAAAATCAGAACTTCTTCACAGTCGTGCGCGCTTCTCAAGACTTACACTGTTTTGGTTTGCCAAGCTTTGGAAATTGCTCTTGTATATAAAACATGCTATAAATTGCAAAATATATATTTTGCACCTGTACTTTTGCGCCACTTAAGCCATTAAAAAAAAAAAAATTGTGAGGATCAAAATCCAAATTAAACGATTTCAAAATTAGACGTAAGGTAACATTTTCCCTTTTGGCTGGAGAATCTGTGTGAATTGATGTTTCAAGTTGTGATAGATTGAAAATAATCTAAGCAATCTTGTGGACTTGAGTGGATGCTATGCAGTTTGATTCATCTTTCGTTACTTCCATGTTGGATTGTGAGATTCTTTGACAATATTGGATTACTTGAACGTACAGACAGTGATGGCGTGTTTAATATTGTTTCTATCAGGTAGGTGGCTCATTTTTTTCTTCTTCATAAATCTGTTTATTAAAACATACGGGGCCTGCGTCAAAATTTACATATTTTTTTTCTCAAACTGAAATTTGTGAACGTATCGGTATTTGGTCACAATGGCCTTAAATAATCGGCGGAAACAAAAGTGAAAACAACACCAAACTAGTTTTCTCCGTCTAAAAATCGTGTTCTTTCTTCCTTTCCTCAAGAGAAATTTCCCTTTCTCAACAATTCTTCCCCTTTTCATTTCTTCGTCTGTCTTTCACTCTCCCCGTCAAGCCATCGCCCCGTCTAGGACGCCGTTTTTACGACAACGTAAACAATGCAGTTATCACTGTCCTGGCCAGTCAAGTTCACACATAAACGTAATGGGAAAACGTATCACTTCCACCGCTTCAACACGAGACAAAATGTCCTTTCAAAGCCATGGGGAAGAGAGAAGAGGAGTGGAAAGTCTAACCACAATCCCCACACAGTCATGAATCCTTATTTCACTTGATAGGGCGAGAATTATTTGGTAAAACTGATTTAAAATCTGTCACTGCGATGTTCGTGCGCATTCATAAACGCTGTAAAAAATCCCCAGCCGACAGAACATTTTTAGAGCTTTCCACCGAGCACGCGACGAGAACTACCCTTAATTATATGCTCGATAACGCATAACAGCAAAACCAGGAATTCACAATGCATTATGCGAGACGCGACAATTAGATAACTCTGACGGCAGACAAAAATACTCCTAGTATACACAGAATTTGTCTTTCTTTTTACGCATAAAACTTGATGGAACAAAAAGCGGCGTTTATTCTGCAGTGTTTGACACATAAATAGACAAAATATCCGTACTTTAATTCATTTAGGACCCAGCAAGCGTTAAATCTCCCCCCGCCTGGATCATAAACCATTCTTGTCTTCAGTTGTAGGCGATCTTCGCGAACCCGCGGAAAGAAATTTTCCTAAATATCTGAAAGCTGTACCGGATAATTCCGTCATCCTCAGAGATTGCAAATCAAATGTGCCATGAAATTCAGCATCTCGTAAGGCTGGAGCCCTGAGTCAACTCCCAAATATTACCCTTTCTTTTTTTTATTTTTTATTTTATTTTAGAAGAGGTGGAAGAATCGGCGTGGAGAAGGGGAATGCGTTTGTCCAATTTAGCTTTTCGAGAGTTGAACACAAAACGTTGATCGGAGGCTGCGGTAGAGTTTGTCACTAATATCGCAGGGCGACTGATTTCATTAGCGAAATGACAGTTGATTGGCAGCCGGAAAATGTGCAGAGTCTATGTAGACACACGGAAGGCCAGGGTTTGTCTGGTGACCTCAGGAGACTTCTTGACTCCACTGGCCATAACACACACAAAAACTTGGGACTGTAATTACAAATTGTAATAGGTTACGGTACTATCTATCTATCTATCTATCTATCTATCTATCTATCTATCTATCTATCTATCTATCTATCTATCTATCTATCTATCTATCTATCTATCTGTCTGTCTGTCTGTCTGTCTGTCTGTCTGTCTGTCTGTCTGTCTGTCTGTCTGTCTGTCTGTCTGTCTGTCTGTCTATCTGCTTATCTATCTATCTATCTATCTATCTATCTATCTATCTATCTATCTATCTATCTATCTATCTATCTATCTATCTATCTATCTGCTTGCCTGTGTATGTATGCCTGCCTTAATTATTTCAGCCTTACTGTCTCTATTTCTTCCTTTTCAACTTTGTTGCAAGATCTCCCGTGTCCTCGCCACAACTCGGTTGGGTCACTCTCTTCATGTTCCTGTCTTTATTTACCTCCTCTCCAACCCCCCCCCCCCCCACCACTCCCGGGCAGTCACAAGTTAAGGAGTTGACAGAAGGTAGTTACCATTCTCTATTCATACAATGGTCAGAACACTTCTCTTTTACTCCTCCTTTACGGCTTGGGGTGAAGCCGCCCGTGGGGATGCTAAGCTAATTTCAATTGCTTCTCCAGTCCCAAGTGTCTGGCGACATGGTCAAGACAATCGCTACACCGCGCCGTCCAGGCAGGCTGAGCTCGGCCTTAGAAACACTTGAAATTCAGGGAGAGATAAAAAAGAGATATTCTTTGAACAGATTACGGCAAGTTTAAATTTTATGACTTTGCCAATAGTGGAGATTTCAGCACCATTCATGGGAGAACCTCGAAGCAAGGGCTGATTTAGAAAGATGGATGTGGACAGTGTTGAATGCCTGTCACCGAGGGCTTTTTCTATAACTGATATAGTTTCAGTTTTCCTCGGAGGGTCTTTTGTCTTCTTCAAGTGTTGCCAAGTACACAGAGTTGAATCACTTTTCATGTGTGCTCTGGTTTTGCCTTCGAAATTGAGAAAATTTAGAACTCTGAGAAAGAATTAGTTATGAATGAAAAAAAGGTGAGAGCAGAATTTTGCGGCGTCCCGGAGTTGAGAAAATATTTATAATATACAAGACGGCAGACTTTCTGGCAGTGAAGTCAAAGTCTCACTGCTCTACTATCACTTTTCTGATAGTTTGGAGCATACAGTTTTCAAGTTTGACAATGCAATGTAAGTGTTGATTAAATTAGACTCCAAAGATTAATACCTGCCTAATTTCATGTTAGAGAAGAAGATCGAATCTGAAGCCGACAACATTTACCAGCTGTTGGTTTGGCAGAATGACCGGTTTGGAAAGTAAACAGAAACGAATTTCTTTACGTTGGTGAAGTATTTGAAGTTCAACATGACGGAAAACGTAAAAAAAAAAAAAGGCACAGACTAATTATATTGTTATGGACTGAAAAGAGGAGAGGGGGGGGGGGGGGAATAAAGGCCGAATATGATGAAGCGACCATAGACTAGGTGTCTCACTGAATGAAGCAGTATGTACGTTTTTGAAATGAAACTTTCAGCCAACCGGTGTTTTTATGTCAATACTTAGGCGTACAGTAAAACCGTTAACTCAACATTACAATATTTAAAGTGTGTGTGTATAGCCTACTTCTAACGCATCGTCCCCTTACATTGACAAGGTTCTAACTCCCTTCCATCAACTTTGGAGAAATTCAAGATTGAAGTTTGATGTGCTTATGGCGTTTAGAAATACGACTTTTTTCGTTTTTAGTAATACTTACAAATTACACACCGAACCCGCCTGATACTTTGGCACACAATGGAGAAGGCCTCTTGAAGTACATGTAGTGTGTAACTCACTTCAGCCAAAACGTGAAAACAGAACCTTTGTCATTTCGGGGGGACGACGTGGAGAAACGTAGGCGTGGGGTCTCAGGAACATGACAGTGTTCTGATACTGTGCAATACACGTCCATCTCACATAATGACGTATCAACAATTTTTTCCACTTCTCAGGAGAGCCTTTCAAAATGTTGGTGTAGTAAAATTTCTTACGTCGAGACAAGCTTGTGGCAAAAGGTCTCTCTGTTTATAGTTTCAAAAGTATGGAAGATATCGATACACCACAGTGTGAGATTAGGGGTCTCACCATGAGTAAATGAGTGGGAAGAAACTTCTCAGGTGAAGCGAGACAGATGACGATCTTCAGAGGAAGAGTGAATTCTTTCATTCAGAGGTTTCGGCCTTCAATTTCTTGACATCTTCTAGAACCCCGGCTACACCGAGTTCATGACTCGCGGTGTTCGTCACCCATTAAATAATCGGTTCGCGTTTACGTCAGATGGACAACGACGCACACGATGCCACGAGGGTGTGGTGAGGAATATAGAACCTGGTTGTTTTTAACAGACCATAAACTGGATGGTAGACTTTGATTCTTAAATTGCTTGGTATTACCCGAGACACATGATACCCAGACGAATCAATTCCTCATAAAAATTATTCCGTCGGTCGACTTGCGCGCATATCATCTATATTGTCATCAACGCAAGAATTGGCACGACACCCCTTCATAATTGAACGAAAAATAGTAGTACTCACCGTATTTATACGCGCCCAATTTGTGGACATAATAATACTGAAAGAAGGAATGGTTCGTCTGGGTATTCTGCGTCTCGGACGTCACTGAAATTAAACTTGAATTTTTACCTCAAGAGAGGCTTTAGGCCATTTGTTACGAACGAGACACCACGACGTGCACCTTCACAGAACAAAATTCTCAGTGCGCACTGGATCTGGCCAAGTAGCTGTGGAACGAAAATCCGTGCACTGGCATGCTCTGTTTTGGAAGATCCTTTCTTTAACATTTATTAAACCAGTTAACCCCGCATTTCATAATGACTGGGTGTCTTACTAGTAATTAAAATAATACAGGGAGACACAGTCCTGGTCCATACAATAACACAGCAGCCAGTACCAAGGCATTGATTTGAAATAACTTGCTTCCGGATATAAAAAGCAGATAGGAAATGGAAGGAGGTAATACATGAAGAGAGGCGCACAAACAGACAGACAGATAGGCAGGCAGGCAGGCAGGCAGGCAGACAGACAGGCAATTAGATAGATAGATAGATAGATAGACAGACAGACAGACAGACAGACAGACAGACAGATAGATAGATAGATAGACAGATAGATAGATAGACGGACGGAAGGACGGACGGAGGGACGGACGGGCGGGCAGACAGACAGACAGACAGACAGACAGACAGACAGACAGACAGACAGACAGACAGATAGATAGATAGATAGATAGATAGATAGATAGATAGATAGATAGATAGATAGATAGATAGATAGATAGGATAAAGACAGGATCAACTAAACGCACTGAAACATATTATTATTTTATTTTATCTTTTGGACTTTAGGGAACCAGAGTCATTGGTAACGGTAGGCCTAGAATACCAAGACAGACAAAATATCTCGGTTACCCATGATAGCCTTAAAAACTGGACCTTCACTCCTTCAAAGTGAACCTGCTTGTGGCCAATTAAATCAGTTGATTTTGAACACGACGTTTCCAGGGCTAATGAAGAAATGTTTATTTTGTTTGCATTTCCAGGCGCTGCGAGTTTCAAATACTAAGTTCAAAGTTCAAAAAGCACGGTGCAAATGCCTTTCTGTCTGCTTCAGTTGCAACTGGATTGCAAACGACACTAAGGCAAATTTCCTAAATGGGATTAAGGAAGTATACAAAATACAAACAAACAAACAAACAAAAAAATGAAACGCCTTTTTAATACCGGGCATCTAAAGATAGACACGTTTTAAATTATTGTCACTAAAATTAAACACAGAAAGTAACTCCACACAGCAAGTGACAAGTTACTATTTGATTTCTTCTGTGGCTTTGCTGGACTCTAGGTGAGCGCTGGGGAAGAGAACATGACTCACTCAGTCACGCACACACACACACTAGTGTGGTAATAGTTCCCTGGTTCTGGCCTCATTATTATGCAAGCTGAACCGGATCGTTGTAGGGGGTCATCAGAGTGGAGGGTGGGGGGACTAATTGGATAGCAAATCTCAAGAGTGTGAAATCTGTCGCCGGGAAGGGTAGGTGGGAGGTGGGGGTGGGGGTGGGGTGGAGGGAATTAGCGTGCAGTGAAACGGAAAATCTTAGCCTTGTATGCTCGAGGAATGAATGTATTTCTTGTTCTTGTTTGAGATCTTAGGAAATGAAAGGAGGTAACATACGAAGAGAGGCGCACAAACAGACAGACAGACAGACAGACTTATAGGTAGGCAGGCAGGCAGACAAACAGACAATTAGATAGATAGATAGATAGATAGATAGATAGATAGATAGATAGATAGATAGATAGATAGACACTTAAGGAGATAGATAGATAGATAGATAGATAGATAGATAGATAGATAGATAGATAGATAGACACTTAAGGAGATAGATAGATAGATAGATAGATAGATAGATAGATAGATAGATAGATAGATAGATAGATAGATAGATAGATAGATAGATAGACAGATAGATAGATAGATAGACAGATAGATAGATAGATAGATAGATAGATAGATAGATAGATAGATAGATAGATAGATAAGCAGATAGATAGATAGATAGATAGATAGATAGATAGATAGATAGATAGATAGATAGATAGATAGATAGATAGATAGATACACCAAGTTAAGTAGGCCTTAAGACCCCGTGGCCCACCTTTGATCAAGCCTTGACATGCCGTCCTTCGGCAGGTAACAAACCCCAGCATTGCGGACACACGTGCGCAGGTGAGTGGTCACAACCACCCACTGGTCAGCTCATGGTCATCCAGTCCTGGTCATTCATTAACCTGTCGGGAGACTAAGCCAGTCGTCTTTGTCATTATGAGAGCAGGGGAAGTAATGTATGTCATGTTTTCCCGTGAGGTAGCGGCCCCTAATTGGCTTGGATTACTCCGTAAATAAAGCATTGCTCCGTGCCACGGTCTGGCAATGAACTTAATTTGATATTTCAAATCACTCAGCAAAGATTACACGGTAGGAAAAGGCGGCTGGAAACGAAAAGGTCCAAAGGTGAAGGGGTAAAAAGCAATATTATTGAAAAATACTGCCATCTGACGACCAAATTAAATGCGATATCTTTCGTGGAAGACCCGAACATTAGGCTGTACATTAGAAACATTTAAAGCCTTACGTTCAAGACAATAGCAATTCAAGCTCATTCTCCCCACAGTGTTTTATTCCACTTTCACCAATTTATTCATAACTTGCTATTTTCTGTCATTGATGTCACTAAATGGTATACTTTCTAAAATACCGAGAGATGTGAATATGATCTCTGGTATTTGAACAGCTGTAATTTTCTTGTTCATGGAAGATGCTGCTGACATTAAACTGCGACCTGTGATACTAGTTATTATCATCAACACTGTTACCGTTTTCTTTGCTGAAATGACTGTTTCCTCATATTTTCCTCATTTCCCTCAACTCTCTTGTTACCAGTTATTTCTATAGCCTGGATGGAAGGCACTGGAATTGATAGGTGCGTTTTTTTTCTCTCCATTATTCAAAATTTTGACACATATCTTCCTTCTGTATTTATTTTGAATTGGTCGTTAAATGGCCTTTATAATAAACTTGCTGAACTGAACTGAACTGAACTGAACTGAACTCGTCTTTTTGACATGGTAGTTATCCCTGCTCTCATTGTACACGAGATTACCCGAGGGTCTTCTTGGCTCACCTTGAAAACCAACGTCATCGTTCGCAGAATACCCAGGGACAGATCGGCTTTCACTCTGAACTGTCAAGTCCCGTCTCCTTCTGTCAGTTACAATAACTTGTAATCAGATGACGCGCAGCCTGGCAGTTTTTAGGGCTGCCTTTCTCACTGCCCAAGACACATTTCGTGCATACATTTCGCGGAAACGTGAGCTCTGTGGCTTCAGTGACGGGAGCACGCCAGACCCTGCTAAACCATTGCAGTCCAACTGTTTGTCTGTCTTCAGCCGCATAATCTTTGTAAAAGTGTCAGACAGGCCATATTAAAATGATAAAAACAAAGAAAAGAATGCATTACATAACAATTGAAATGTTAAACAAGGTCCAAGGGCAAATTCTAAGTCTTTGTCTGATGATAGTGATTGAGCCAGCATCCTATAAGCCTTGCTCTTCATACTTACAGAGCTATGAGAGGTATCCTGTAACAATTACAATACAGAAAAGGGATGTTTTTTCAATATGTATTAATATTTTCAAAAATGAACCAACTAACAAAAAATACCCAATTATCGGTAGGATTAACAAATGCATTTCAAAGTTGATTTAATGGGTATCTTAATGGCTTTTAGAGATTTTTAAGAAAAATATATAATAAAATTGACCCCCAGCCTCACCCTCTTTTCCTTCTCCTCCTCGAGCTTCAGTACTCACGGGCGCCTAGCAACATTGCGACTCTGAAAAAATCATGTGTGCCATTAAGTTTCATGGGTAGATCTAGCTATAGCTGGAAATCAGATAAACCTTGCGAATGCAAGAGTATTTGTAGCGATTTTATGTGTAAGTACGGTTGCCTTGCCCACTACCAGCATTATAATAGCCTACCTACTACTGCCACTAGTACTACAAACACACTATTGGAAAAAATGCCAGCTTTAACCATTGCGTCAGTCGGAATTACTTCTTTGAAATGCTGTGTGTGTTGCACACAACACAGTTTTAGTGCTACGTGCTGAATTTGACTTGTTCTCTATTCTGTTAACTCTACCGCGGCTTTGATTCAAGTGCTTGCTCTTCATCTTTCAACTTTAATGTCAACAAATTCACTGTCGTTAGTACACGAGCGGCACCGCCCATTAGCTTTCGTAACTACTTCGTCAACGCCATCATCACTTTCACGGCATTCCATCAGAACAAAAACTTAAGAGTTTGAATCGTTTTGCCCGTGGTGAGCACCTTGCCCGAGCTATTAGTCAAAATTAGCGTGAGTGTTTAAGGTAGGCACGCGTAATGGGCGCTCTCCCGTGAGCACTTTCGAGTGGAACGCAATCAGCCGAGGAGCACGATCGAATTACTGAAAGCAGGCTGGTGGTGCACTGTTTGCTGAAGGGGTGGTCTCACTGTTTACATCGTGTTTGGGCTCGTTCTGGACGGATGATGATATTGTTGTGGCTGTTATGACAGCGATATTGATGGTTGTCAGAATGATGTGGAAATTGTCACACCAGCAGCCATAAATATAAATGCTAGAGATGATTTTTATAAACAAAAACAGATTCCTACAACAACAGTTATGAGTAAATATAGCCCTGTTACTGCCATCACATTGAGAGCTCTACAATTACTACTCACGTGCGTGACGTCTTCCGCATGCCGACCACTGAATTATTTGGCGCTTTCGCTGCTGCACCGACATCTACAGTCACTGGTTACTGATCTTTCCTGTCCTTGGCTTTGAGCTCGCTTTCCAGTGCACGTTCAATTTTCTCATTTCAACATCTACACGTAGTGCCGGATTTACTATTAGGCTAGGTAGGCTGAGGCCTAGGGCCTCAAAATCTACATATTTTGTGACATGCATAGCCTTTTCTTACATATAATGTTACAACGCACTGTTGTTTCTGAACAAATCTTCTGTAATTTTCCTAGCTTATGTCATTTCGAGGAGGAATTGCGCACTGCGGAATTTTAAACACCTATCATCATCATTGGTTTTACTCAAATTATTTCAAACACTCCCACCTTCCTCTAAGCATGAAGGTGGGGGACTGGGAGGGACCTCAGAGCTAGAAAAGCCCAAGTCCTCCCTTGGACTGAATCCTGCCCTGTCTACATGTATTTTTTGCCCGTTCCTGCTGCAACAGAGTCGTGCCCCAGACATCCTGCAGTGGTTTTAATTTTAGATTGCTAGTGGTTTACTGCTGAACTTAACTTCTTGTTCGGCTACAGTACCAACAAAAACAACAACAGCAGCAGCAGCAAGTACTTCAACAATGACGGCTGCAACCGCCACCACGTGGTGACTATATGAACACTGAAACTGCATTGGAGAGAGAGAGAGGGAAGAAAGAAGGAACATACTCAAAATGTAAAAAATTGGAAATGAAAATTCACGAACGTAGAAAAGACCTGGAAAATTTATTGTCTGAATTTAGAAACTTCTTTTCCATTGTGCCCTGGCAACTGGCATGTCTTTTGTCTGAATTAATCCAGTCATTTATCAGCAACCAATGACATCTTTTCTTTTAACTTGCCACTTTTGCCAGCTTGTCCTATCATGAAACTTGAAACGAATGAAAGTTTTGAGTAATTTTCTTTCACTTTCTATGTAAGAAAACAGCTGTGTGACACGATACACAGATATAATTATGTCGAGGGGAACTTGCGATATTGTTGTATGCGACATTTTGCCGATTTTGAGGTTTTGTCATGAAGGTAGTTCTCTCACTCCTAATTTCGTTAAGTACAAGTGGCATTCCAATCGGTCAAAAACCGTTCGAGAAATGTGTTTGTGACGTAATGTTTTATGCGTTTTAGCCCGTTTGCCGACCAAACTTCAATCCTCATTTCCTCGAAAAGGTAAAAATGCACATACAACAATATGGCAAATACCCGACGATGTGGTAGTAGTTGAATATCTAAGTTGGATCTTCTGAATCTTGATGTCCTGTGGGAAGTGACAGATCATCTTTAAACAGCGCTCAAACTGTAACTTGAAGAGATGAAGGAAAGGGACGATTGAGTACGTTACAGACAGACGGTCAAACAGAGTTAGACAGACAATTACACTGTCTGCCTCAAGAGTAGCCGGCCTTGGGAACTGGTTAGACAGTAAACTAAATTAAAACCATCCGCTGCTTTCCCTGTAAGCCAAGTGCGCTACATGAAACAGAGGGGTGGGAGTGAAAGAGGGTAGGGAAAATGGAAGGACTGATGGTACATGCAGGGCCGTGGAGGTCTCCTCTCTGTGTCTTAGTCTAGTCCAAGGTTAGTAAAAGAGGGAAGAACACTGTTACTAGATGGGTGTCAAAGGTTGGTAGGAAAGACAGTACAGTGGCACTATTTCTAAATTAATTGTGTGAAGAGAGATACGATTGGTAATATTTATAATACAAATAATAATAATAATAACAACAATAACATTATATAGCGTCTCATCCCGTAATGCAAGCTCTAAGCGCTTCACAGTCATTCTACCATTCACTTTCAGTTCGCAAAATAATACAAAGAACATTCTAAAACATGTGACAACAGTCGGAAACAGATGTGGTTGCATTTCATCAGTTGAAACTGGTATAAATGCTTTGATGGTCAAGCTCACTCATTCTATAAACGGCTTCCAAGATCACTTTTCCTGTGGAATGAGAGATACAATAGTCTGATTTACTAACCAATAATATACAAGGTCAGTGGGTATAAATAACGTTCATGGTGTAAGTTCTTAGTTCATTAACAAAGCTGATAGCGGAAAGTTACGTAAAGGTGCTTTATGTTTCATATGTGAAACACGATCTGATGCCAAAAAATGCTCTAATTTTGGAACAGCTTCTAATTAACCAACAAATAATTCCTGACAGACATTTACATTTATTTTCTATACTTATTTGATTATTCTGAATCACTTAAAGGCCATGTAAACGAAAATTTTTCCATACTCGTTTTATTCGCTCATAACACACTTCGACACTTATTAATCACGTCGAGACTGATATTTTTCACAAAAACTTTATTTGTGTATGTTTATTTTGTCAAAAAACAAGAGCATATAAACATCCGGTGATTTTCCGGTGATTTTACGGTGATTTGTGCACTACGTCATCTTTACCCGAACGCCGCACACACAACTCCACAGCGATCAGCAGACAAAGACAGAAGGCTAGCCAACCCTACTCGAAACGTGACAAACATGGAAACTGTAAGGCCGTACCAGTTCGAGCCAGCGAAAATTAAAAGATCATCATCTGAGCCTGAAGGAGAAGATGTCAACAGTGGAGATGACACTGAACCAGTGAATGTGGACATTGACTGGTGAGATTTAGATAGATCTAGATCTAGAAATCTAGATAGACTCTATATGATCTAGATCTAGATCTAGATAAGCAAAAGATACCCCATCTCATCTAGACTCGAGTCAAAATCAGTCTAGATCTAGATCTACGATTGTCTTGTTAAACATTATTAGGAAGGTTTGGGATTAGTAACAGATCTAGAGCTAGTGGTACTAATACATGTACTTGTAGTAATAGACCTAGATCTACATATAATATTATAATGTGTAGGCTATTCGAGTAATGTTAATTTGGGCTTAGGCCTATATAGATCTAGACATAGATCTATATTAAGTAGACAGTGGAGCATTCTAAGAAGAGTGCTTCTTCTTGGCAGCTTTTATAATCTAGATCTAGATCTTATTTGAAGTTTGATCAACTCCATGAAAAAATGATAGCCTACAATTAAATTAAAGTGTCGCAGGAATCTGTGCAGTGACCAAAATTTAGAGTAAAACTAGTTCAGCTTGTTCAGACTGCAGTCTCTAAGAAGAAAAATGTAAAAAAAGTAATACATCATGTGTGTTTTTTTTAATGCATTAGATAACACTGTAATTTTAAAAAATTGTAACTTGTAAACCATTTTATCGTATTATTATTAACTCTGTGGAGATATTTCAAATTCGTTAAGTATTAGACAGCACCGATTACAGTATGATTTATTAAAAAAAAAAAATTTTCTTTCTTTTCAGGTGTACCTGTGAAAATTGTGCAGTGATGCCAACTGCAGCAGAAAATGTTTGCTGCCAGGATTTTGTGGAAATTCTGGAAAAACTGCAAGAATATGAGGAACGGCAGAACCTGCGAGAGCTTCCTAATTGCATTATGCAACATCTGGGTTTTGAGCAGAACTGCCTTTCTGTGTATGTGTTGGAGTGAGACTTGGCTCGAATGAGACAAGATGGCGAAGATGAAGAGGAACTAATTCACCAGTATGTAGAAAGTCACCCCAAAATGTTAAATAAACGATTTTTTGCTCATATTTATATCATAGACAAAAGGGCCAGAAATACTGGGAGGGACTCCCAAAATCACCTTTTACTTTTAGCATTACATTCGGTTTTTGAATTATTCACTTTATATTCTTATATAATATAGTAGTTTTGAGAGATTCCACATATTTTGCAAAACAAGAAAACACCTTGTCTTTATGGCATTAGCAGGTTAAAAAAGGACCCATTCGTTTCTCACAACTTCCTTTGATAGAGATTTACAAGCCTTTGTGTCACGAAATATTAAGTAGAGGACTAAAGTCCCATAAAATATTCACTTACTGAAATGTTTAAAGTATTTTGTATACAGCTTTCTGATATCAAAGGACAACAATGCAACAATTTTAAATAAAATAGGACAGAGCACCGGCATTTTTCACATATTTGTGATCAAAGGAAGTTAAAAAATCATGTCATCTGATCCCAAATATCCATTACATGTTCTAAATGTTAAACACAGTGTACATCAGCTGACTGTCTGAATTTCATGTTGAAAATCCCATATAAAAAAAAAGTCGCGAACTTAGTGGGCTTAGAATGGCAGAAGCGGCTTCAATGTCAGATTTTTTCGTAGTAGCCGAGCTCCTTACATTACAAATTTAATATGAAAGGTGATTTTTTGTTTAAAAATGACATTAAGAAGGTTAACAATAACATGGAAGTATTGTCATTCTTTTTGTTCTTCAGAACATATCGTCACATTGCCTATCGGAATTTTGTGACATGGATTTGGCGTGTGGTGGGCAAGAAGGGGCGCATCATTTTACCACCCTGTGTTGTTACCAAAATCAGGCAGGCATTTCCTGCTGAGAATAGTGAATACTGTGGCTTCAAGTATCCCCAACCAGTAAGTTTGAAAAAACTATGTGACAGAATTACTTCTCAAATCTCAGCTTGTTTTTTGTGAACAGTTTTCACACCATTCAGTCCTTTACTCACAGTAATGGTCCCACTTACAGTTTAGATCTAGATCCAAGTCCAAATGACTTTTCTTTGTCCACTCTTTCCCAAATTTGATTTTTATTTTTTATAGTCAAATTCTCCAAAATAGGTCAAGTGTACTCACCGACCCAACTCAATTCTGCATTCACGTAAATTCTAGTCATTCAGACAAGTACACACCCAAAAATATTTCACCACTTCCTCTCTCTCTCTTTTGTCACTTACTTGTGGCAAATAAATTTATAACACATTGCATGAGTGTTCAGTGTTTCCTTTAATTTATTTGGGAAATATTTAATGTTAACTATTATGCTGCAGGCCAAATCTGCTGTGATATGTTGCTTGCAAGGTGGCTTTATCTTGGGGAGGGTAAGTGCTTGTCCGAGTTGGTGGCACTTCCCTCTGTCCAAGTGCTATGGCTGCCCTTCCATAGCTGGGGTAACGCAGCCGGTTTTCAACCACCTCATTCCACAGATCATTCACATATGCTGAAATACAAATATTAGTTAAGATTATTTGGCGACAAATAAAATCTCATTTTCATTAGTAACACTAAGAGGTTATAATGGTGACATGCTACCAATAGACAGTGCTTACCTCCAACCCCCATTCTAAATTTCCCAAGCAACTGCACAAAGGCTGTATTGAAAGACCACATTTTAATTGAACTGTTTTGTGTAGATTATGCCCACTCTTTGACTATTAATGAATCTCATATTACTACAGTATGGTTTCTACCTTACGCCCCCACCACTTTTTAACAGAAAATATGACATCAAATAATAAATCACTTTCAATAAAGAAAGATTTAAAGTAAACCATTCTTTTGCACCCCCTTTTTTTACTTACCATAAGTGCTCTCTTCTTTGACAAAACGTAGAATGGCATGGCCTTTTTTTGCTTTTGGATACACCATTGTTGTCTTTGGCTGGCCATCGTCATCTTCAACTCTTTCCTTATCACCATTTTCATTGAAATGAAGAGCTGCCAGGAGTAACCTTCAATAAAAGGACAGAAAGGGATTTATGAAATATAAAATGCACAACAAACCAAATTCATCAACTGCACTTAATGTCTGGTAAGTTTAGCCTCTGTATAACTAATTTTTGGGAGCTGCCAGCCCACCAGAAAAGAAAAAGCAATAAACCTGTAGACATGTACATTGTATAACTTGTTATAAAATTGATGATTTTACTGCCTTCCCAAGAAAGTTCATGTTATCAGGAGATGGGTTATATTTTAATAATGCTGTAATCATTGTCATCTGGTACTCTAAAAATGTTCTCTTGTGTTTCCAGGCTGATAACTGTAGGATATTTGTACAGCCAGTAAAGAAAATCACAAGGAATTCAAAATGCAAATGATCTAACTAAAGCGAAACAGAGATGCAGCTCCTAAAATAGTATCAAAACAGTACTATAAAACTGAAAACACCTCAAGATATTACATTACCAATCATCCTTATCTTGGTGTTTGTGGCTGAGTAACTTCAATTATGAAATAATGACAAAGATGACATGACTTACTTTGCTTTCATCATCTTTGTCATTATTTCATAATTGAAGTTACTCAGCCACAAACACCAAGATAAGGATGATTGGTAATGTAATATCTTGAGGTGTTTTCAGTTTTATAGTAATAGTGATAAAATTTTGGTGCGAACTGACATATCAGGGAATGAAATGCTTCCAGCTTTGAAGTCTGGATGTGTGGTGACAATTGTTTGATGTCTTGAAGCAGCAGCTTTTGTTCCACAATTTTTTTCAGCTCACGGAACTGTCTGCTGTCTGAAAATAGAGCGAATCAATCATCTTCAGTGCAAGGTTTCTGAACACAACTGACAATATGCCTACAACAATAATTGCATTCTTTGCTCAACTGTTCTGCATTAATTTTCGTATACTTGCACAGTGTTCATGCTTGAATACTCCCCTTTAAAAAGTTTGTGGCCAAATATATTATTATTATTACATAAAACTTTCAATCCCCATTGATTACCTGGCCTAAACCACTCTCGGTCATCCACGCCCATCTCCTCATGTTCACAGCTTGGAAACAGGTCTCCATGTCCCTCATGGATGTTGCAAACATGTCGCAAAACAGACAGCCACTTTTCAAGGACGAGCTCCCCGTTCCCGTCGCTGCTGCTGGCAACCCAGTATAGGAGATTCGAAATGCTCCTGGCCCATAGTTGGACCATATTAAGCTCTTTTTTCTTTTTTGAAAGAGCTTCCAGTTTTTTCTGAATGCCTGTTTGATTTGCAAAATTAATGTTGTTTGGTGTGTACATTTGCTCTGGGCATATTTTCTTCCACCTTGTAATCAGAGATATTTTTCTTGTCTTGTTCATTCTTATTGTCAGTATACATTGCATAGATTTCTTAATCAGTTAATGTATTATGTAAATGATACTTTTAGTTTACTTTTCATGACTTTAAATTGTAATAAATGTTATCCTGTTATTGTACCCCATGGCTTACTCTTGACTTTCTACAGTGCGCATTGCGTGTTTGCCAACGAAATCAAAATATTTAACTTCAAGCCCCTGATTTGTGGCTGCCAATTTCTTTACTCTTAATCTTAGGCTTTATCCAATAACCATAAGTTTTACCTTTTGCAACATGCCATACATCAAACCAGTGTTTTATGTCTGGTCTGGCCTTCATAAATTTCTTCACGCTGCTATGGCGATCTGTACACAGGTCTGAGATTTTTATTTTCTCATTCTCCAGTTTCAGTAAGCCCCTCTAACTCCATGGCATATGAATTTGGAGTCTCTGTCACCTTATAAAGGTGTGAAGAAATAAAAGACGGTGAACAAATACCTCTAAAGTCAGCTGTATAATGACAAAGAAATAACTATGGTGACTAGGTCAATATTTATGATGTAGTCAGATCTGGCAACTTTACCATTTATACCTGGTAGACAAACACAAGACGGAACAGAGCACAGACATATGTTGTCAGTAAATTACTAAAAAAAAAAACTGGACGGAGCTGGATTTTTTTTTCCTTGTAAATTGAAACTGGATATTATTATACCAGTCTAAAGCTATTTCTATCACTGTTGGAGAGGGAAAAAAAGGAAAGAAAATTCATAAGTTTCAAATTCTTGAATCACACTCATGTATAATACGTACCATCACTAGTTGCACGTCGAGCACTTTGTTGGATTCCAGATCGAGAAGTGTATAGCTAGAATATGTAGCTGTTCGGCCAGGTGTGCAGCAGCGTGCATCCCCTGGTTTGATTGGTCTTCCTTGGCGCTCCTGCATTAGAGAGGCCTGCTGCCTTTCCCACTGTTTTGAAACTGAGGGGACGAGATATCCTCGCTGGATGTTGTAGTAAGTTTGGAGGCTCATTGTGGCTAGAGACATTGATTTTAGTGACCTGATAATTTTTGAAACATTCAGGCCAAAGAAGAAAATGTGTGCAGCCAACAGGAGATTTCCCCAAGCCAGCTTATGATGAACTGGCTGGCTATTCCATTGCCAGCTATGCCCATTCATACAATTTACCACGCAGTGGAGCATAGTTCCCCAAGTCTTCGCTGATTGTACCTACAAAGATTCAACAATAAGATTAAGAGACTCATCAAAATCATCTAAACACTAGCAATAGAATTTTGCTATTAGTATTACATGCAGGATGGGAAATGCAAAATTTACGAACGACATTCATTGGTAGGATGGAGCTTGAAAGTCTGCGCCTGTTTCCCTCCTCACCACATTATTCAATCCTGTTTTAATTTATCAAACCTTGTAAAGTAAAAAGTACAGGTCCTCATTTTGAGATATCCTCACTTCAGCTGAAAAATTGAAACTACCAACTTACAACCATCTTCAGCTTACAATTTTAAATGACAAAAGTTGTTGGCTTGGACACAGACATTAAATTCTTTTTCATTTATGGCAAAGATTTATGCTTACCTTGGCTTCAGCCCCACACACTCTGCAGGATTCTAAAAGCTGAAACAGGTTGCTCTCAAATACAATGTATTTTCGTTCGGTTTTGGGGTCTTGTGTTGGAAATTTTTCATGATATTTTTCACCGGAGATGGAAGTGAGGTTCATATAATATTCTGGTCCTAATGACAATATTCAATAAAACACCAGAGTAAAACATTTGGTAACTTGGCCCACCAAAACACTAAATTTTCCGGGCTCAGCACTGCCTACACTACCTCTTCCTGCTGCAAAAATGCTAGTTTTTTGCTAATTGCTTAGCAATAACGGAGCTGAAAATATTGTTGACAATTTTAAATTGACAAGTAATGTAATGATAATTTTGATATTATAATAAAATAGCTGTGATATTAAAATGAAACTTGGTCGCAGCTTTGCAGGCTGTGACAGAAAAAAAAGATAATAACTGTTACCAGCAATTAAATTAATTAAACAAAAGTCTGCAAATGATTCGTTAATTTCGGTTCACAATTTTTGTTCACATCACAGGCACAATGACAACTGACAGCTGTTTTGTCTGGACTTATTGGACCACACCAAAAGAATGTCTAAAACTAGTAAAACATTCGTGGGGAGAAGGTGGAGATAGGAAAAAGAACAGCAAACTCTGTTTTGTTTTTCTAACAACTAGATTTGATAGAGAATGTTCATTTTAATCTGGGCTTAGAGGCTTCACTAGGTTTTCATGTAAATTGATGATCTGCATAGATCTACACTACAGACTAGCTAGATCTAGATGTAGATCTAGCCCGTTTGTCTTGGACTCACCTCTTTTCTTTCTTTCCTTTCAACATATCGTTTCTTTGGTACAGTTGAAGCTTGTGTGATCGTGGTCTGCTTTGTGCCATAGTCAAAAACTGTAGGAATGGCACCTGGCTTCAGCCTCATCTGGGTAACGTTGTAGCCAATCGACCGAGCCACCACAGGATTGATCGTGAACTGATCAGGCTCGAAATGCAGTGCGCATAGCACCGCTGCCTGCTCAGAACGGCGGTCTACTGACCAGTTCTTACGGCTAACTTTCCGCTCCCATACCTTTCTCAGTTCTTTGGCTTTGGGGAAGTGATGAAAACTTACTTTTTCCCCGTTTGCTGTCCGATTGTTTTCCGATCGGCAATTAATTGCCACACAGCAAACCATTGTTTTCGCTTTGGTTTCGCGGTCGGCAGTAACTCTGACGTCACTTCCGTTTACGGGCACCGACGGGGAAAGACTTGCAACATGGCATCGGCGAATTTGACGACCCGACAATCGAGCTCAATCCTTATTCCATGGGAGCAATAACTCATCCATAAACGTTTCAATAGCTCTGGGGTGAACCAACGGGCACCCTCCTTATTATAATAAGGCAATCGAACATGGTCATGGTACAACGTTTAATTGCACTTTAAGCATGTTTCAGAAATTTTGAATAAGCTTACGTCTGGCTGTACAGGAATAAGGGTTAGATGGCAAAAACGCTTGAATAACGAGATAAGCAAAAGAGGGCTGCGATACCGACGGCCCCTGGAAAAAGCTTGGACGGGAAATGGTGAGAAATAGATGGCTACTTGAATCAGGGGCGACACCTCATAAAAAGTTACACGATTCTGCACTCGGAGTAATCACAAACAGGCTCGCCAGAGTGTCCGAGTGAGCAGTGGCCAAGAGGGGTCCAGGCGTGCTCACTGGAAAGGTTAATGATTTGAACTAGACCCAGGTAGACGACGGGAAAGAGGGCACTTCAAAGGAATCTGCTGGAAATCTGAAACAGTTTTCACTTTTCTGGACTCTTTATAGTTGTGTTTTGCCTTTGTACCCGTGGATTCATTCATTCATTCATTCATTCATTCATTCATTCATTCATTCATTCATCCATCCATCCATCCATCCATCCATCCATTCATTCAAAAGCAGCTATATCTATTTGTTTCACATTTCCTATCCCTTTGTTCCTTCATTTCTCCATGTTCCCAATCTTCCACCCTTCAGTTCTGCGCTCTCTGTTCATGAATTCTTGAAAGCACATAATTATCTGTGTTGCATTTTCATTCATTCATTCATTCATTCATTCATTCATTCATTCATTCAAACGCAGCACTAATTCCTTCATATTTGCTCCACTTTCCCTTTTTCTTTCTCTCCATCATGCGTGCTTAGTTCCGCCATACTCTCTGCTCATAAACTAAACTATAGTTTGCCAAGTTTCACCACACTCTCTCCCATAACCCTGCCACAGACTGTTTGCCTGCACAAAAGACGGCGCAACCAGTATTAGATGTCAGTAATCCCGCTGACAGAATAATTAGTCATTGCCCTGTGACAAATCAGTGCCTCTCACGCCCACTGACTACTCACCATGACACGACCACCATTGATCTGGTCTTTGAGCTGCTGGAGCCTGTCTTAAGCCAAGCTCCTACAGGCGGGCGGGCGGGATCGGACATGTCTCGTAAAGTCCGATATTTGCCGATCCGGACATTCCGATGACGTTAAAGTGTCTTGAACGCAGCCCTTCTCTCCGCCTCTTCAAAATCCATCAATCCAAATGCGCGGACGTACAAATAAACAGACAGAAGCGCGCGCGCACTCACTCACGCACACACACTCACACAATTCAGCATCTTGATGAGACGATCCTGACTGCCGGTCCCCAGATTTTTGCGAGAAGTTGTTAATTTTCCCAATAAAAACGGGTTTGCAGGCTAAAACTGCTTCCTGGCGGGGAGGATGTGAGAGAGCAACGTTTTATAGCCCCGGGAGGACGAGGGAAGAGGAGGGGGAAGGGAGGGAATGCATGTCAACTTGTCATCACCCACACGTTTTTTCGCCTAATCTCATTAATCACCTTTCCCTAATCCAGTTTCTTTTCCTGTTTCTGGCACTTGCTTCCTGAAAATCTGGGGTCACCCCCACCCCGTTCCAGCCACCCCACCCTCCTGACTTCTGGTTTCATTTTCCTGTTTTTTGTTAGTCTTTTTGTTGTTGCTGTGTGTGTGGGTCGGGATTTGAGTGGAGTGACATCGTTACTATACAAAGCCGCACAAGTCTTGCAACAGACAACCAAGCAACAATGTTCAGAACCGCATCGTATTCATAATGGAGGTTTCAGCCTGTCGGGTCAAGTGTTTTGACCGTTCGTATCTTGCCTGAAATGCTCATTCAAATCTACTTCATTTATGAGATCAATAGAACTTGAATTAAAGATGTCAAGGCTTTAAAAAAAAAATATTTCATTCAATCATCTCCGGCGGTTCAAAACTTACGGCCGTTTAAAAGATTGTTGCAAGACTTATGTGGCCTGGTATAGTTTTTAGCGTCCAACTGCCCATCCAGTGAAAAATACACAAACATCTGTTTGGTCGTTCAATTTAGCTAAGGGGGGGGGGGGTGTTACCGATTTTCTTTATAATTCCGACAATAAACGAATTGGAATCTGTCCATGGAAATGTTGGCGTTTTGTTTTTTTCCCTAATCTTTGGAACTTATCTAGGTATTTGTTCGTATCTGACAAGACGGGCTTTTGCCCTATCTATCTGAACGCTCATGTTCATTTTCAGTTGTACTTCACACTGTC